>JAVSCE010013670.1:0-28547 GCA_032199065.1 Smutsia gigantea
AATCAAGCCATATTTTGTCTTGGTAGTATTTGCTTAGAATTGGCATTAAAGGACCATGTGGTAGGACCAGAGATGGAGATAGAGTCTGAGACCCAAGCAAGGTACTAGAGCTGACTGGAGACCCTCTCACAAAGCTAAAATCTTCTAAGGGTGACTCTCTCAGTGAGTGACCTAGAAAATGCCCCCTCTGTACATAAAGATACTTACCTACCTAGGAATTAGGCAGGGGGTGGGTTGGAGAAAAATTATTTCCCCCTGAGAATTCCTAACCACATGCCCACACTCAAGCATTTTTCAGAGCAGAATACTATGTCTGTGTCTTCAAAACCACCAAACAGAAACGTTAACTTATAGTGGTCCTTGGTAGTGCCTCTAGACACATTGCAGTAATAAATAAAAAATTTCTCTGGAAAAATTTTGAAGTCGCCTCAAAGAATTCCCACAGATAAAATTCCAAAGAGCATGATCTCACAATGAAAAAAAATATTGCTGAACCTACAAAGAAACCAGCCATTATGAGTGGGAGTCTGCAGAAACAGGCTTACAGGACTGAAGATATAAAAATGATCAGACATTGAATATAAAAGAAGTATGTTTGATGTACTAAAAGAAAGAAGGGGAACTTAAAGATGGTTAAGAAATACAGTAGGAAAGATGAGCAGTAGATCTGAAAAAATAAAAGACCCAAATGGGACCTGAGAAATACAAAATGTAATTTAAGTACAAAATAAAACTTCCTGATGGGTTAAACAGAGACCCAAAGAGAATTTGTGCACTGGAAGGCAGGACAGATGATGCTACCCAGTAAGGAGCAGAAAGAGACAAAGATACAAAAACAGTCTAAAAGAGGTTAAGAGATGTTGGCAATGGCATCAGAAAGTCCGAAATACATCTTAATGAAATTTGAGAAGAGCAGAAAGAATGTTAATGGGATGATATATTCAAACAGATAAAGTGGTAATCATTTTTTGAGAGTCAATAAAAATTAAGAGGTACATCAACTATATTTCAATTTTAAAAAAGAAAAGTAAATGACTCCATGCTGTACTACCATCCCCATGACCAACTTATATTATGAATGAGAATTTCTGTGCCCCTTTATCCCCTCCCCCAGCCCACCCACCCATCCCAATCTCTCCCTCATGGTAAGCACCAGTCACTTTTCACTGTCTATGAGTCTACTGATTTTGTTCATTTTGCTGTGTTTTGTTTTTATATTCCACAAATAAGTGAAATCATATGGTATTTGTCTTCCTCTGACTAGCTTATTTCACTGAGTATAATACACTCTGGGTCCATCCATGATGTCAGAAATGACAGGATTTCTTTCTTTTTTATGGTGGAATAATATTCCATCATGTATATGTACCACATCATCTTTATCCGTTCATCTAATGATAGACACTTTGGTTGCTTCCATATCTTGGCTATTGTAAATAATACAGCAATAAACATAGGGGTGCATATGTCTTTTTGAATATGAGAACTTGTATTCTTTGGGTAAATTCCTAGGAGTGGAATTCCTGGGTCAAATGGTATTTCTATTTTTAGTTTTTTGAGGAACCTCCATACTGCTTTCCACATGGTTGAATCAACTTATATTCCCACCAACAGTGTAGGAGGGTTCCTATTTCTTCACATCCTCTCCAACACTTGTTATTTCTTTTCTTTTTGATATTGGCCATCCTAATTGGTCTGGTGCAATATCTCATTGTGGTTTTGATTTGCATTTCCCTGATGATTAGCAATGTGGAGCTTCTTTTCATGTGCCTGCAGGCCATAGTATTTCTTCTTTGAAAAAATGTCTGTTCAGGTCCTCAGCCCATTTTTTAATTGGTTTGTTTTTATGTGTGTTGAGACATATGAGATCTTTATGTATTTTGGATGTTAATTCCTTATCAAATAAATTGTTTATGAATATATTCTCCCACACAGTAGGTTGCCTTTTTGTTCTATTGATGGTGTCCTTTGCTGTACAGAAGCTTTTAAATTTGATATAATGCCACTTGTTCATTTTTTATTTTGTTTCTCTTTCCTGAAGAGATTGGTTCAGAAAAAAATTACTCATACTCATGTTCAAGAGATTGTTGCTAATGTTTTCTTCTAAGAGTTTTATGGTTTCACATCTTACACTTAGGTCTATAATCCATTTCTAGTTTACTTTTGTGCATGGGGTTGGACAGTAATCCAGTTTCATTCTCTTGCATGTAGCTGTCCAGTTTTCCCAGTGCCAGTTATTGAAGAGTCCATCTTTTTCCCATTGTATATCCAAGGCTCCTTTATCATATATTAATTGACCATATATGCAAGGGTTTATATATGGGCTCTGCGTTCTATTCCATTGATCTATCGGTCTGTTCTTGTGCCAGTACCATACTGTAGCTTTGTAGTACAGCTTGAAGTCAATGAGTATAATACCTCCCACTTTGTTCTTCTTTCCCAGAATTGCTTTGGCTATTCAGGGTCTGTGTGGTTCCAGATGATGTTTAGGATTCTTTCCTCTAGTTCATTGAAAAATGCTGTTGGTATTTTGATAGGGATTGCATTGAATCTGTAAATTGCCTTGGGCAGGAGGGCCATTCTGACAATATTAATTCTTCCTATCCATAAGCATGGGATAGATTTGCATTTATTGGTGTCTTCTTTAATTTCTCTTGGCAGTGTCTTATAGTTTTCAAAATACAGGTCTTTCACCTCCTTGGTTATGATTATTCCAAGGTATTTTACTCTTTTTGATGCAATTGTAAATGGAATTGTTTTCCTGATTTCTCTTTCTGCTAGTTCATTGTTAGTAACAGGAATGCAACAGGTTTCTGTGTATTAATTTTGTATTCTGCTAATTTGCTATATCCAGTTATTAGTTCTAACAGTTTTTTAGTGGAGTCTTTAGGGTTTCTTATGTATGATATCATGTCATCTGCAAACAGTAACTGTTTTACTTCTTCCTTACCAACTTGGATGCCGTTTATCTCTTTGTTTTTTCTGATTGCCATGTCTAGGACCTCCAGTACTATGTTGAATAAAAATGGTGAGAGTGGATGTCCTTGTCTTGCTCCTGATCTTAGAGAAAAAGCTTTCAGCTTTTCACCATTGAGTATGATGTTAGCTGTGGGTTTGTCATATATGGCCTTTATTATGTTAAAATAATACCCTCTATACATGTTTTGTTGAGAGTTTTGATCATGAGTGGATGTTGAACTTTGTCAAGTGCTTTTTCAGCATCTATTAAGAAGGTCATGTAGTTTTAATCATTTTGGTTATCGTGGTGTATCACATTGATTGATTTACAAATATTGTACCATCCTTGCATCCCTGCAATAAATCCCACTTGGTTCTGATGGATGATCCTTTTGATGTATTTTTCAATTCAGTTTGTTAATTATTTATTGAGCATTTTGCATCTATGTTCATCAGGGATATTGGTCTATAATTTTCTTTTTTGGTAGTATCTTTGTACAGTTTTAGTATTAGAGTGATGCTGGCCTCACAGAATGAGTTTGGAAATATTTCCTCCTCTTCTACATTTTTGAATACTTTGAGAAGGATGGATATTATCTCTTCTTTAAATCTCTGGTAGAATTCAGCTGTGAAGCTATCTGGTCATGCACTTTTTTTGGAGGAAGCTTTTTGATTACAAATTCAATTTTGTTACTGGTAGGACTGTTCAGATTTTCTGTTTCTTCTTGGGTCAGTCTTGGAAGGTTGTTCTTTTCTAGGAATTTGTCAATTTCTTCTAGATTGTCCAATTTGTTGGCATGTAATTTTTCTTTTATTGATATTTATTTATTTATTTTTATTAAAGTATCATTGATATACAATCTTATGAAGGTTTCACATGAGCAACACTGTGATCACAACATTCACCCATATTGTGAAGTCCCTTCCACACCCCTTTGCAGTCACTGTCCATCAACATAGTAAGATGCTATTGAGTCACTACTTGTCTTCTCTTGTGCTTTTGGTATGTAATTTTTCATAAAATTCTCTAATAATTCTTTGTATTTCTGTGGTATCAGTTGTAACTGTTCCTTTTTTTCCCCAGTTTTATTAATTTTTGTCCTTTCTTTTTTTCTTGGTAAGTCTGGCTAGGGGTTTGTCTATTTTGTTTATCTTTCAAAGAACCAGCTCTTGGTTTGATTGATTTTTTTCTATTGTTTTATTCTTCTCTATTTATTCATTTTTACTCTGATCTTTATTAAGTCCCTTCTACTACTAACTTTGGGTTTCATTTATTCATTGTTTTCCAGTTTCATTAATTGTGAGTTTAGACTTTTTATTTAGGATTGTTCTTGTTTCTTCAGGTAGGTATATATTGGTATGTACTTCCCTCTTAGAACTTCTTTTGTTTCATTCCCACAAAGTTTGGACTGTTGTATTTTTGCTTTCATTTGTCTCCATGTATTGCTTGATTTCTGTTTTGATTTGTTCACTGATACATTGATTATTTAAAATCATGGTGTTTAGCCTCCATGTGTTTATGGGCTTTTTAATTTCTTCGTGTCATTTATTTCTAGTTTCATACTACTGTGGTCTGAGAAGTTCTTGATGCAATTTCAATCTTTTCGAATTTATTAAGGCTAATTTTATGGCCTTATATGTGATCTATTCTCAAGAATGCTCCACGTAAACTTGAGAAAAATGTGTATCCTGCTGCTTTTGGGTGGAATACTCTGTAGATATCTATGAAGTCCACCTAATCTAATGTGTTGTTCTCTGCCTTTGTTTCCTTATTTATTTTCTTTCTGGATGATCTGTCTACTGATGTAAGTGTTGTGTAAATGTCTCCTAATATGAATGAGTTGCAGTCTATTTCCCCATTTATTTCTGTTAGTATTTGTTTTACATATTTAGGAGCTCTTAAGTTGGATGCATGGATATTAAATTTTTTATATCCTTTTGTCTCTTTTTACTTTGTTTTGAAGTCTATTTTGCCTGAAAGAAGTACTGCTACTCCTGATTTTTTCTCAAAATATTTGCATGAAATAACTTTTTCCTTCTATTTACTATCAGTCTGTGTATGTCTTTGGGTCTGAAATGAGTCTCTTATAGGTAGCATATAGATGGGTCTTGTTTCTTTATCCATTCTGCCACTCTATGCCTTTTGATTGGGGTGCTTAGTCCATTTACATTTAAGGTAATTATTGATAGGTATGTTCCTATTGCCATTTTATTAATTGTTTTATGGTTGTTTTTATAGTTCCTCTCTGTTCCTTTCTTCTCTTATACTCTTGTTATTTGATAGTTTTCTTTACTGTTGTGATTAGGTTTCTTTTTAATTTTTTGTGTATCTATTTTGGCTTCAGATTTGTGGTTACCATAAGGATCATTGATAGTTTCCTAACTATATACCAGTCTTTCTTAAGTTGATGACCACTCTATTTCAAATACAATCCAAAAGTAGTACTTTTTTATTCTTCTTTCTCCTCCACACTTTATGTATTACATCACATAACCTGCATTTTTTGTGTGTCTTTTGACGGATATTATGCATAGTTGATTTTACTATTTTGCTTTGTTTTCATTTTGTTCCTGCTTGGTGATTAATTGGTCTATTACCTTTTTGTGTATTTATTTTCAACAGTGAAAACTATTTAGGTTTAGAACACTTCCATCTATAAAAGTCCTTTTAACATATCCTGTAATACTGGCTTAGTGGTTGCAAATTCCTTCAGCCTTCAGTTATCTGGGAAATGTTTAATCTCTCCTTCAAATTTGACCAATAGGTTGGGGGGTAGAGGGATTGGATTAAAGATGGTGGCATGAGAGGTTGTGTTTGTAATAGCATACTAAGTGAGTTAAGTTAGACTCTTAGATAATAAGGAAGTTACCCTTGAATGTTTGGTAACCACGAATCTAAAGCCTGAAATGGCAATAAGTACACATACCTATAGACAATCACCCTAAATGTAAATGGTCTGAATGCACCAATCAAAAGACATAGAGTCACTGAATGGATAAAAACACAAAACCCAAATATATGCTGCCTACAAGAGACTCACTTCAAACCCAAAGACATACACAGACTAAAAGTGAAGGGATGGAAAAAGATATTTCATTCAACTAATAGGGAGAAAAAAGGAGATATTGCAGTACTTCTATCAGACAAAATAGAGTTCAAAACAAACACAGTCATAAGAGACAAAGAAGGACATTACATAATGATAAACGGGTCAATTCAACAAGAAGACATAACCATTATAAATATCTATGTAACCAACACAGAAGCACATACATATGTGTAACAAATAATAACAGAATTAAAAGGGGAAATAGAATGTAATGCATTCATTCTAGGAGACTTCAACACTCCACTCACTCCAAAGGACAGATCAACCAGACAGAAAGTAACTAAGGAGACAGAGGCACTGTAAAACACAGTAGAACAAATGGACCTAACAGACATCCACAGAACTCTATACCCAAAGCAGCAAGATACACGTTCTTTTCAAGTGCCCATTGAACATTTTCCACAATAGACCACATACTAGGCCACAAAGAGAGCCTCAGTAAATTTTAGAAAGATTGAAATTGCACCAACCAACTTCTCAGATCACAAGGGTATAAAACTAGAAATAAATTGTACAAAGAAAACAAAAAGTCTCACAAACACATGGAGGATTAACAACATGCTCCTAAATAACCAATGGATCAATGACCAAATTAAAACAGAGATCAAGCAATATATGGAGACCAATGAAAATAACAGCACAATGCCCCAACTTCTATGGGACGCAGCGAAGGCAGCTCTAAGAGGGAAGTATATAGCAATCCAGGCCTGTTTAAAGAAGGAAGAACAATCCCAAATGAAGAGTCTAAAGTCACAATTATTGAAACTGGAAAAAGAAGAACAAATGAGGCCCAAAGTCACTTGAAGGAGGGACATAATAAAGACAGAGAAGAAATAAATAAAATTGAAAAGAATAAAACAATAGAAAAAGATCAGTGAAACCAAGAGCTGGTTCATTGAGAAAATAAAGAAAATAGATAAACCCCTAGCCAGACTTATTAAGAGAAAAAGAGAATCTACACACATAAACAGAATCAGAAATGAGAAAGGAAAAATCATGACAGACACCACAGAAATACAAAGAATTATTGGAGAATATCATGGAAATCTACATGCTAACAAACTGGATAACCTAGAAGACATGGACAACTTCTTAGAAAACTACAACGTTCCAAGACTAACCAAGAAAGAAACAGAAAATCTAAACAGACCAATTACCAGCAATTGAATCGGTAATCAAAAAACTACCCAAGAACAAAACCCCTGGGCCAGATGTATTCACAGCTGAATTTTCTCAGACATTTAGAGAACACATAATACCCATTGTCCTTAAAGTTTTCCAAAAAATAGAAGAGGAGGGAATACTTCCAAATTCATTCTATGAAGCCAGCATCACTCTAATACCAAAACCAGGCAAAGATGCCACAAAAAAAGAAAATTACAGACCAATATACCTGATGAAAATAGATGCAAAAATACGCAACAAAATATTAGCAAACTGAATTCAAAAATACATCAAGAGGATCATACACCATGATCAAGTGGGATTCATCCCAGGGATGCAAGGATGGTACAACATTTGAAAATCCATCAACATCATCCAACACATCAACAAAAAGAAGGACAAAAACCACATGATCACTTCCATAGATGCTGAAAAAACATTTGACAAAATTCAACATCCATTCATGATAAAAACTCTCAACAAAATGGGTATAGAGGGCAAGTACCTCAACATAATAAAGGCCATATATGACAAACCCACAGCCAACATCAGACGTAACAGCAGGAAGCTGAAAGCTTTTCCCCTAAGATCAGGAACAAGACAAGATCCTCACTCTCCCTGCTTTTATTCACCATACTACTAGAGGTCCTAGCCACAGCAATCAGACAGCAAAAAGAAATAAAAGGCATCCAGATTGGTGAAGAAGAAGCCAAACTCTCACTGTTTGCAGATGACATGATATTGTACATAAAAAACCCTAAAGACTCCACTCCAAAACTACTAGAACTAATATCTGAATTCAGCAAAGTTGTGGGATACAAAATTAATACACAGAAATCTGTGGCATTCCTATACACTAACGATGAACTATCAGAAAGAGAAATCAGTGAAACAATTCCATTCATAATTGCATCAAAAAGAATAAAATACCTAGGAATAAACCTAACCAAGGAAGTAAAACACCTATACCCTGGAAACTACAAGACACTCCTAAGAGAAATTAAAGAGGATACTAATAAATGGAAATTCATCCCATGCTCTTGAATAGGAAGAATTAATAGTGTTAAAATGGCCATCTGGCCTAAAGCAACCTACAGATTCAATGCAATCACTACAGACAGAATTCTTCAACAAACTGGAACAAATAGTTCTAAAATTCTTATGCAACTACAAAAGACCCTGAATAGCCAAAGCAATCCTGAGAAGGAAGAATGAATCGGGGGGACCTCGCTTCCCAACTTCAAGCTCTAATACAAAGACACAGTAGTCAAGACAATTTGGTACAGGCACAAAAACAGACTCAAAGACCAGTGGAACAGAATAGAGAGTCCAGATACTAACCCAAGCATATATGGTCATTAATATATGATAAAGGAACCATGGACAAACAATGGGGAAATGACAGCCTCTTCAACAGCTGGTGTTGGCCAAACTGTACATCTACATGTAAGAGAATGAAACTGTATTACTGTTTAACCCCATACACAAAAGTAAACTTGAAATGGATGAAAGACCTGAATGTAAGTCATGAAACCATAAAACTCTTAGAAAAAAATATAGGCAAAAATCTCTTGGACATAAACATGAGCAACTTCATGAACATATCTCCCCGGGCAAGGGAAACAAAAGCAAATGTGAACAAGTGGGACTACATCAAGCGGAAAAGCTTCTGTACAGTTAAGGACACCATCAATAGAACAAAAAGACATCCTTCAGTATGGGAGAATATATTCATAAATGACATATCCGATAAAGGGTTGCATCCAAAATATATAAAGAGCTCATGCACCTCAACAAACAAAAAGCAGATAATTCAATTAAAAATGGGCAGAGGATCTGAATAGACACTTCTCCAAAGAAGAAATTCAGATGGCCAACAGGCACATGAAAAGATGTTCCACATCACTAGTCATTAGAGAAATGCAAATTAAAATCACAATGAGATATCACCTCACACCAGTAAGGATGGCCGCCATCCAAAAGACAAACAACAACAAATGTTGGCGAGGATGTGGAGAAAGGGGAACCCTCCTAACTGCTGGTGGGAATGTACATTAGTTCAACCATTGTGGAAAGCAGTATGGAGGTTCCTCAAAAAACTCAAAATAGAAATACCATTTGACCCAGGAACAAAACAGCAGCAGTCTCACAGAACCCAAGAATGGACTAACAGTTACCAAAGGGAATGGGACTGGGGAGGATGTGTGGGAAGGGAGGGACAAGGGGGAAAAGGGGGCATTACGATTAGCAGACATAATGTGGGGGGCACGGGGAGGGCTGTACTACTCAGAGAAGACAAGTAGTGATTCTATAGCATCTTACTATGCAGATGGACAGTGACTGTAATCGGGTAGGTGGGGGGACTTTATGAAGTGGGGAGTTTAGTAACCATAATGTTGCACATGTAATTGTAGATTAATGATACCAAAGTAAAAAAAAAAAAGAGCTGTCAGTTTTTATCACCTGCTCCCCCCACCACCCCTGACTTGCTTGCTGTAATCCCCTTCATCGTCACTTGGGTTGTTTTTCTGTTCATCTTCTCCGACTCTGTCATTCCTGTCTTATTTACACACAGACCAAAGCTACAAAACACAGCCCAGATGCACATATCTCAAGGAATTATCGAAAAGTAGGATGACTGCTTACAGGTTTTTTTCTCCTATTTTTTGTAATGATGTTCAACATTTTCCTGATTATTTTAGCCAAAGCAACACTTAGGCAGCATCCTCAGGGAAGAGTCTTTAAGGATTCTTGACTCCCTTTCCTTGGGAGTAAACAGCTCAGAACTCATCATTTTAAAACATGCTTGAAGAGATGGAGAAGTGGAAAGGTGGAAATACAGATGTGATTTGAAAAACCAATGTAAGTAGAGGTAACTTGTTAGGAACATTCATTCGGGTGGCTGCTTGGAGAAAACACCTCATATTTGCATAATGCTTTATGGTTTGAAAGGGTCTTTCATGTATATTTGCACTAAACCTTCACAATAACTCTGATTAGAAAGCTAAGTGCACTTTTCCATTACACAGGAGTTGTGCAATGAAGCTGGTATTAAAACCGAAGTCTGACTCCTTCCTCCATGCTAGACTGCTTTATTATTTGTTAGGAACCTCTGGGCCATCTTGATATCACAAAATAAGTTGTGTGTTTTAGAAAAGCTTTTATTTGAAAAAAATCCAAAAGTTCATACGGTAACTTTATAAGGAAATTTATGAAACTAAAGGTAACCAGTGGAGCAGGCATGACCCTCATCATCTGAAGAAATGTAGGGCTCTCTTTGTGACTGCTCATACTGTAATTTTAATCATGTTTCAGGCTCTAAAACCTTAGTGGTCAAAAATACAGCAAAGGGACCAAGGGGGAATTTTATTTAAGATTGTCAACTGTCAAAAGTAGCTACAGATGGAGGACTTCTATAGTGCTGCTTCCTCTGTGGGGAAAGATATTTTCATACCATCACTCAGATTACTTTATGAGCCATTTGCTTTGCAAATATTTTTTTCTTTAAACAGAATGAAATGTTACAAGGTTAAAGCTCATTATCAGGTTGGAATGCAGAAACATTGGCTCATAGTCTAAATTTGCCACTGTGGAAAGTGTAAAGGAGAAAAACATATATATATATATAATGAAGTTTGTTACCCACTGAAAAACTCTGAAGAGACCTTGATACATTCAAGGCTGTCAATTTAAGTGAAATACTCAACCAAAACATGCAAATGAAGCAAGACATTTTACATTTCATATTTCTTGAAATTTCAACTATCCACAAAGTTTTAATCTCTCAGAAAATGAAAATCTCCCTATCTATAAATGTCTTTGAATATGAAACCACTTAGCAGCCATTTAGCAGAGTAACTAAATATAAACAAAAATTTACTACTGGATATGAGTAGGTGAATGAAACAAATTAACAGATACGAGTGAGTGGGAAAAGAGGCTAGCTGTTAAGAAGAAAAGGAACAACAATTGTGTAGCACATCACCGACTCATAGGTTCATACTCTATACAGAATAGTGCATCCCACATTACTTTTTGTTCTTTTGAAAAAATACAAACATATTCAAAGACAAAATAAAAGATTAATGATTTTACACTTTAACACTTGAATGTACTAAAGAAACCATCATAAGGAAACAAAAATCACATTGTTGGTAAGCCATGTAAACTGATAATATGGCTATCGACTTGGTTGAGTATGAAGCGTATGTTTCCTCAAAAGACAGTCCAAATATTTAGCACAAGAATAAAACTGCAGGTACTTTTTTTTTAATGCTACTTTAAAGGTCTTTGCAATTGCCACTTTGTAGTCTGCCCTGTGAATGCCTTGAAAGTCTAAAACAGAAGCCCATTAAAACTAGTTCTTTGCTTTTAATATTCTGATTTGGAAAAGTACAAAATTCTGTGGGATTTGATTTGATTTTTAAAAATATTCCTAACACACCATGAATAGTTCTATAATGTCAATTGATAATTAAGGCAATTATGTGAAATGATTCAGACAAAAAGTTCACTTTTGCCTGCATTTATGAAGTGTTTTACTGTTTTCAATTCCTCAAGTTGCAGCAGTGAGGCAGTTTAAGGTTTTGATGATAATAAATTTGATGTTTACAGTCTCTGAAGATGGCAGTGTGAGTAGGGCAGTGGAAATCTCCTCCCAAAACCATATATATTTTGAAAATACAGCAAATACAACTATTCCTAAAAGAGAGACCAGAAGATACAGTACAATAGCCAAGCTACACCTACAACTCTGAGAACTCAGCATCTCACAAAAATAGTAAGATACAAAGCCGTGACCCAGCAGTACATGAGCACTCCCCCCACCCCAGCTCACCAGTGGGAGGAAAAGAATCAGAGTGGGGAGGGAGTGGAAGCACAGGACTGCTAAATAACCAGCCCTAGTAATCTGCACCACAAGCACAGACACACATTGCATGGTGTACTGGATATTAGAGAAATGGAAATGTAAAATCTGAGATGAAGACTGCAAGCGTGTCCCCACAGCCAGCTCCCCTGGGACAAAAGAAAAGCCGGCACCTTAAAAGTCTTAAAGGGACAACGGTTTAACAGGTGAACAAAATCGTACTGGCACACTCAGCCCAGCAGGCTGGGAATTTTAAGGAACTTCAGGAGCCCTAAACCCCCTGGTGGCAATGCAGCGCCAAAACCCCTCACGGCGATAAGCAGCCTGTCATTCCCCCCCACCCTATGGGAACTGCAAGAAAACTGGCTGACCTGCCATTGCTGTGGGCCAGTCGGGGAGCAGACCCGCCCACAGCAACCACACACAGTCTTCTCCCAGTGCCAAGGTAACCGGGCCAAACCCAGAGGCTTCCCCCTGCGTGCAGCTGCCCACAACAGGCAGAGGAAGCCTGTGTAAAGTCCGGAAGGAACGAAGGGGTGCCGTTCACACAAGAGAACACACACCGAATGCCTGTGTCCCCCGGCAGTGCCCTAGGCTATCGCGAGGACAGCCCTGCACATGGCAGCTCAGGGGATTAACCCAAAGACTGCTCCCTGTGTGCAGTTAACCGTCACAGACAGCGGAGAAGGGAAAGGTGACCAGCAAGCAGGAAAGGACTTTGTTCTCCCAGCAGACACACACACCACTCGCCTCCGATCACTTTTATCACCATGAAAAGACAGAAGAACCTGGTCCAGTCAAAAATCATTCAAATGCCAGAGAAACGGCGTGGTGAGATGGATATAACCAATCTTCTTGAAAAAGACTTCAAAATAAAAGTCATAACCATGCTGATGGAGCTGCAGAGAAATATGCAAGAGCTACGGGATGAAGTCCTGGGTGAGAAAAAAGAAATGAAACAATCGATAGAAGGGCTTAAGAGCAGACTGGATGAGGTGCAAGAGACTGCTAATGGAATAGAAATCAGAGAACAGGAATACAGAGAAGCTGAGGCAGAGACAGATAAAAGGATCTCTAGGAATGAAAGAATATTAAGAGAACTGTGTGACCAATCTAAATGGAACAATATTCACATAATAGAGGTACCAGAAGAAGAAGAGAGAGAAAAAGGGATAGAAAGTGTCTTTGAAGAAATAATTGCTGAAAACTTCCCCAAGCTGGGGAAGGAAATAATCTCTCAGACCATGGAAACCCACAGATCGCCCAACACAAGAGACCCAAGGAGGACAACACCAAGACATAATAATTAAAATGGCAAAGATCAAAGACAAGGACAGGGTATTAAAGGCAGCCAGAGAGAGAAAAAAGATCACCTACAAAGGAAAACTCATCAGACTATCATCAGACTTCTCAACAGAAGAATTAATACTGTCAAAATGGCCATACTGCCTAAAGCAATACACAGATTCAATGCAATCGCTGTCAAAATACCAACAGCATTCTTCAATGAACTGGAACAAATAGTTCTAAAATTCATATGGAACCACAAAAGACCCCGAATAGCCAAAGCAATCCTGAGAAGGAGGAATAAAACAGGGGGAATTATCCTCCCTGACTTCAACCTCTACTACAAAGCCACAGTAATCAAGACTATTTGGTATTGGCACAAAAACAGACCCACAGACCAGTGCAACAGAATAGAAAATCCAAACATTAACCCAAACATATATGATCAATTAATATACAATAAAGGAGCCATGGATATACAATGCAGAAATGACAGCCACTTCAACAGCTTGCGTTGGCAAAACTGGACAGCAACGTGTAAGAGAATGAAACTGGATCATTGTATAACCCCATACACAAAAGTAAATTCAAAATGGATCAAAGACCTGAATGTAAGTCATGAAACCATAAAACTCTTAGAAAAAAACATAGGCAAAAATCTCTTGGACATAAACATGAGCAACTTCTTCATGAATATATCTCCCCGGGCAAGGGAAACAAAAGCAAATGTGAACAAGTGGGACTATATCAAGATGAAAAACTTCTGTACAGCAAAGGACACCATCAGTAGAACAAAAAGGCATCCCACAGTATGGGAGAATATATTCATAAACGACATATCTGATAAAGGGTTGACATCCAAAATATATAAAGAGCTCATGCCCCTCAACAAATAAAAAACAAATAACCCAGTTAAAAAATGGGCAGAGGATCTGAACAGACACTTCTCCAAAGAAGAAATTCAGATGGCCAACAGACACATGAAAAGATGCTCCACATCGCTAATCATCAGAGAAATGCAAATTAAAACCACAATGAGATATCAACTCACACCAGTAAGGATGACCAACATCCAAAACATAAACAACAACAGATGTTGGCAAGGATGTGGAGAAAGGGGAACCCTCCTACACTGTTTGTGGGAATGTAAAGTAGTTCAACCATTGTGAAAAGCAGTATGGAGGTTCCTCAAAAAACTCAAAATAGATATACCATTTGACCCAGGAATTCCACTCCTAGGAATTTACCCTAAGAATGCAGGAGCCCAGTTTGAAAAAGACATATGTGCCCCTATGTTTATCGCAGCGCTATTTAAAATAGCCAAGAAATGGAAGCAACCTAAGTGTCCATCAGTAGATGAATGGATAAAGAAGAGGTGGTACATATACACAATGGAATATTATTCAGCCATAAGAGGAAAACAAATCCTACCATTTGCAACAGCATGGATGGAGCTAGAGGGTATTATGCTCAGTGAAATAAGCCAGGCGGTGAAAGACAAGTGTCAGATGATTTCACTCATCTGTGGAGTATAAGAAAAAAGCAAAAACTGAAGGAAAAAAACAGCAGCAGACTCACAGAACCCAAAAATGGACTAATAATTACCAAAGGGAAAGGGACTAGGGAGGATGGGTGGGAAGGGAGGGATAAGGGGAAAAAGGGGCATTATGATTAGCACACATAATATAAAGGGGAACACTGGGAAGGCAGTATAGCACAGAGAAGACAAGCAGTGATTCTATAGCATCCTGCTATGCTGATGGACAGTGACTCTAATGGGGTATGTGGTGGGGACTTCATAATAGGAGGAATCTAGTAACCTCAATGTTCATGTTAAGTGTATATTAATGATACCAAAAAATAATAATAATAAACATTTGAGCAATAATATTGCTGGGTAGAGGATTCTTGGTTAAAGGTTCTTCTGTTTCAATATATTAAGTATTTGATGCCACTCCTTTCCGACTTGTGAAGTTTCTTCTGAGATCTCTGCTGAAAGCCTGATGGGGTTTCCCTTATGAACAAATTTTTGCCTCTTTCTAGCTGCTTACAATTCCCTCTCTTTATCCTTAACTTTGTCATTTTAATTATTATATATCTTGATGCTGTCTCCTTGGGTTTCCTTTTTTAGGGTCTCTCTGCTCTTTCAGGACCTGGGTGCCTATTTCCTTCCCAAAATTGGGGAAGTTTTCTGAAATTATTTCTCTAAAGAGACCTTCTACTCCTTTATATATATATCTCTCTTCTCCTTCTGGTACCTCTATTATATGAATATTGTTTAGTTTAGAGTTGTCGTACAGCTCTCTCAGCATCTTCTTGTTTCTAGGGACCCTTTTTTCTCTGTTCCTCAGCTTTGTTGTTTTCCTGTTCTCTAATTTCCATCTAATTGTCTCCTCTACTTTGAGAAATCTTTTTCATTCCCTCCATTGTATATTTCATTTCACTTACTATATTATTCAGCTCTGAGTGGCTCTTTTTTAACTCTTCTCTTTGTTAAAGTCTTCCATAAGATTGTCAATAGTTTTTGCAGATCATTGAGCATATTTATGACTGTTACTTTGAAATCTTTATTATCAATATTGGTGATCTCTTCTTCACCAGGTCTAGATGATCTGTTCTGCAGTCTTCAGGTCATTTTCAGGGTTAGTTGCATTTGCTGTAGTTGCTTCCTTGGTGTATGTGTTGGGGAGTAGGTTTCTGCCTTGTCTTCCTACTCCACCATTCTTTTTTCGATATTTCTTCCTAATGAAATCTCCTCAGTTGTTCATCTCATGGTCATCTTTTAAGAATTCTGAATAAATATTTATCTTTCATCAGAATATTTCTTTGAACACAGATTGTCCATCTTTCTCCCTATTTATCTACATCATTTGGGGGCAAGTTATCATCAAGAAAATTCAAATATCTGGTATAAGCATGAATGGCAGAGCTTTAAATAAGATTTGCTTACATGTTCTCAGATACTGGGTCAAATAGTACAGGCTTTTGTGTCCTTTCCATTCTCCCTGCCCTCAACTTAGTTCAGGATCCCTTCTCAGTCACCTGAGATTTTCAAGGTCTCTGTATTTCAATTCTGATCATGATATTTTCAGCTTAAGTCCTCATCCATCTTAATACAACCCTGTTCATAGCACTATGACTTCATAGTGGAGACATTCTATAACTAAGAGTTGAAAGAACATTCGATATGAAATTAAACAGAAGTATATCCTCCATTGTCATGTGAATAATTTCATTTTCCAAATAAATTAAAGAATATGTCATTTGAAGGCATATTTTACCGGTTTGGTTGCCTGTGTTCTTCCCAAACTTCATTCCCCAAAATACTAAAGTCTGTTAAATGTGTGTGTCTGTATTTATGTGTATAAAAAGAAGTTAGGTTTTTATTGTAAGTTTATATTTAGTTCAACAAGGATTCACTGAATGTCTGCTATGTGTATCACTGCTATTTATTGCCAAAAATACAAAGAAACAACACAAATAAGGGCATTAATATCTACCAAGCAAGCAGAATAGCATACTATATATTATGTGAAATATACATATTTTATGTATATCTGGAACCCAAAAGAGGTCCAGATAAAATGCAATAGAAATGAGTCAAAAGAGGGAAATAGCACATCTAGAATGTGAGGAGATAAAATAAACTCCCATTAAATGGCTGTTGTCTGAACTGAGTCTTCAATGATGAAGATAAGATTTGGTAGGCAGAGATTTAGGGGAAAGGCTGGTAAGGAAGAAGGGAACCATTCTTAGTACAACTAAGGAGAAGGGAACAGAACTTTGTTGAGTGGGTCAGTTCAGAATTGTATTAATCTGTGTAGTAAAAAAAAAAAAGAAACATCTATCACAGTGGCTGAAACACATGAGGGTTTATTTGTCTCATGTAATGAGAAGTCCAAAGGTAGGCGGTTGCTGGTGTTGGTTTAGCAGCTCAAGAATGTCAGGGCTGTTTGTAATTCTCTTGACCTTTCCCTCATGGTCCCAAGCTGTCTGCTGGAACTTTAAGCATCACATTCAAATACCAGACAGTGGGTTGAAGGGAGGGTAAAAGGCAAAAAGGGCTTCCCAGAAACCCTACCCCATGACTTCTGCTTGTATCTCATTATCCACATCTTTGCAGGAGACTAGAAAGCATAGATATTTTTATCTAAGCACATTATCACAGTGAAGAGGCAGGGAAGAACAGCTATTGGGTAGGCAGTTAGCAATGTCTGCAACAAAACAGAAGTCAGGTTTGGCTTCAGCATAAGGAGTGGAGATAACATTTCTTTAATATGAGCCAACTTATTTTGAAAGAGGGAATATGTATTTCTTGTGCCTGTCATTACTTTTGCTTTTCTGTAGTTTTCCACTTACTTGCCTGTAATGAAATCAATGATAAGGTGAGAGATTGTTTCAGGAACATGGAGGAGGAAGACCTTCAGTTGCTTGAGGAAGACAGAACTAAGCCCAGCTGATAGATATGGTCTAAGGCTGGTGGGTGAAGTATAGCTTGGGCAAAGGCCCAGAGGTAAGAAGAAGACGGAGAGTTCTGGGAATTGCAAGCATTTCATGCTAGCTGATGCAGAGTGCAATATGGATATGGTGAGAAAGGAGGATGGAGAGATAGGTAGGAGCCAGATCATGAAAGCTTGTAAGCTGTGCTGCAGAGTTTGGACTGTATCAACAGCTTTTTAAAAATACCAACAAAAATATTTTCTCAATTACTTATTTAATCTCTGCAGTCTTTCCTGATAAATTTCGTAAGGGCATCTTGTTAATTACTGTATTCCTAGAGCCTAGCACTGTGCCTAGCCCCTGAGGCCTACCCAATGAATCTATGTTCTTCATGGAATGAAATGTGGAAACGATTGGACTAAATGTCTAATGAAATCTTTGTCTCTGCAACTCTCTATCCTTTAAGTTGTGGTTCCTTAAACCACACATATAGGCGTCCACTGTATTAGTCCAGGTCCTTCAAGAAGCAGACAGAAAGACAGGATTAAAAGCACAAGAAATTTATTAGGGGCAACCCCAGTGATAGAAAATGGGGAGGAAGGCAGGAGAGTCTGGGAGAGCTGCCAGTGTGCACTGTAATGCAACCTAAGTCTGACCCTGAGTGAAGGAAGGAAGGAAGGAAGGCCAGAGGGAAGTGTCTCAGCCTGCATGCTGTTCTAAGAAAAGTTTAGCATGGTCATCAGGGAGTCCTTGAGATGAAGTCAGCAATCAAAGGAGTCCGGTGTCTCCTATGAACAGACCTGTCTAATATCCCTGCTGTGCTCATTCACTGACCAGGAGCAGCCCGTAGGAAGAGTGGCCTCCATGCAAATGTGGTGATGATTTCAGAGCACAACAGCAGCTTGGTCACTCTCCCAGCAGTCAGAGGTCTGAGAGGCATGCTCTTGTGGCTGCCATGCCTGCCCACCCAGCACTGTCAGCCCAGCTTCTGCCTGGCTTTGCATCTTCCCCACATCTTAGTTACTGCCTAAAATACAGGTAGTACAGTTATGTATTCTTTGGCCTCCATCCCTTTCTCCAAGGCCTACTTTACACTCTTCCTCTGGAAAATCGGCCATATATTTCCCCTTGGGCTGAGGTCTGCTTTGCTTTCCAAGCCTTTTTATGGATTAGGAATCTGACCCTATAAAATCCTATCTTGTTAGCTTATCATGACCTCCTAGCTTTCCAGACCCCCAATGCTCAGATATAGATGTCTGCTAGCCATCTGTGCTGCTCTAGGACTGTGTATATCCATTATCCCCATGCTCTAGAATTAACTCAGAAGGTTTCATAACTCACTCAAAGCCACACAAGACATAAGTGGCAAGGCTGGGATTTAACCCAGGATTGTCTGATTTTAAAATGTTCTCTCTAAACCACTATCTGACACTGCCTCTCTTTCACAGAACTAGCCATACTGTGTTATGACCATCTCTTTACTTGTCCACCCACCTCCTCCCTCAAGACAAGAGCTTCGTGAGGGTAGGGCCAAGGTATTGATATCTATTAGGCATTTAAGAAGTGTTCCTAGAATAAAAGGAGGAATGAACACATGAACCTTTAACAACTAAGTTGAAGCCATTCCAGTCGAACCCCATTCTACAGTTTCTGAGGGCTTTGCAGGTCTACGAGGTTCTGATTCTAGGAATCCATGTGTTTCCCACTTAAAATGATATCAGAGCTGCCAGGACAGCACTTTTCATTTACCCCAAACCCTGAGCTTCCTGCTGACCCAATAAAGAATTTGAATAGTTGAAGCTCTAGACATGTGAGAAATATAATGCTTTCTGCCAGTAAGGAAGAAAAAAACAAATAAGGGACATTCTAGGATATGTTTCATCTTCGTGAATTGAGGGTTGCACAAGAGGCCAATGTGGTCATACTGCCTGTAGGCAGCTCCCAGTGTCTCCAGACAGAAGAGGAAGTGACAATAGCTTTCAACAACAATAGAAGGACAAATAAAGATCTTATTGAAAAGCAGGTTAATTGGCTGGGTTGAGGAAGGCTGTAATGACTCAGAGCTGGGAAGGGTCCTGTGTGGTAGCCCAACTCTCCTTTACAGCTGAGCTCAATAGATTCTAGATTGCTCCCTTCTCCTGGACCTTCATGTGCAACATGGGCTTGGTATTGAGCCTAAACATGAAGGGCCTCTTTGTTCTCTAACTTTCTCTTCTATACAGGCCACCTGGCCTTATGAAGCATTGATGACCTGACAGCAAAACAAGGCTTTGGTTCTACGAATCTTTAAAGTTCATGAAAACAATGCAATACTCTATCTAAAGCTGCCTTTCCATTTGCACATCACAGCTTTAGCAACATAAATAAACCATACTGGGGAGAACTCATTGAGATATTCATGAAGCTCAGAGAGAGAAAAATATCTAGAACTCTCTCATTTCTACTCCCCATCCTGATAATGAGAATGAAGTACAGTAAAGACTTAGAAGTAAAGAACATGGTTTCTTTATTATTATTAAATAAAAGTTGTATATATTTAAGGCATGAAACATGGTGCTTTGTATACATATACATAGTGAAATGATTACTACAGTCAAGTTAATTAAGGGAAAATTTCTTCTGAGTCTGATAGCTTGCATTTAGAATAACAGTTTTGCTGCTTAGTAACTATGTACTCTGTTTTACAAGCTACTTAATCTCTCCAAACCTCAGTCATTTCATATCCAAACTAGGGTTGGCCCAGATATTGAGATAAGTGTCTAACAGAGTCCTGACACATAGTAAGCATTTGGTAAATATTTGTTAAAAGAATTATAATATTATTACAGAGTTTTCTAGTCCTTTGTAAGGCCTAAGGATGATGTCAAGAATGGACACCTATTCCTATTTCAGTGGCAACCAGGCTTTCTTCCCTCTGTAGTCTGAAGAACTCCAAGGAGAATAGGTCAGCCAATGTTCACTATGGGACAGTGTGTGGGAGAGGGAAAGGAGGAAGCAGATACAAAAAAATATCAGATGCTATGTGTTCTCAAGGATGCTGTTAAAGGCTCAGAGCTGCCAAACAAGACTTTCTTATTTTGTAAGAACTGATTGTCTTATTCTTCATCATTATCTCTACTTGTGCTGCTACCACAGCCTCTCTTTCCCAGACAAGCTTCCCATCTGGAAAACAGCAACAATTATCTTGTGTATTGCAAAACTATGCTCCTTTGGTGGTAAGAACTTCTTAGGGCCCATACTCTCTTAGTATCTGCAATTGTAAGTTCAGAAAAGTGGACAAAATAATTGGAGTATAATAAGGTCTATTACTTGTTGACTGCTTACTGTGTGCCAGGCTCCATGCTAAATTCTTTACATATATTATTTCATGCAGTCTTCACTTTATCACCACTTTAGAGATGAGGATATTTAGGATCAGAGAGGTGACATCTCTAAGGACATCAGATGGCTAGGAAACAGAGCCAAGATTCATATTCACAGAAGTCTGACTTCAATCTCATTCTCTATTCTTTCAGCCTTTGTTTTAATTAAAAATATTTAGATATAAACAAAAGTACCTAAGATAGTATAATGAATCCCCATGTGTCCATTACCTGCCTCAACAATTACCAACTCATAGCCAATCTTGTTTCATCCATACCCCACCCAGCCCCCATTCAACACACCCACATACACACACACACAAAATTTCATCTTTTCATTTGTAAATATTTCAAAATATATATTCAAAAGAAATGGACTCTTTTTAAAAACATAACACTTATAACAATTAATCATCTTTTAGTATCATCAAATGTCCAATCCATGTTCATATTTCCCCAATTGTCTCATCATCTTTTCTTTTTCTTCCACTATAGGTAATTTGAATCATGACTCAAATATGGTCTATATCATATAATGGCATATAGTTAATATGTCATGTAAGTCTCTTTTAATCTATAGGTTTCTCCTCTTTTTTGTCTTGCCACTTATAAAAAGAAATTGAAAGCCTGTGTTCTGAACCACATAATATGGCATCTTAGGTCCATTTTAAATTTTGACTTTGGAGGAAGTGCCCTCCTTCCAAATATGTTTCTTTATATTTAAATGTAATTCCCTATTTTCCTGTAAAATAGAAGTTAGTCAAACATTAAAAGTGGATCTTAGAAATGTTTCAATATTCATTGGAAACATTGCACAATCAAAAATCTACTTTGTTTTAATAATGAACTAGCAGAAAGAGAAATTAAGAAAACAATCCCATTTACAATTGCATCAAAGAGAATAAAATACCTGGGAATAAATCTAACTAAGGAGGTGAAAGACCTGTACTTCGAAGACAATAAGACACTGATGAAAGAAATTGAAGACAACACAGTAAATGTACTTATTGCCATTTCTGCCTCCATCCCTGTCTCCAAGTCCTACTTTTAAAAAGTAATGAATAATAACATGGGGAAGACACAGAGCTAGACAGGAGTTGTTAAAATGTCCATACTATCCAAAGCAATCTACAGATTCAGTGCAATCCCTATCAAAATACCAGTGAAAGTTTGCACAGAACTAGAGCAAATAATCCTAAAATTTGTATGGAACCAAAAAAGACCTTGAACAGCTAAAGCAATCTTGAGAATGAAGAACAAAGATAGAGGTATCACACACCCTGATTTCAAACTATACTACAAAGCTACAGTAATCAAAATTATATGGTAGTAGCACAAAAATACACATATAGATAATGAAATGGAACAGAGAACTCAGAAACAAACCCATGTTTATATGGTAAATTAATATATGAGGAAGGAGGCAAAAATATACAATGGGGAAAAGACAGTCTCTTCAATAAGTGATGCTGGGAAAACTGGACAGCTACATGCAAAAGAATGACACTGGGTCACTGTCTTACAGGATACAAAAAAATAAGCTCAAAATGGATTGAAGACCTAAATATAAGATCTGAAGCCATAAGGCTCCTAGAAGAAAACATGACAGAAAACTCTTTTTTTTTCTTATAATTTATTTTGGTATCATTAATCTACAATTACATGTGCAATATTATGATTATTAAACTACCACCTTCATCAGGTCCCCCCCACCAACCCCATTACAGTCACTGTCCATCATCGTAGTGAGATGCTATAGAATCATTACTTGTCTTCTCTGAGATGTACAGCCTTCCCCGCTCCCCCCCAACATTACATCTGCTAATCGTACTGCCCCTTTTTCCCCCTTGTCCCTCCCTTCCCACCCATACTCCTCAGTTTCTTTCCCTTGGTAACTATTAGTCCATTCTTGGGTTCTGTAAGTTTGCTGCTGCTTTGTTCCTTCAGTATTTTTCTTTGTTCTTATACTCCACATGTGAGTGAGATCATTTGATATTTGTCTTTTTCCACTTGGCTTATTTCACTGAGCATAAAACCCTCTAGTTCCATCCATGCTGTTGCAAATGGTAGGATTTGTTTTCCTCTTATGGCTGAATAATATTCCATTGTGTATATGTACTACCTCTTCTTTATCCATTCATCTACTGATGGACACTTAGGTTGCTTCCATTTCTTGGCTATTGTAAATAGTGCTGTGATAAACATAGGGGTGCATCTGTCTTTTTCAAATTGCGCTGCTGTATTCTTAGGGTAAATTCCTAGGAGTGGAATTCCTGGGTCAAATGGTATTTCTATTTTGAGTTTTTTGAGGAACCTCCATACTGCTTTCCACAATGGTTGAACTAATTTGCATTCCCACCAGCAGTTTAGGAGGGTTCCCTTTTCTCCACATCCTCGCCAACATTTCTTGTTGTTTATGTTTTGGATGTAGGCCATCCTCACTGGTGTGAGGTGATATCTCATTGTGGTTTTAATCTGCATTTCTCTGATGATTAGCAATATAGAGTATCTTTTCATGTGCCTGTTGGCCATCTGAATTTCTTCTTTGGAGAAGTGTCTATTCATGTCCTCTGCCCATTTCTTAATTGGATTATTTGCTTTTGTTTGTTGAGGTATGTGAGTTCTTTATATATTTTGGATGTCAACCCCTTATCGGATATGTCATTTATGAATATATTCTCCCATACTGTAGGATGTCTTTTTGTTCTACTGATGGTGTCCTTTGCTGTACAGAAGCTTCTCAGCTTGATATAGTCCCACTTGTTCATTTTTGCTTTTGTTTCCCTTGCCTGGGGAGATATGTTCATGAAGAAGTTGCTCATGTTTATGTCCAAGAGATTTTTGCCTGTTTTTTTCTAAGAGTTTTATGGTTTCATGACTTACATTCAGGTCTTTGATCCACCTTGAGTTTACCTTTGTGTATGGGGCTAGACAGTAGTCCAGTTTCATTCTCTTACATGTAGCTGTCCAGTTTTTCCAACACCAGCTGCTGAAGAGGCTGTCATCTCCCCATTGTGTATCTAAGGCTCCTTTATCATATATTAGTTGACTGCATATGTTTGGGTTAATGTTTGGATTTTCTATTCTGTTGCACTGGTCTGTGGGTCTGTTTTTGTGCCAATACCAAATTGTCTTGATTACTGTGGCTTTGTAGTAGAGATTGAAGTCAGGGAGGATAATTCCCCCTGTTTTATTCCTCCTTCTCAGGATTGCTTTGGCTATTCAGGGTCTTTTGTGGTTCCATATGAATTTTAGAATTATTTGTTCCAGTTCATTGAAGAAAGCTATTGGTATTTTGATAGGGATTGCATTGAATCTGTAGATTGCTTTAGGTAGTATAGCCATTTTGACAATATTTATTCTTCCTAGCCAAGAGCATGGGATGAATTTCCATTTGTTAGTGTCCTCTTTAATTTCTCTTAGGAGTGTGTTGTAGTTTTCAGGGTATAGGTCTTTCACTTCCTTCGTTAGGTTTATTCCTAGGTATTTTATTCTTTTGGATGCAATTGTGAATGGAATTGTTTTTCTGATTTCTCTTTCTGTTAGCTCATCATTAGTGTATAGGAAACCAACAGATTTCTGTTTTAATTTTGTATCCTGCAATTTTGCTGAATTCAGATATTAGTTCTAGTAGTTTTGGAGTGGAGTCTTTAGGGTTTTTTATGTACAATATCATGTCACCTGCAAATAGTGACAATTTGGCTTTTTCTTTACCAATCTGGATGCCTTGTATTTCTTTGTTTTTTCTGATTGCCTGGCTAGGACCTCCAGTACTATGTTGAATAACAGTGGAGAGAGTGGGCATCCCTGTCTTGTTCCTGATCTTAGATGAAAAGCTTTCAGCTTCTTGCTGTTAAGTATGATGTTGGCTGTGGGTTTGTCATATATGGCCTTTATTATGTTGAGGCATTTGCCCGCTATACCCATTTTGTTGAGAGTTTTAATCATGAATGGATGCTGAATTTTGTCAAATGCTTTTTCCAGCATCTATAGAGATGATCATGTAATTTTTGTTCTTCTTTTTATTGATGTGGTGGATGATGTTGATGGAGACAGTAAACTCTTGAATATCAACATTATTAATTTTTTTCTGGATATGTTTCCCCAGGCAAGGAAAAGTAAACCAGCAGGACTACATCAGACTACAAGTTTCTGCACAGCAAAGAAAACCATCAACAAAATGAAAAGGCAACCTACTGAACAGGAGAAGATATTTGTAAATGATATATTTGAAGGGGCTAATATCCAAAATATATAAAGAACTCATATGACTCAACAGCAAAAAAATCAAATAATCCTATTAAAAAATTGGGCAGAGGACTTGAATAGACATTTTTCCAAAGAAGACAAACAGATGGCCAACAGACACCTGAAAAGATGCTCCACATCCCTAATCTTCAGAGAAATGCAAATAAAGACTATGGTGAGATATCACCTCATGCCAGTCAATATTAACAAGGTGACAAAGTGTTAGTGAAGATATGGAGAAAAAGGACCCCTTGAACATTGCTGGTGGGAAAGTAAATTGATGCAGCCACTATGGAAAGCAGTATAGAGGTTTCTCAAAAAACTAAAACTAAAAATATATATGACTCAGTAATTCCACTTCTGGGAATTTACCCAAAGATAACAAAGTCACTAATTTGAAGAGGTATATGCACCCCTATGTTTATTGCAGCACTATTTATAACAGCCAAGAAATGGGAGCAATCTAAGTGTACACTGATGAATACATAAAGAAGATGTGGTACATGTATACAATGGAATATTACTCAGTCATAAAAAATAGTGAAATCATGCCATATGTGACAACATGGATGGACCTAGAGGGTATTATGCTAAGTGAAATAAATTATAAAAAGACAAATACTATATGATTTCACAGGAATCTGAAAGCAAACAAATAAAATAGAAATAGACTTGTAAATACAGAGAACATACTGGTGGTTGCCATAGGGGAGGCATAGTTGGGGGATGGGTGAAGTAGGTGATGGGATAAAGAAGTATAAACATCCAATTATAAAATAAATTAGCCACATGGATGAAAATACATCATGGTAAATATAGTCAATAATATTGTAATATCTTTGTATGTTGACAGCAACGACACTGTGTGGTGAGCATTTACTAAAGTATACAATTGTTGAATCACTATATTGTACATCTAAAAGCAATATAACATTGTATGTCAAGTATACTTGAATTCTTTAAAATGACTGTTTTGTAGGCGTTTATTAGGTGATATGGCTTAAGGACAGAAAAACCAGTTCTCAAAAAATAATTTCTGTCCCACTTCCCACAGGACTTGAAGTGCATCAGTAAAGATGTACCTAATACCAGGTGTCTTTAAGTATCATAAGTCACCTTCACCTGTCACTAACACTTTCAAAAGTCAGGCTCTGACAACTTAGGTGAGTATGGTACAAGGAAGAGAGGGAAAGACTAATGAGATCTAGCCCAGAAAGCACCCGTGAAGTGAAATAAGGTGGAGCACACTGTGGGGGAGGGGTGGGAAAACCTGAGGAATCATAGACTTATTCAGGGAGCCAGGCACCCACTGTGGGGAAAAGACAAGCAATAGGGATCTGCTTCAAGTTCTGCTATTGGTTTGTCTTCATTGTAAGTCTGAATGATACTAAAAATATTTCAGAAGTGGTATGATACATTGGGGGACTGAACTATGGCTAAATGATGGCCCTCAGGGTGCCACGCTGGCAGGGAAGGCTCAAACCCCTGTAGCTGGTGCTTTCTCAGCTCTAGTCATCTGGATGCATATGAATGAGACCCTGCACAAGGGAGCTGGCAGACTCCAGCGCAGCTGCACCCCACAGGGACTCCCCATGCCATTGCAGCCTGGGCAACCACCAGAAGGGCTCTTTAACTCTTTAAACTTTTTTAAAGGCAGCAGCTCTTTAACAACCAGTACATACATCTTTCATACTTTTAACAACTACTCCTACCTCTTGGCTGAATCTAAGCCCTTTCATAAGCAACATCTCTGCTTTCCTAACAGAAAAGATTGGCAGTGCTATGTTTTCCACAAAGTTGTTACATCTTGGCTTCACCACTAACTTGGACAAGTCCCTTAACCTATGTGAGCCTGTTTCATGTTTCATATTAGTCAAGTGGGGATAAAATTCTTAACTCTGGAAGGATGGGTGGGAAGGGAGGGATAAGGGGAAAAAAGGGGGCATTACAATGAGCAGACATAATGTAGGGGGGCACAGGGAGGGCTGTACAACACAGAGAAGACCAGTAGTGATTCTATAGCATCTCACTACGCTGATGGACAGTGACTGCAATGGGGTTGGTGGGGGGGACTTGATAATGGGGGGAGTCTAGTAACCACAATATTGCTCATGTAATTGTAGATTAATGATACCAAAAAAAAATTTCTTGACTCTGTCTACCTCAAAGGGTTTGCTGTGTTGAACAAGAACATTATGTGCAAGTGTTGTATCACACCCCTTGGACCTGCCAGGCATTATTGATTAATATATCATTAAAAATATTATTATTACTATTATTATTATTTTATTATTAAAGCCATAACTGTAACATGGCAATAAATGCACAAAGGGAGGTGATGAGTTATCAATTTCCTTTTTCTCGGACAAACCATCGTGGTAATTAAATTACACCAGGAAAATTTCTGAGCCAACATGAGGTTAACACATCAACCAGCCTCTGAAGTAAACAAAAAGCACAACACAGGGAAAAGCATTTACTCTGAAAAGTCTAACCTGGTCCCAGAGTCTTAAAGTTCATGTTTTCCCACTGCAATGTGTTTAACTCAAACAGTGTGGCTGAACTTTCCCATTCTGACTAGAACTTCCTTGAGCCAGAAACAAAGGCAAGTCAGTTCTGAGGCTGGGATTCAAATAAACATATCATGGGACAGCTGCAAACTGGAAAGCAAATGAGACAGCTACTGAAGTAACCTGGCTGATAGAGGCCCTCCCCACAAGGCCCTGGAGGCAACAGTAAGGAACCTCTTCCTCTTGGAAAAGAGTGCCTGGTGAGCAACTGGAGGGAGGAAGCTGTCTGTGCCTCCCTTGGAACTCTTGCTTTTCCCGGAGTAGTCGCTGATTAAGGAGAAGAGTAATGTTTTCAGAAGCTGAAAGAATGTTACTGTGTTGTTTTTGACAAGGCTGTCACACATAATGATGACTTTTCAAAAAGAACACTGAGAATTACATTCTTTTCATAAACAAGACCCATTCCCCAACTGCTCTTGTTAAAGAACTGGAAGAGACTTCAGAGACTTTTAATGGGAGGAGAGAGCTGCTGTGGAACTAAGAGACTGGAGGTCACGACAGCTCCCAATTCCTTTCCTTGTCTGCAGGCTTTCCTCAGGTT
>JAVSCE010013671.1:0-14681 GCA_032199065.1 Smutsia gigantea
TGCAACCCACTGGGCTTATGTCCAGGAGAGCCAGAGGGCAATCGGAAACAGACAGTCCACTCTTAAAGGGCACACACAATCTTACTCACTCCAAGTACCAGCGCAGAGGCAGCAGTTGAAAAGCCTGGGTTACACATGAAGATCCATTAACAAATTTATGGCATGTGCTGGAAGGGCAGGGATCTCTTGGAACATTCTCCAGGGATGAAAGATATAACAAACATTGGTGAGAATGTAGTGAAAAAGGAACCTGCATGAATTATTGGTAGGAATGCAAAATGGTGCAGCCATGATGGAAAACAGTATAGAGTTCACTCAAAAAATTAAAAATGTAACTACCAAACAATTCAGAAATTCCATTTTCGAGTATTTACCCAAACAAAATAAAAATACTGATTCAAAAAGATAAATGCCCTCCAATATTCACTGGAGCATTATATATAATAACCTAGATATGGAAGCAACCAAAGTATGCATTGATGAATGGATAAAGAAGTGTATGTACAATGGAGTATCAGCCATAAAAAAGAATGAAATCTTATCATATATGACAACATGGATAGACCTAGAAGCTATCATACTAAGTGAAAGAACAAAGACAAATACCATATGATTTCATTTTTATGTGGAATCCAAAGAATGAAACAAACAGACAAAACAGAAAAAGACTCATAAATACAGAGAATAATCTGGTGGTTGCCAGAGGGAAGGAGAAGGGGATTGAAAGGTACAAACTTCCAATTACAAAATAAATAAGAAACAGGGATACCATATACAGAATAAGGAATATAATTAATAATATGCAATTCTTTGTATGGTGATAGCTAGATTCATGATCACTTTGTAATGTATATAAAAACATTGAATCACTATGTTATACACCCGAAACTAATATGTTAACACTTTAGAAAAAAAAGTGCCAGGTGGCAGTGAGTATGCAGCCAAAAACTGGTGAAAAAAATATATTATTGAGGTCTATCAGGCAGTTAATAAGAAGAATGACATTCTCTGAATTTTGTGATGTTTGTGGTATTATTTTTTAAAATAGTAATTCATTAAGATTTCCCTTCTTCTAAATAAACGTTCAATTTCACACCTAGTGTTGTATTATTATTCTTAAAAAGGGTTCTCAATAGTTGTATAAACTTGAGCCTCACAATAAAAACTCTCAACAAAATGGGTATAGAGGGCAAGTACCTCAACATCATAAAGGCCATATATGACAAACCCACAGCTAACATCATACTTAACGGTGAGAAACTGAAAGCTTTTCATCTAAGATCAGGAACAAGACAGAGATGCCCACTCTCTCCACTGTTATTCAACATAGTACTGGAGGTCCTAGCTATGGCAATCAGACAAAACAAAGAAATACAAAGCACCCAGATTGGTAAAGAAGAAGTCAAATTGTCACTATTTGCAGATGACATGATACTGTACATAAAAAACCCTAAAGACTACACTCCAAAACTACTAGAACTAATATCTGAATTCAGCAAAGTTGCAGGATACAAAATTAACACACAGAAATCTGTTGCTTTCCTATACACTAATGATGAACTAACAGAAAGAGAAATCAGAAAAACAATTCCATTCACAATTGCATCAAAAAGAATAAAATACCTAGGAATAAACCTAACGAAGGAAGTGAAAGACCTGTACCCTGAAAACTACAAGACATTTCTAAGAGAAATTAAAGAGGACACTAACAAATGGAAATGCATCCCATGCTCTTGGCTAGGAAGAATAAATATTGTCAAAATGGCTATACTACCTAAAGCAATCTACAGATTCAACGCAATCCCTATCAAACTACCAACAGCTTTCTTCAATGAACTTGAACAAATAATTCTAAAATTCATATGGAACCACAAAAGACCCCGAATAGCCAAAGCAATCCTGAGAAGGAGGAATAAAACAGGGGGAATTACACTCCCTGACTTCAAGCTCTACTACAAAGCCACAGTAATCAAGACAATTTGGTATTGGCACAAAAACAGACCCACAGACCAGTGGAACAGAATAGAAAATCCAAACATTAACCCAAACATATACAGTCAATTAATATTTGATAAAGGAGCCTTGGATATACAATGGGGAGATGACAGCCTCTTCAGCAGCTGGTGTTGGAAAACTGGACAGCTACATGTAAGAGAATGAAACTGGACTACTGTCTAGCCCCATACACAAAGGTAAACTCAAGGTGGATCAAAGACCTGAATGTAAGTCATGAAACCATAAAACTCTTAGAAAAAAACATAGGCAAAAATCTCTTGGACATAAACATGAGCGAATTCTTCATGAACATATCTCCCCGGGCAAGGGAAACAAAAGCAAAAATGAACAAGTGGGACTATATCAAGCTGAAAAGCTTCTGTACAGCAAAGGACACCATCAGTAGAACAAAAAGACATCCTACAGTATGGGAGAATATATTCATAAAAAACATATCCGATAAGGGTTGACATCCAAAATATATAAAGAACTCACGCACCTCAACAAACAAAAAGCAAATAATCCAATTAAGAAATGGGCAGAGGACATGAATAGATACTTCTCTAAAGAAGAAATTCAGATGGCCAACAGGCACATGAAAAGATGCTCCACATCACTAATCATCAGAGAAATGCAGATTAAAACCACATGAGATATCACCTCACACCAGTGAGGATGGCCAACATCCAAAACACAAACAACAACAAATGTTGGCGAGGATGTGGAGAAAAGGGAACCCTCCTACACTGCTGGTGGGAATGCAAATTAGTTCAACCATTGTGGAAAGCAGTATGGAGGTTCCTCAAAAAACTCAAAATAGAAATACCATTTGACCCAGGAATTCCACTCCTAGGAATTTACCCTAAGAATGCAGCAGCCCAGTTTGAAAAAGACAGATGCACCCCTATGTTTATTGCAGCACTATTTACAATAGCCAAGAAATGGAAGCAACCTAAGTGTCCATCAGTAGATGAATGGATAAAGAAGAGGTGGTACATATACACAATGGAATATTATTCAGCCATAAGAAGAAAACAAATCCTACCATTTGCAACAACATGGATGGAGCTAGAGGGTATTATCCTCAGTGAAATAAGCCAAGCTGAAAAAGACAAGTACCAAATTATTTCACTCATATGTGGAGTATAAGAACTAAGAAAAAAAACTGAAGGAACAAAACAGCAGGAGACTCACAGAACCCAAGAACGGATTAATAGTTACCAAAGAGAAAGGGACTCGGAAGGGAGGGGCAAGGGGGAAGAAGGGACATTATGATTAGCAGATGTAATGTTGGGGGGGCACGGGGAAGGCTCTGCAACCCAGAGAGGACAAGTAGTGACTCTATGGCAACTCACTACGCTGATGGACAGTGACTGTAATGGGGTTGGTGGGGGGGACCTGATGAAGGGGGTAGTGTAATCACCATAATATAACTCATTTAATTGTAGATTAATGATATCAAAATAAACTTAAAAAAAAAGAAAAAAACTTAAGCCTCACAAAATCTTGATCTACCCTTGACGACCAGATTTATAGGTATGATGGTTATTACGTGTGTCAATTTGAGTAGGCCAGGGGGTGCCCAAATACTTTGTCATACATTATTCTCGGTGTTTCTGTGAAAATGTTTTTGGATGAAATTAACATTTACATTGACAGACTGAATAAAGTAGGTTGTCCTCCATAATGTGGGAAGATTGATCATCCCCCAATTAAGAGAGAATTCTCCTGCTTTTCAGCCTTTGAACTGGATATTAGCTCTTCTGGGTTCTAAAGCAACTTGCTGGCCTTCAAACTCAAACTGGGATGTTAGCTGTGCAAATTTTGAGCTTGCCAGCCCCATAATTGCATGAGCCAATTCCTTATATTTATATTATAGATACAGATGATAGAGTTAGAAATAGATATATCCTATTGGTTCTGTTTCTCTGGAGAATCTAATGCAGCATAGTGAACTGTATGAATTCAATTTCAGATATTTTGAATTTGTGATCTCTCTGAGATATTCTATATACTGAAAACATGCCTTGCATTATTGAGTGCACTTTTCTTCGGCCTAAAAATCATATGGGAAAGGCAAAAATTGCAAAGGATGTTCTGCTTACCATTCTTTAATCTTTCTAAGCTTGGAATGGACTTACTGCAATAAAACATAGTATTTACCTTGTTGAGGCAGGAGGGCATGTCTCACAAACTCCTTTGATTATCTGATGGAAGCCATATTCTCCACTGGAATACAAACTCCATCATGGAAGGAACTGATCTTGATTAGTGCTCTATTCTCAGCGGTGGGAGAGTACTTGGCATATAATAGATATTCAATAAGTATTATGGAACAAAAGAAAGAACAAACAAGCCTTCCACAAGAAAGATGCATAGATATAACCACACAAACCCACACCAAATACAATTTTGCATATACAATGTCTAGATTCCATGAAGTGTTACCTGTGGCCCTTGGTTTAAGAAGATTTACTTTAAAAAGGTTCCAACCAGGGAAAGCATTACTTCACAATTTCTTCAGTTTTTCTATTTGTGGATTTTAACACCATATTGGTTTAAGACAGAGACTGAGAGAAAAACAGAGAGAATCAGAGAGACAAGAAAGAAACAGAAAAGACAACTAATCTCTGTAAAACAATGCAGTAAACCCCAGGGGTTCTGGTGGGGTGTGCTTGCCTGACAGCATCAATTACACACAATATTTCTTCCAAAGAGATATGTAGATTTAAACATATCTTTTTGATTTCCCTTTTTGCAATGGTGAGTATAATGTAATGGATTTGTGTCTCATTAATTGGTTCCTAAATTATTTCATAGAAAACTGAGGGAGGAGAGAATGTAATAAATGTCAGGCTTTGATATGTCCATAAAAGTTCTTTAAAGTCCAGTTTATCAGAGTCTATGAATATAATCTTTAGTAGTGCCATAAAATATAATAAAGACCATAGGTTTTAAACTCAGTAGAACTACAAAGATACTAACCTACCACTACTTAACAGGAACTAGGAAAAGAATAGTCAACAGTATCCACTGAATTCAGATAGCAGGAAACTCAGATCTGAAGTCATCTTAAAAGAAGGTCACTGGAGTCCAAAGGAACATAATGGAGAAATAATAGAAAGCTAACTAAGAAGCAAGGTCATTTGGGAGCTTTTGAAGCAGCAGCAATAGCTAACATCTGAACACACTTGAGAGAATATGTAAATCACATCAAAATCTAGTATTATAAATATACTTTTAATTTGAAGAAATGCAGCTCTGAGATGCTAAGAAACTGGTAACAAACACTGCTGGGTCCTAGTCATGGACTTAGACCACAGCTCTCCAGCTCCAGCTACACCAGTGAAGTGACACAGCTGGAGTGACTAATGGAAAAGGAAACAAGCTCAGCAAGATGAAGCAGCTCACCTGAAATGACAAAGTGGTTGTGAGAATCCCCAGTGTCTGTGACCTAAAAATAGAATAGGTTGCCATTCTCATCATTAAGACAATTTGTCCACATTTACTTCCCACAGAGAAAGCGAAATAAATGTGAGGATGACAAGATAGGACTGACCTTATATTCTTTGTCTATTTTAATCTGTTCAGGTCAGTTTTCTCCTTGACAACAGGTGTCCTCTGGCTAGGAAATTAATTATTGGTATGGTCTGCCTGCTAATCACACATACCATGGACCAGGTGAGCAGTAATAACTTATTCTAATATATACACACTTTTCTTTCCTCTGTCACAAACAGGGAATATTTCAGGAAATATGTACTTCACTGAAATACACAGGATCTTTTGACATCTGAAAATCACAGTTTTTCTCTATAAGGAATATAGATAATATGTCCACAAGTGTTCTGGCAGTTATATAATCTTAGTATTTATTGCCAAAATGTTTGTCAGGAATGAAACATATTGTTTCTCAGATGATTTTACTAGCTGTGGGCTTTTTAAAACTAAGTCTGAATATACTTTGTTTCTCTCTTCTGATCTCTTAAGAAAAATGTTGCTTCTCCTCTTAAGAAATAATTCAATATTCTTGACTCTATGCCTGGTTGCAAACAATTACTCCAAATTATATTTTACAATATACTAAATAGAACATTGGTAATATAACAATAAAGCTCATAGTCCATATTCCATTTTCCAAGTTTTAAACCTGGAAGCCCATAAGGATTTCTCTTCTGCCTTGTCTAGTTTCCTGTTCACATCTGCCCAGATGTCATTACTTGATGCAAAGCATTGCCATGTAAATGGCATAAAGATTTATGTGCTATTCATGAATAGCTGACAAATTCTATTTTCATTTCACAATGGATGAATGCAAATCGCTTGGCCTTAATGTTTCAAAAACAAAGTTATTACTGTGTGGCATTCTTCTGGCTTGAAAAATATTTGGCCTTTTGTAAACACACAGACATGCTGGTTGTATATTCTGAAGCCTTATTTCTTCTATAAAGCCTTCGACTTCAATTCTCTTCTACTGAGGACCATGTCAGGCAAATAAGCATGGCTTTATTTTTCATTTGCATTGCTTACCTCCAGTGTATGGTTTTTTCCCTAAGGTACTATGTTACTGGGGCCTCTGACTAATGCACTTGCTATCTTGCATATTGATTTGTAACTGACATTCTCATTTGTCTTTACAAGTCCATCTTTCACAGATTGGAGTCATTCCCAAATACATTAGATTATATCACTTCAGAGATCATATATTTAGTTCTTTTCAGCCTCAGGCCTCTCTGTACATGTACTCTACTTTGTATAATTGATTCACTTTTATGCTTAAAATATATTTTAGACCTTACTTTTAAGTATTGCATGAACTTAACAATATACTCTCATATGGTAGTTTGATTTTACAGCGTTAGTGTTGGCTTTAACATGTAAGAAGTACTAGGAGAGGGTCAGGCATTGGGGCTATAGGGCTCATCCTTGCTCTGTTATCCCAGCAGTACCACAGCAAGTGTTCAAAATGCTTTTTGACTAATACAGAGAGAATAGCTTCTGGATGACATGGAAAACAAATATCTTAACCAGATCTTAAGACTGACTTTGACAGGAATAAGGAGATAATATAGCCCAGATTCAGCTTAAAAATTCATCTATTTTTTTTCAGTTTTGAATCTCAATTGTAAATGTAATAAACCAAAGACAAGCATTATCCTAAACAAGTGGAGAGATTCCATCTTGATTTTCAAGATATTCTATATAGTCTTGGCTTCAAGTTCAAAAACTACAGTTATACATGCTAGACAAAACTACAGGAGCTTGTAATTAGGCCAAACCTGTTTCCATGGACATCTCCAAACTAAAGGGTTGGTTAAGGAAAGAAGAAAGAGAGATTAGAAAGGAAGTGAATTGAGTTGGAGAGGCGAGGCCTAGGGAACTCACAATCTCAGTCCAAGTCACATATGAGGTGAAACCATTGAGCTTTCTGGAATGTTGAGAATCTAAAAGTAAGGTGTACCTGTACCTACCTTGCCTCCTCAGTCAATCCAAAGGATGCTGTATGTTTCCTGTGGAAGGCACTCAAGCCCTCACAGTATGGCAGAAATAGGGCAGAAATGGTGAGTTTAAGAACTGGAGACCAAGGCTGTTTGGTCTAAGACTTGCATAGCAGATGATCTCTGAGATTCCGGTGGCACCACAGTGTAATAGGGGTGTATCTGGGACTCCCCAAATGGGAAGGAAAGTTTGCTCCAAATGAGAACCCTCACATCCCTCAGAACACTAGGAGGTCTCCACAGACTAGGCATTGGGTGATAGAATATGGAACGTCCTGTCAGTGGTCAGATGAAGGAAGACACTATAAATAATGGCATAATGAATAAACTACATCCTACCACAGGACTTAGGTCAAGATTTAAAAGAAGATACTTTCTCCTCCCTAAGATGTTGAATTCACACATTTTCTCCCTCTCCATTTTGGCTGAGTTTAAACATAAATGATGAAATTATTCCACTGAGTCTACCTGAAATTGACTAAATGAAGTTTTCTAACTATATAGTCATTGTGCTGTCACAGATTAAGAGCACCAACTTTGGAATTGGACATGCTGAGTTCAAATCTTAGCTTTGTCTAGAATTTTGTAACAGCAGGCAAGTTACAATATTCCTCATATATAAATTGGGAAAAATAATGTGAGGATTAAGTGAGTTGACATATATAATATGCTTAGAAAAGTACTCATGGTAAGTGATATACACATACATCTATAAATAATTTATTTTAAATATTTAGTATTTTAAAATATATAAATCTCAGAACTGGGATTCAAACGCAGGTCATCATTTTCTCATTCAATGTACTGGGTACTCTGCTACATCTGGAAACACATAGTAGGCAAGGCACATACAAGCCTTGCCTTACAGAATTTACAATATACAGTGGTGTGTGATGACAGGAGAAATACATAGTGCTGTATTCCTAGGAGCCAAGCATGACTTTTAAAGAAAATGACTTGAATCTAAATGAAGAATGGGATTGAGACAGATGAGATAATGGAGTTAAGAGTACTTAGAAAGGAATGAGCTATGGAAGAGGCCGCAGAGTTGAGAAAGAGTATAACTTGTTGAAGGAGTTGACACAAATTTGGTATATTTTAGCAAGAATGCAGAAAGAGGAGGTGAACAAAAGTAGCAGTAGATAGGATGAGATTTTTGTGTCATCTTGTAAACTATGATAAGAAATTAGGACTTAATCTTAAAGACAATGAAAACTATCAAAGCTTTTAAGCAGAAAATCAAAGATAGAAGATATTGTTAGAGGATACTTCCAAACACCATAGAAGAAACTGGAGAGGGAAACATGACAGTCAGGGAGACCATTTAAAAGACTGTTGTGTCCAGGAAAGAAAAATAGGTGTCCTGTCTTAATAGCCTCTGTTCTTTTGAATGTCATTACTGTAGGAAAACAGAAAAAATGGAACAGGGAAAATAAACACAGAGACCAAAAATGATTCTTTCTCTCCTTTAGTCACCTTAAGCCTTTTTCATACAGACCACAGACTTTAGAGAAGTGACCCTAAGGAAAACAACCTTTGGATGGTACCCACTGGCTACACGTCTTGCTGATGTTCTATTACACGGCAGTCAGAACTGAATCTGTGATCTAACCTCTACTGCATTACCCTGGAACAAACCCCCTGGACTGAAGGCAGAGGCCTGGAATCCTGAGCAGACTGTCCTGAAAAGAGGAGCTCCAGCAGACCCAGCATCCCAGCTGTCTGGGCCAGAGGCTGGGCTTCTGTCAGCTGAAAAGACGTTCCTCTGGATGTTTGTGTATTGAGCTTTAGAATATGGTTTTCCCCACTCACCGGGACATTCTCAGCTAAAACAGTTCGAGTCAAACTCAATAAAAACTGCAGTCATTTCAGTACAGAAAACAGTCTAACAGGACATTTATGGAAAATTTTAATTAGTAGTCATTTGCTTTCAACAATCTAATTGTTAGGCTGTTCTAGTGGTTAGGGGAAAAAATGTATTAAACTGAAATCTTTCTGCCTATTTCTCTTCACTGGTCTGTTTTTTTCCAACCTGCCCCAAATGCATCTTGCAAATAAGTAGGGAGGAAATAATGAAGCTTTACCCTCTGGAGTGTCTAAAAGCAAACCTTGGCCTATCTTCCAGTTGAATAAAAAACACTTAGAGTCAAGCCTGGGCTTGGCAAATGAACTCAGTTAACTCAGGCTCATTCTGGGAACAAATATTTTTATTCAGAATAATACAGTCCTCTAATAAGGCCTATGTTTAACAGACAGATAGTGAGGACAGTGACTACCCCAGAGCCCCAGAGCACACACTCAGACACAGACCTAGAATCTCAAAGCAATGCCAAGCGTCCCAGTTCCTGCTGCCTGGCAATCGGCTCTCTGACGTCTTCCTGCTGTGCCCTCGGCCTAACTGTCCAGAACAGTGTCAGCACGATGGCAACACAAACAGTTCTAAAGTATTCTAGAACTACATGAGACTTGAGGCTGGGGATTCACCAATACCCACTTCTTTTATGAGTTCCAAGTTCCTGCTCATCACTGCAGCAAGTAAGTCTCATTTAGGCCTGGATGCCAGTGGAACAGGTCCAAATCCAAGGATTTCATTTACTCCCTCCTCTGCAGACCAGGCAGGTTTGGGTTTCCCTCAGGAGGATGTTAAAATCTAAAATAATCCCAAATGCCTGTCATATAAACAGGAAGAGACTATCTTTAACCAAAGGACTATTTAATATGGCAGAAGTACAAAATGCATTGGCAGAGATGTGTCCTAGTTTGTGGTGGCTTTGGATTGTAAATATTGGTAAATTTTTAATCCAAAAAATAAATCAGTTATTCACAGTGAGTATTGGGTTCAGCATTCAATCCTAAGGATACAGCCCAGGTAAAGGATTTCAGAGACTGGTGCTTTAATGGTGAAATAACAAAGGCATCTACAATCCCTGACCCGCCACAGCTTCAAAAGTTCACTTGTTCAATTTCATAGTTTTTATCAAAATGACCCCAGGCTATTTATTCATTAGTTAGTCTAAGCATGAGATATAATTGCTGTTCCAACCAAAAGTAAACTGGGAGATGGCTGATAGAGAGGGCTCAGATTCTGTCTGGAACAGCCTGTTACCAGTGCAATGTTGTATACAATCACAGTTAGGCATGGGATATGGGAAGTTAGGAACTTGCAGGTAGGAGCATCTTGAGGAAATGGGATATCTCTCTCCTTTGTATTTTACTGATATAGTTCCCTGAAATCTTTTTGAATTGAGCACCAGGGTCATTTTCCTAATTGTAAATCAGAGTAATATTAGCCTAAGTATTCAAAATGGCCCATACTAGTCTCTAAATGTGCATGTATGTGTCCATACGCCTACATACGTGCATGGACATATTAAGCATTAGAAACAGGACTTGCCTCTTTTCTGGGGAAAAGAGTATCGAGTTCTTTCTCAGTCCAGCCCAGAAAATACCCAGTTCAGTCATGATAATTAGGTTTAACTGACAGCTCCCTAGAGAACACTAACGCCGATACTCCTCTATTCAAAAAATGGTAGAGATGATTACTGTTTCCAATTCTTCAATCCCTCTTTGCTGGAGAAAAATATTTAACACTCTTTTTGCCATATGACTTTAATGAAACTCCCATTAAAATAGCCTAATGTGACTTAGCCATGTGATTTGCTTCAGCTAATGAAACATTAGTAAATGTAATGTGAACAGAGGCTTTAAACATGCTTGTATGACTTCATTTGGCTCCTAGCCTATCTGCCATCATGATGAAAAAAGCACACCCCTAACAGTTACTAATCTCAGAATGAGTCATATGAGCAGAACCAAAGCCAGCCAACCCTACATCCCAGAGCCGGACCCGACAGGAGCCTAGCCTACCCATGGGCCAAAAAACAAATGTCTGTTGTAAACTGCTAACAGCTAGTAAGCTTTTTAAAAGTTATTTGTTATACAACTTTACTGCTGCAGTAGCTAATATACATGATGTTCCAGAAAATTAATATTGATAAAACACAGTAGGATATCCAAATTAAAAAGGTATATATTTCCTCACAAGCAAGTGAAAGAGATAGAAATGATCTTCACACTGTCTAGCAACAACACCTAAGTCCAAACACTCCACTAAATTGTTTATATCTTTTTATTTTACAAATTTCTCTCAATAGGAGAAATCGGTTAAAATAAAAAAAAAAAAAACAAGACCCTCTAGGTACCTAGTCAGAGGCCACAAATAAACGTTGGGTGAAAACACTAGACACTATCCTATTGTAAAACCTCTTACTGAAAACTAAACTGTTTTCTTGAAACAAGCGAGACTTTCTTGATTTCTTCAGGAAAGTTTTTTGATGAAAATATTATTGAAAGTGTATTCTACTTTCGGGAAGGTGGCGGTGTGAGCAGGGCGGCAGAAATCTCCTCCCAACACTATATTTATCTACAAAAATACAGCAAATACATCAATTCCTAAAAGAGAGACGAGAATACACAGGAAAGCGCACAGCGTGCAGCTACACCCGAGAGGACTTGGCACCCCAAGAGGCGGGTAAGATACAGAGCCGCGACCCGGCGGGACCCGAGCACTCCCCCACCCCAGCGCACCGGGGGGAGGAGAGGATTCAGAGCCGGGAGGGAGTGGAAGGACACCCCGCGAAATGGCCAGCCCCAGTGATCTGCATGGGGAGGGCTGACCCACATTGCGCACTGCAGCGGAGATTGGAGAGACAGAGGGGCAGGATCTGAGCAGGGAACGCGCCAGAGTGCTTGCAGCCGGCTCCCGGGAAGGAAAAAAAAAAAAACGCGTGCTTTCTTCAGCAGTCGTAAAGAGACAGGAGCCCAGGGGAGGAGCCAGATCGCCCCAGCACACTCAGCCCAGCAGGCTGGGAGTCCTGGGGAGTTTCAGACGCCTTAGCTGGCGACTGAGGAAGGGTAGCCATACTTCCACTTCTCACTGAGATCAGCCTCCTATTCGTTCCCACCCCTGCCAGAGCGATAAAAGGCCCTGCATAGCAGCACAGTCATGTCTGTGGAATAGTAGGGCAATAGCGCCACCTAGAGCATTCCCACAGAATCTATGTCCGGTGGGCATTTTTTTTGTTTTTTTTGCTTTGTTTTGTTTTGTTTTTTCTTTTCTTTCGTTTTTCTTTTTTTCTTTCTTTCTTTCTTTCTTTTTTTTTCTTTTTTTTCTCTTTTTTTTTCTTCTCTTTTTAAAGTCTTAAAGAGCCCAGCTGACATACGTGGCAACTATCAGTGACCAATTACATAACCATGAAAAGACAGAGGAATATGGTTCAGACCAAAATCAACCAGACAACCCCAGAGAGGGAGTCTGAAGGGATGGAAATGCACAGCTTCCCTGAAAAAGAATTCAGAATAAAAGTCATAACCATGCTGATGGACCTACAGAGAAATGTGCAAGAGCTGAAGGAGGAAGTGAGGGAACTGAGGAAAGACAATACAGAAATCAGACAAGCGATCAACGGTCTTAACAGCAGAATGGACGAGATGCAAGAGACTGTTAATGGAATAGAAAACAGAGAACAGGAGTACAGAGCAGCTGAGGCAGAGAGAGATAAAAGGATTTCTAGGAATGAAAGAATATTAAGAGAACTGTGTGACCAAACCAAACGGAACAATATTCGCATTATAGGAATACCAGAGGAAGAAGAGAGAGAAAAAGGGATAGAAAGTGTCTTTGAAGAAATAATTGCTGAAAACTTTCCCTCGCTGGGGAAGGAAGTAGTCTCGCAGTCCACTGAAGCTCATAGATCTCCCAAAACAAGGGACCCAAGGAAGACAACACCAAGACACATAATAATTAAGATGGCAAGATCAAAGATAAAGACAGGGTATTAAAGGCAGCTAGAGAGAGAAAAAAGATCACCTACAAAGGAAAACCCATCAGACTATCATCAGACTTCTCAACAGAAACCTTACAGGCCAGAAGAGAATGACATGATATATTTAATGTTATGAAACAGAAGGGCCTCGAACCAAGAATATTGTATCCAGCACGATTATCATTTAAATATGATGGAGGGATTAAACAATTTCCAGACAAACGAAAGTTGAGAGAGTTTGCCTCTCATAAACCACCACTACAGGATATCTTAAATGGACTGCTCTAGATGGAAGCACACCTAAGGCTAAAAAGATGTCACCAGAGAAAATAAAATCATAGCAAAGAAAGCAGACCATCCAAATACTAACTAAAGGCAAAGAATAAAATACCTATTATAGAAAGAATGGAGGAGGAGGAATAAGAAGGGAGAGAAAAAAAGAAACATCAGACTGTGTTTACAATAACTTAACAAGAAAGTTAAGTTAGATTGTTAGATAGTAAAGAAGCAACCCTTGAACCCTTGGTAACCACGAATCTAAAGCCAGCAATGGCAATAAGTACATACCTATCAATAGTCACCCTAAATGTAAATGGACTGAATGCACCAATCAAAAGACACAGAGTAACAGAATGGATAAAAAAGCAAGACCCATCTATATGCTGCCTACAAGAAACTCACGTCAAACCCAAAGATATACAAAGACTAAAAGTGAAGGGATGGAAAAAGATATTTCATACAAACAACAAGGAGAAAAAAGCAGGTGTTGCAGTACTTGTATCAGACAAATAGACTTCAAAACGAAGAAAGTAGCAAGAGATAAAGAAGGACATTACATAATGATAAAGGGGTCAGTCCAACAAGAAGATATAACCATTATAAATATATATGCACCCAACACAGGAGCGCCAGCATGTGTGAGACAAATACTAACAGAATTAAAGGAGGAAATAGACAGCAATGCATTCATCTTAGGAGACTTCAACGCACCACTCACTCCAGAGGACAGATCAACCAGACAGAAAATAAGTAAAGACACAGAGGCACTGAACAACACACTAGAACAGATGGACCTAACAGACATCTACAGAACTCTACACCCAAAAGCAACAGGATACACATTCTTCTCAAGTGCACATGGACCATTTTCCAGAATAGACCACATACTAGGCCACAAAAAGAACCTCAGTAATTTTAAAAATATTGAAATCCTACCAACCAACTTCTCAGATCACCAAGGTATAAAACTAGAAATAAATTTTAGAAAGAAATCAAAAGGCTCACAAATACATGGAGACTTAACAACACTCTCCTAATTAATCAATGGGTTAATGACCAAATCAAAACAGAAATCAAAGAATAT
>JAVSCE010013672.1:0-11848 GCA_032199065.1 Smutsia gigantea
GAAGGGAGACCCGGATTGTTTTCGATCCGGCAATCTGGCGGACAGTGCTTCCTTTACACCGCCCCCCGCCCCGCCCCCACCCGCCGCTCGGCCGCGCCTGTGAGTGGTGGGCGGGAGGGCCGGCGGGCGGAGGGAGGAGGGGTTGCTGAGGAAGGCGGGTCCTCGGCTGTGAGATAGGTGGGGGGAGGGGAGGGGAGCGCCCGAGTGCTGGAGTTGGTGCTGGGAATCCCGGGGCCGATGTTGACAACAGGCTCGAGGTGAGTCCCGGGGAACCTCCTTCCCCGCCGCTCCAACGATCGGAAGAAGCGGGGTCGGGTGGTACCGGCCTGGACTTCTCCTTCCCGGGGGACTCAAGAGGCAACTCCGCACCCCAGCGCTCCGGGGGCGGCGAGCTGTGGACGGACGCGGGTCCGGCGTCGTCGTCCTCAGACTCCTCTACCGGAGGCTCCCATCAACACCGGAGCCCCGGGCAGGCTTGAGGGGCGTGTATGGGGGGGGGGTGCCTGTCCCCACATGCCCGGGCTGGGCCTCGGGGCTGGAGGCGGGGAGCCTGCTGTGGCGGGGTGAAGGTGTTTAGGAGTGTGGAGTAGAGCGAGGGGAGGTTGGGGAAATCTCTTCGGGAGCCGGGAGGGAAGCGAGGGCGAGGAAGTGGGGAGGGTGAGGGTGTGGGAGGATGTGGAGTAGGGAGACCAGCCAGACGGAGAGTCAGTCCTTCGGTCTCCGGTGATGAGGGAGTGTGGGGTGAGAAGTTCGGGTTGGGGCGCGAATGGTCCGCGAAGGTGACCGTGGATACCCGTAGGAAGGGGCTACTGTGGCAAGGAAGCGTATTAGGTGTAGGAATGTGGAGCAAGAGCAGGGGTTTGTGGGAGCTGTGTGTGTGTGTAGGGGCAGGGTTTTTTGGGAATTGGTGGCATGGATGGTTTGGTTTACTTCTTAGTCACAAAGGCTGATAATTCTTCGCTTTACCTTCATCCCAAGGCTCTTAGTACTCTTTTGTTAGTATTGTTGAACTAAGGAGATAATCACAGGATGTTTTGATATCCATGTTGGCCAGGCAGAGCCAGCTCACAGTTTGGGGGTAACACCTTGTACTGGACCATCAGCTCTTTTGCTGTCTTAGGACTTGTACGATAGTGATGCATCAGACCAAAGTAGAACTATCACTCATCCTTCCTTAGAACATTTTGAATAACAATTAAAAGGTAAAACAGCATTCTCTGGGGTGTTTTCACACAATCTGATTGTGATTTTATACACAATCCATATGGTGCTTTGCAAAGGAATACCTTTAAAAGGGAAGTAAGTACCCCTTTCTCTGCACTCTGTCCCCCGGTACACTCGATTGGTACCTGTTTTGTTAGTAGTTTTACTTTCTTTTGGAAGTTCAGAGGATATTTAGAAACCAAATAAAATACAGAGCCCTAGGGCCAGGACACTATTTTGGGAGTTAGGTAGGTGGTTTTAAAGCATGACTTCCGTTTAAGGCTTGTCTGTGTAATTGTGCTCAGTAAAATAGTTTGTAAGAGCTAATCGTATTCCAATTAAAAGCCAACTAATTTTTATTTTGGTTATATTGAGAGAGATCTACTTGAAGGATCTAGTTTTTACTTGAAAAGCTTTTTGAAACACTTGAGATAAAAGATTTGGCTGTTTATTAAACCGTGGATTTATTCAATAATTTAAAGAATTTTAGCATTTCTTTAAATATAATTTAATGCCTAGTTTAACTTTTTAAAAATTCTCTTAATACAAATGCATGCTGATCTGAATCATGTTGTATATTTTATTTGGCTTTTTAAATCTTAGAATTAGGTTATATATGCGAGAGTTCTGGACAATGAGTCTTGACCCAGCCACTAAACTAGTAATCTTGGGCAAGTGACTGCTGCCACCTCAATGTATAGACATCGAGAATTGGAGTAGTTAAAATCTAGTAGTCCTCTAACTCTGAAAATCTCCCATTTTACGAACTTTTCTGTGTGAAAGAGAATAAATATCTATTGAATGCCTTCTCCCCATACTGGAGGTCAATAACTATAGGAGAGGTAGCAATATCTCCAGATATATTATCAATGAACAGACTCAGGAAGTTAAATTGCCCAATTTCCATAGCTAGCAGGTTGCAGAATTGGGATGCAAACTTAAAGTCTGTCTTTGCTTCAAGGCCTCTATTATTTTCACATGTTGTTTTGCTGACTTTATGTGAACCTTTAGATTTTCGTGATAGTTTTTGTTCGCTGGAATTTTGCTCTGAGTATACTTTGGGTGTATGTTTGTACTATAAGGATGAAATGATTCAAAGATACCAGTACCAGGATGTAAGGGTTTTATTAAGAATCTGTTTTATCATACTGTAAAGTAGTATCTAATTCGTGAGTGCCTACTACAGTTTGAGATAGCAGGCACTTAAAAATTTATTGAATAAATGAAATCAAGTAGAGAGTCACAAAAGTTTGGGAGGCTGTTGAGCTAATCAGTGATGATCCTTTATGAATTTGAATATTCCAAGTGAATTTCTTAATATTTTAACAGAACTTACTATTTATTTTTATCTGCTGAAACGAGACATTAATTGTACATTTTGATACCATTCTTTTTATTGTTTCAGAAATGTAGTTCTTTGTGTTGCTGAAATGTTCCTTGTTGATGCTTCATATCAGAAAATACAAATTCTATATAAACATTATTTTTTGCACATAACAACAAATATCCCTAAGTAAGATTGTTTTTGTTACCTTAGGAATTATGTTGGAATCTGCCAAAAGTTAAAAACAAAATGTAAAAACTACTCAACTCTTATCTTTCTACTTTGAAATATATTAATTCTGTGATTTGTCATAGTATCTGTGATCAAGCCTTCCAACTCAGAGTTTTGTACTCTCAGGGTTCTTAATAACTTTGGTTAAGAATACAGGTTCAAATTCCAGCTCTGTCACCAGCTGTGGAGGCCTTGGTCAAGTTACTTGGTGAAGTTTCAACTTACTCATTTATAAAATAGGGAAAATAATACCCATCCTCATAAAGATATTAGTATTAAGTGAGATAATGTATGTAAGATGTTTACATGATACCAGTGAGTGGTAGCTGGTATATTACTGTCTTTTGAAAGTTTGCTTGCTTTATGGCATGGCATTTTCACATTAAAGGTGGTTATCTAGTCAAAACTATGTAAGAATTGATAACTACACTTCCCAGTAATACAAAATGTTTAACACTGTTTTGCTACATTAAGTACCTATGCTCTTTCATATTTTAATGATTGCTTCAACACTTCCAGTGGGGTTAACTAAAGCCTTTGAATGTCTTATCAAAATAAACTCATAGAATATGGAAGTGGAGGGAATAAGAGTAAAAGAGAAAACAGGAAGGAAGAGGTGGCTGACAGAAGATGCAGACTGGCATGTGTCTCCAAAATTACTTAAAAGTGCTTCTACTGGCCTAGGTTGTCTTGTGATAATATTTTATTAGAGTGCTGAAATAAATTCTCTGCATGTTTATAAACTGTTTATTATTGTAAATGTCTTGTTGCTAACCTAGTTTCTCTTGCTGTAATTTAAAACCTATATTTGAAAATATTTAGGAATACTGTGTATATTTTTAGCTTTTAATAAAAAACTAGGAAGTTTTAGTAATCCAATATTAAAAAAGAAAGTATTTGATTTTCTTAATACAACCTTAAGATGATTTAGGAGTTAAACATGAAGCATTGTCCATAAAAGAAATTATACTGGAACACTAGTTTAAAGTAGACAGATTTATTTTTAGAAAAGAAAAATCCTGAATTTTGCTGGGAACTAATACTTTTTTTGTTTAAGAATTTATTTCCTGTTGACTGTATAGAGCCTATTCAACAGACCAGTGCTTTCCAGTAGAGGTTTGTGTGATGATGAAAATGCTCTGTATCTGTACCATCTGGTGTGATAGCCACTAGTCTCATATGGAATTGAGCACCTGAAATAGTAATAGTAACTGAAGAACTTAATTTCGAAATTTTTTAATTTTAATTAATTTACATGTGAGTAGTGACATATGACTAGTGCCTTGTTTCCAACAAGTGGTGATATTTGGCAATGTCTGGAGTAATTTTTGGTTGTCAAAACTGGAGAGAGATTACTGGCATTTATTGGATAGAAGACAGGGATGTTGCTAAGTTTCATACAGTACACAGGATAGTGGATTGTCCTTGTCTCCCCACCCACCCCCTGCCAAAAACACCAAGAAATTATCTTGCCCAAAATGTCAAGCTGGTTGCTACTGTACTGGCAAGTACAGAACAGAATATACAGATTTGTGATCATCATGTTTGTTTATGTTTTAGTTTTGGCTAAATCTAGTGAATAAATTAAAGGTCTAGTCTAATTTTGACAGAGATGGTTGACAGTTTTTGTACTTAAAACGTTGGTAAGATTAGAACAGTGAGGTTGACATTTGTGAATCTTCTACTGTCTATTTCATCAGTTGATTTATAAGAGGCAAGGGCTTGTTTATGGTCCAACTTAAATATCTCTATTGAGTATTGTATGAAATAATGTCACCAGCACCTCTTACCAGATGTGAAATGTTGTGGTAAAAACTGAATCAAAATGTTTTCAGCTACATACTGAAGTATTTATGATTAAATGATATGTTTTGGAGTTGATAATGGGGTGAATTTAGGTCATGAGTATATGGGGTTCCTTGTACTCTTTACTTTTGTTTGTGTTTGAGTTTTTCCTTAATAAAAAGTAAAAAGAAGAAAAGTGCTTAGACATAGGCATAAGTAGTAATGCTAGAATGTGGAATGTGACTAATAGATTATATCATCACAGAAATAGTATTCATTTTACATGCATTTAATTTCTCACAGTTGCCAAGTTGGGTTACTATGTTTTGTTTAAAAAAAAAATAGTGTCACTTCACTAAAAAAAAGTCACTGCATCTACAGTACTGACATTCATTTACTCTTACAGATTGTCCTGGGTAACATAATGCCAGCTGAGCGTAAAAAGCCAGCAAATATGGAAGAAAAAGAATCTTTACTAAACAACAAGGAGAAAGACTGCAGTGAAAGGCGGCCAGTGAGCAGGGAGAAACCAAAAGACGAGGTCAAACTTACTGCCAAGAAGGAGGTTATTAAAGTCCCTGAAGATAAAAAGAAGAAACTGGAAGAAGACAAAAGAAAAAGAGAAGACAAGGAACGCAAGAAAAAAGAAGAAGAAAAGGTTAAGGCAGACGAAGAATTAAAGAAAAAAGAGGAAGAAGAAGAAAAAAAACATCAGGAGGAAGAGAGAAAGAAACAAGAAGAGCAGGCAAAACGTCAGCAGGAAGAAGAAGCTGCCCAGTTGAAGTAAGACCATTTATTTTCACTATTGACATGAAGAAACTGGAAGGTTGAAATATTTTGGAAAAACAGGGATTATTTGAAATGAAACTCCCGAAGTGCAGTTCCTTGAGAGTTGAGAGTATCTTAACCTGTTTGGATAGTTTCACTGACTAGAAGCATGCTTTGACTTAAGTAATAGTAATAATAATAAGTTTTCATAAATATTTTTGAGGTGTAGGGTAATCTGAGTTTTTTTGTTTTTTGTTTAAGAAAAGTTTTTTTCATGGTCTCATACTCCATTTTTTAAGTTCCTAATGAAGTAAATTTTATGATCCTCAATTTACAGATTAATAAGAGGAAACTTAAGAGGGTAAGTAACTTGCCTAAGATCACAGTAACCAGTGGAGCTGCTGCTCTTTACCTTGGTTGGGTAGACTTCAAAACATTTGCCCTTAAGTACAATTCCATAATGCCTCCCATTCTTATCTTTATCTAAATCTATTTTTAACCTTGTAAATCTGTGCAAGTAATATAATAAAGTGGTGAAAACCAAGGTCTTACAGGAAAATTACCAGGATGTAAAAAAAAATGACAATTGTTGAATGACATGAGCTTTTCTCTTTATATATATAATTTTAAAAGCTGCTTGCAAAAATGCTTTCTTAGCAGAGTTCTGTGGTATCTCGGTTTTTAAAGAGGAACTGGAGCCATAGGTGTAGAAAGCAATAGTGGGACTGGCTTTGAATATTCAGAAGCATGCTTCTTCAGAGTTTCTTGCATATTTTATATTTCACTTCTTAAAAAATTTTCACAAAGATATTCATTTTCACTGTAACTTTTCTCCTCCGTCTCCCCTCCCATACGAAGCACTTTAGAAAGACAAAAACAACCAAAACCCCAACTTTTTATTGGGAAAAATTCAAACATGATAAAAGGACAAAAAAATAAATGAGCCTCACTCTCGCTCCCCTATCTACCCAGCATCACCATTTATTCATTTCCCCCACCAGAGTATTTCAAAGCATCACATTATTTCACTTGTAGTGTCTCATTATATATCTTAAAGTATTTTTTAATAGATTAAAATTGAATAGTCTTATTTATCTAATGAATTACACTTTTTTTTTGCTATCATTAATGTACAATTACATGAACAACATTATGGTTACTAGACTCCCCCAATTATCAAGTCCCCATCATATACCCCATTGAAGTCACCATCCATCAGCATAGTAAGATGCTGTAGAGTCACTACTTGTCTTCTCTGTGTTGTACTGCCTTCCCCGTGCCAGCCCTACATTATGTCTGCTAATCGTAATGCCCCATTTTCCCCCTTATCACTCCCTTCCCACCCATCTTCCCCAGTCGCTTTCCCTTTCATAACTGTTAGTCCATTCTAGGGTTCTGTGAGTCTGCTGCTGTTTTGTTCCCTCAGTTTTTGCTTTGTTCTTATACTCCACAGATGAGTAAAATCATTTGTACTTGTCTTTCTCAGCCTGTCTTATTTCAGTGAGCATAATACCCTCTAGCTCCATCCATGTTGTTGCAAATGGTAGGATTTGTTTTCTTCTTATGGCTGAATAGTATTCCATTGTGTATATATACCACATCTTTATCCATTCATCTACTGATGGACACTTAGGTTGCTTCCATTACTTGGCTATTGTAAATAGTGCTGCGATAAACATAGGGGTGGATATGTCTTTTTCAGACTGGGCTGCAGCATTCTAAGGGTCAAATGGTATTTCTATTTTGAGTTTTTTGAGGAACCTCCATACTGCTTTACACAATGGTTGAACTAATTTACATTCACACCAGCACTGTAGGAGGGTTCCCCTTTCTCCACATCCTCGCCAACATTTGTTGTTGTTTGTGTTTTGGATGTTGGCCATTCTCCCTGGTGTGAGGGGATATCTCATTGTGGTTTTAATTTGCATTTCTCTGGCAATTAGCGATGTGGAGCAACTTTTCATGTGCCTGTTGGCCATCTGAATTTCTTCTTTGGAGAAGTGTCTGTTCAGATCCTCTGCCCATTTTTTAATAGGCTAATTTGCTTTTTGTTTTTTGAGGTGCGTGAGCCCTTTAAATAATTTGGATGTCAACCTCTTATCAGATATGTCATTTCTGAATATATTCTCCCATACTGTAGGTTGTAAAATAGGGAGACTCATGGTGTGCACACACAGAGTTACTAGGAAGATTTCGAAGAAGAGCTTTCCCTTTCCTCTGAAGGAAAACCTGCTGAGCCAGATTCAGAAAGAGCCATGAAAGTAGATCTGTATGTGTTAGTGTGAACAATCTCTAAGTTTTATAGTTGAGGAAGTAAGAGTGGGGACCCAGAACTAAGGGAAGAGTCTGTTCCCATATGTATTTTAAGAGGGGCAACGTATACTTGGGTGTGCCCTGGACAGCTCTGGACATCTGTGCCACACACACAGCATGCCACACACACAGTGTACTAATGACACTCTGTGGAGATGAGATAGTCTCTGGAGAAGCTGTAAGATAAGGCAAAGAAAATTTAAAAATCAAATTTTCCCACATATGCTCCTTTGTACTGTTTAGTATTTTTATCATGGACATTGTAATGTTTTTTATTCCATACCTTGGTTTAGTTCATTGTCTCCTGCTTAAATGATAACAATGACAGCATGTATATTACAAAACATTTCTCTCTCCTGAGCCAGGCATTATAACTAAGGACTTAAACATTGTGTTGTTTCATCTTTATGATGTTCCCACAAAGAAGGTACATGTTAAGCAACTCCATTTTACAGATGGGAAAATAGAGGCTGAGGGAGGTTAAATAATTACCCAAAGATATACAAGTACTCTGGTGTGAGACCTTGTGCTGTCTGTGCCTAACTACTGCATGTTGAACCCTTCCACTTCAAAATAGGATGTGGGCTTTGGCATTATGCACATGTTTTTATGATTCCTTAGTGCAAATCTCCAGTGCTTTAAAGGTTGTACCAAGGAAAATTGGGCTTTAAGTTGAGGATAATTTCCAGGAGGAAAGTTTTTATTGGACCTTAAGTGCTTTAGACTCATTTCATGCTTTAAACTTTTCAATATCAATAACCAAAAAAGGAATTCTGATTCATTTTTCCAAGTTGCTGAAATTATTTTGAAAAATGGATACTTTGTTTTCTACAGCAGCTAATGTCTGGTGCTATATTGCCAGTCTGTCTCTCATCTTTTGATTGAATTGCCTGATGATAATTTATACATCATTAAATAATAACTTAGAAATTTCTAGTAAAAGGAGTAAAGTTCAACTTGGAGCTGTGACATTTTCCTCAAATAAGTGGTTTGGAGAAGCCAAATGCCATTTATTGATCTAAAATTAGGTAAATATTTGATACAATCTACTATGCATCCAATTTTGGAAAACAAAGGGAACAGTCTCTGGCACTAAATGTAAACTTCATGAGCTATTGTGTTTAACTTGGTAACTCTTATGATAAATGTTGAGTGGTAACAGTAATCATGATTTTTGCAAAAACGTATCTGCATGGAATGCTTAGTGATGGCATACAAAATTGATGTTTTTCCTTTTATTTTAGTACCATTAACTATGTCAAAAGTTAAAACAAGTCTTAGAGAAATGTAAAACATCCCACTCATCTGTTCCTATATTTAAAGATAATATGAAAACTATTCAATAATAAAGAATTAAACATTTATTTATTTCAGTTCTACATGACAGTCAATTAAGGATGAAAGAGAGGGGAGAACCAGTAAAGAAAACTATTAACAGCCCTGGAGAGAGAACAGGGAGGTGGGCAGGAAACTGAAAGCACTGGGGGAGGCAGGCCCATCATTTTTCCCATCAGACTGAATCACACAAACCAGGAAGGCAAAGATGAGAACACAGTAATGGTAGAGCCGAACTTCACTGTGCTCCTTTCAAATGAAAGCAGTCTATCCTCTATGTCAGTTCAGTTCCTCCAGGAAACAGATTTCACCACAGTTAGAAGCACCAGAGATTCATTTCAAGTGACGTCTGGAAACATAACGGAAAGCGAGCAGGTGCAGGACCCAGGCAGGCCTGACACCGGCAGAAGGACAGATGGGTAGAAGGAAGGATGCTCAGGCAGGTGGACCCCCAGACTGAAGTTCAGTGCTAACTAAGCCCAGGCAGCCTGCAGAGGCTCCTGTGAACACATGCTCCCGCACACGTCTCCCATTGGGGGGCGCATCCAGCCCAGGTCCCCAGGCTGTGCTGCAAAGGCTTTGCAGGTGGGAACCGTCTGCACACTGTGGTCCTTGCAGCAACTCTGGAAGGGAGACCAGAAAGGTGCAACTCCATCGCAGCCATATGCTCCTTTCCAAAATACTTACCATGAAAGTAATTAAACTACATGGTAGGCAATCATTTTAGGAAAAACAAAGAACATATAAATAAAAAATAAAGAAAAGCTGAAATTGCTCAAACTCTACACCACTCAGTAACAAAATGTTTGAAGATTTTAGTCATGTTCTCCATGCAAATATAAATCTGTACATACGGAGTTACATGGGATTGAAGAGGTACAGTGATGCTTTAAATTGTTAAGTAATTTTGGTTTCAAATAACTTTTCTAACATGTCATACATATAAGAGATACAATTCCAAACCAATTTTAACATGAAAAAAATGAATACTTTGTCTCTCTCATTTACTGCTTATGGGTATTGGGCCCCAGTTTCTGTAGTGCACATATATCTTCAAGACTCAGCTCCACAATGCCTTTCAGGCCTCAGCTAAACTATACCCCTTGGAAGCAGTGTTAAAGCATATGCCTCCTTGTGGTGCTTTTTCTGTTTTACAAGCCATTTTGGAATCTCTTACTGGCCAAACCAACACCTTTAAACACGTCTCCTCTATTGGATCAATAATGCATTAGTCCATTGAATTCTCTGGCTCCTCGAAATCTGAAACATGTCCTCACATCTTCACAGTTTCAGCAGGGTCTGTTGCCCTGACTTCTGGTCACTTACGACCACTTGTTGTTCACCTAAGAACAGGCATAGGGTCAGGCTGAAGGGTATTTTGGTAAAAAAAAAAACAAACCCAAAAAACAAAAACTGAAAAAAGACTGTAGAGAAACTTTTTTTTCCCCAAAGAAATCAATTCATAGCACATAAAAAAATCCCTTGGAAATGGGTGAGCAAACAGCTGCCATCTTTTCTCATTTAAATTGTGTGTCTATTGCTCTAACTCCCATTTTTTCTTCCTTAATGATACCTTCTTAACAAAAATGCTGATGTATAAATCACTTATAGTGCATGGGTTTTCTATGTCTTCTGTCATGGGGAATTTTAATGAGAAATATAATGGCTATTGCACTATTTACAGGAAACCTAATGAGCAAAAATGTGAACTTATTTCGTATACACAGACCTTGTGGAAATTATGGGTGTGAACAAAGAGTGATTTTGTATTGGAGGCTTATGTAATTTTCTTCTGCACATCTCTGTGCTATCATTACAATAAAGATTCTCTCTCCTTAAAAAGAGATGAAATTTAAGACCCTAAAGAAAGCAAAATGAAGACAGTACTGTATGTTAATGCAAAACTAGATGAGTTGTGAAAACTCATAATGTATTACATAGTATAATTTATATAAATCAATATAAATTCTAATATGATTAATATAGACATGTAATTTACATAAAATTATATGTAAAAATCAAAGTGGCTTTATATGTGTATACACAAATAAACTGATACCTATATATAAACAATGTAAACCAAGAATATATGAAATAGTGAAGAGAAATGCAGTTTCTCAGTAACTAACAGTTTTAATTTTTCTTTTGCTCCTACTTTTTTTTTTTCACTTGAAGCAATGCACAGAACTCCTAGCAAGGAGTTGGGATATATCAATTTTGTTTGGGCATCCAGGGAGTGAGATGGGTAGCTTTATCTGCAGTTCTGTAGACATGGAGGATGCACGTAGACCTCTTCCATGGAATAGTTCTTTTCTTTAGCCCCTGACAGTTTTACGTTATTTTTGTTTTCAAGGCCAGGGCTCGCACACACACACAGATATCGCCAGCACCACCGTCCCTCCCTCCCACCGCCAGCGCCACCATGAGGAGGTGTCACCAAGGCTGTTCCCTTCTCCGGGGCTGCCGACACCATTGTGCCTGCCAAGTCCACACTACCACCACCAGCACAGTCTCCCAGAACAGGTGTGCTATTTCAGTTCTCACTGTACTGTTGGTAGCCTGAATCGTGTTCTAATAACCCCTCATCCATGACACCATAGGACCTTTTCATCTTCCTCTACTTTTCAGGCTGAATTTTATCTCCATCACTAAAAGTGAACCTAAAAGAAACCTCGGGTCTTGTCCGCCCACGCACTGTTCAGTGGCTTCTGCACACCAGTGTATATATTTTCCTTGGATTTGGTTCCTCACATACAGACAGGAGCCAACTACATAGCAGACAAACGTTATTACTGGGGTCGGCTACGTGTAGCGTTCTAGGTCACCACTGAGTCTGGAAGCAGTGTGTAATACTCCGGTGGAGGCACTTCTAGCATAATCTATCACCCT
>JAVSCE010013673.1:0-56693 GCA_032199065.1 Smutsia gigantea
TGCTCATGGTTATAGAGCCGTCACCACTATCCACCCACACATTTCTCAGCTTGCAAAACGGAAACCCTTCCTGCAATCAAACACTAAATCCTCATTTCCTTCCCAGCCCCTCCTCACCATTCTACTTTTTGTCTCTTTAAATTTGACTAAGTACCTCATATAAGTGGAATCATAAATTTGTCCTTTTATGACTGGCTTATTCATTAAGCCGAAAGTTTTCAAGCTTCATCCACATTGTAGTATGTGTCAAAAGGTCCTTCCTTTTTTAAGGCTGACTAATATTCCATTGTATGGCTAGACTAGTCACCCACTGATGGACACTTGGGTGGCTTCCACCTTTCGGCCGTCATGCATAATCCTGCTATGAACATAGGTGTGCGACTAGCTCTCTGAGTCTCTGCTCTCCGTTCTTTGGGGGAACATACTCGGCAGTGGACTTGCTGGCTCACATGGGAGCTCTGGTTTCAGTTTCTTGAGGAACCACCATGCTGTTTTCTATGGGGCTGTACCATTTTACATTTCCACCAATAGCGCACAAGGGTTCCAGTCTCTCTACATCCCTGACAGCACTTGTTATTTTGTATTTTTGTTTGTTTGCTAGTGGTCATCTTAATGGGCATGACGTGGTGGGGCTGTTTTTAATGCCAGCAGCAAAACCAATAGCGCAAATGACCTGGTGAACCTCCTGCCTCATACACTGGACGCCTAAGAGCGGCCCTGCGCAGAAAACCACCCCCTTTGCCACCTCTATGGACCCACCTCCTCCCGAAACCATGGGTCAGACAGGGATGGCAATTTCTGGCCGGACTTGAATTAGCTTGGCCCACCACTAAAGTGGTTGCCACCCTCCTGCGAGATCAGAGCAGCTGCGTCGAGAGCAGTCTGCATTCTGTCAGCTCACCTGCGACCTCAGGAGGATGTCCAGGTAGTTTTTAAATCTATAATCATTCTTTTCAAGTCTCTGGAGCACAGTGCAAACCCCAGAAACCCTTTAGGCCTTTTTGGGTTATAACCACAAACACTCCCTTCATTTTTCTATTTCACTCATAATTTTTTCAGGAAATCTTTCCTGAGAAATAGTCTTTAAAACTTAAAAAAAAAAGTAATCAGATATCCACTATTCACATTATAAAACGAAAGTTTTAGGACTGGTTTCAATTATTTTTCCTATTTATGAAGGGCTGCAAACCCATGAGTTCATCAATCCCAAGGGCTTATGGTATTTTTCTTTCCAGTTTTTTTCTGCTCTATTTAAATGGCCAGATATGAATTTCACAAACAGTGTGGAATGCACTGTTAGAGCTAAAAATTGCTCTGCTTTAAGTTAGAAAACAACCCATCTGGGTCTCAAACCAAGAGAAAACATTTCCTCCTCTGGCAACTCCCTCGTGCGCTCAGATGTGTATGTAACCGCCAGTCCAACCAACAAGCCTCCTGGTCCGGGGCAGTCTGGGTTGCTTCCCTGGGAAGTGCGACCAACAGGGAAGCCCCAGCTGGAAAACACCCCCCATCGCCGACCGCCGACCTGAGGCCGTTACAGTGTGTGTGTGCGTCCAGGCCCATCCCTGCTCAGCATTAGGGGCGCCGGCCCCGGCCGTCCCGCTGGACCTTTGATCAGGCGCCGGAGCGCGGACCGTGGCGCCTCGTACTTGGCACTGGCCCTAGGACCTGGGGACCGCGGTGATGGGAGCGACGCTTCCCCCCTTCCTGGCTCCACCTCTTTCATTCCATCGGCGGGAGCGCCCCCCCGGGGCGGGCGCCCGCCGCTCACCACTGGATGATGCCGCTGTGCAGGCCCCGGCTGCCCGCGCAGCCCGACGGGGAGGCCGGCACACCCTCGGCCATGGCTCCGACCCGGGCCGCCGCACCGTCCGGCCGCCGCCGCTCCTCGGTGTTTACTTTAGAGCGGGGCTCGCGGGGGTGGCGAGGGCGCGGGAGCAGCGGGGGCGCGGGAGCAGACGGGGCGAGGGGCGGCGTTGGAGGCGCGAGGACGTGGGGCGCGGGGCGGCGCCCGCCAGGCTGGAACCCAGAGCTCCTGGCGCGGGGCGCTGGGCAGAAGTTGCCTGGGCCTCACCCTGCACTCTGCTGTAAGGGTCGGGGTGGAGGGTGTTGCCTTCCCCTAGATCAGAAGATTGGAAGACATACATACACGCGGCGCTCTTCCCACCTATCTACCAATCAATCAAGCAAACAAGGAAGGACAAAAACTAATGCATTTGTTTCACATCAGGTCGCCGCCTTTGATGAGCAGCGGCCCTCACCCCCTACTACACCTTGGAATTACTCGGGCAGTTTTCAGAAATACTGATATCCGACCACCACCGCCAGAGGTTCTGATATCATTGGTATGGGGAGGTGGGGCCCCGGGCCAAACCTGCTTTTACCAGCTCCCCAGGATTTTAGTGATGCTGAAGTGCACGTGGGGCTGAGAACCGCTGGTCTGGGACTTTTGAGAGGCTGACCCCAGGTGCCCCCAGCGACAGCTCAGGCTGGCAACGGCTGCCCTAGAGTGAGCTTCCAAATCTGCAGCCAGGTCTGGGCAGGCCTTGCCCCCAGGAGCTGTTTATGTCGCTGACCTCGCTGTGTGAATTAGCTGCTTACTCTCTCTCCACCTGACTTGTGAGGGAACTGTGTGCTGGTTGTATTAGTGAGCTAATAAATACGGGGCATGTGGCATGATTAACAGCTCAGTCAGGACACCATTACTTTGCTGACAGTTTTAAAGTCCCTAACAAGGATTTCTTCACCTAGATTTAAAATACTTCTGACGGCTCAACAAGAACAAAGGAGCCCGATTTTAAAAAACGGGCAAAGGTTTTGAACATCTTCTCCAAAAGAAAACTGACATATGGCCAAAAAGCACATGAAAAGACCCTAAACATCATCAGTCATTAGGGAAATGCAGATCAAAACCACAGTGAGGTGCTGCCCCACACTCCCTGGGATTGCTGTCTGTGGGTAAAGTGAAGGTTCCTGTGGCCAGGATTCTCACCTGGCCCTGGTCGGCTAGCTCACTACACACGTGTGGGCAATGCATTCCTATTGCCTCTCTATAAAGAGCTCCACCCAGTACTCGGGGCTGCAGGAGAGCAGAGATTGGACTTGGTAGCAGCGCCGAGGACAGAGACTGAGACAGCTGCAGGGGCAGAGAGGCCCAGAGGCAGAGACAGGCTTGCTGCATGCAGACTGGCTCTAAGTGGCTGGGATTCTAGTGACTGACCTGCCACCATGGGAATAAAGTTGGGTATAACCCTTTCACCCCAAGAACGTTCTACTGTCATTTCTTTGGTCCCATTGAATCCATAGTGAACTTGCCCAGGGCTGAAACCCATTGGCAAGACACCATTATTTTAAAATGAAATAAAAACAAGAAGATGAGTTCTGGAAAGAATGTGGAGAACTTGGAAGCTTGCTCATTGCTGAAGGGAATGTAAAAAATGGTGCTGCTGCTGTAGAAAACGGGTGGTTTCTCCAAAATTAAAAATAGAATTATCATATGGCCCATTAATTTCAATTCTGGGTATGTACTGTTGGAGAAGAAAAATCTTCTACCCTTCAAAGGTTTTTTTGGCTGGTCTAAGAATTAAATTGACAAGAGGCAGATTAACAGGAGGAAATCAAATTTAATTACATATGTATGGGAATCCCCCCCCCACACAGAGAAGTTCAACACAGAAGGGTAGAATGCGATTTCTATGCCTTCCTGAGCCAAGGAGGGGCAATTTATAGGGGAACAAGAAGAGCAGATGTTTGGAAGTAGATGTTTGCTCTGCCACCCAGATGGGACACTCAGGTAAAATGTATCTCTGGCAGAAACTCTCATTCTGGGGAAATCCCCAATTTAAATTCTAGGAAGATAAAGTGGGGCAGGGTGCTCAAGTTTTTCTTGAGCCTGCAGGGTCTGGATTGCCTTTGGTTCAAGGTAGTCCACATGCTAAAGTGGCACATTTTGAGGACACTTGTTCTCAAAAGAATTGAAAGCAAGGATTCAGACTGATATTTGTAATTTGTACCCCCATGTTCATAGCAGCATTGTTCACGGTAGCAAAGAGGTGGAAACAACCTAAGTGATCATCAGCAGATGAATGGATAAACAAAACATGGTGGATCCATACAATGGAATATTATTCAGCCTTGAAAAGGAATGAAATACATAGTATAACATGGATGAGCCTTAAAAACATTATGCTAAATGAAATAAATCAAATATAAAAGGATTCCACTTCTATGGGATCCCTAGGATAGTCTCATTGAGACAGAAAGAATGGTGGTTCCCGGGGGCTGGGGGAGGAGAGGACAGGAGTTGTTGCTTAATGGGTACAGAGTTTCAGTCTGGGTTGATGAAAAAGTTCTGGAGATTAATAGGGGTGATGGCTGCATCCCAAAGTAAATGTACGTAATGCCACCGTACACTTAAAAATGGTAAAAATGGTCAATTTTATGTATATATATTTTGTCATAATTTTAAAAAATCTGCCTAAAAAAAAAAGAGAAACTCCAACCACCACAGGTACACATATGGAGAACCATCTCTGGAAGCAGGGCAGAGACTTGTCCAGGGAGGCGCGCTGACTGCCTTCTGTGTGGCAGCACCGGGATGTGCTTGCTGGGCACCGCAGAGCTCCACCACCATTCTCCCGTCCCAGGGACACCAGCATCAGGGTGTCAGGGGTTAGGCAGTTCCAGATGAGAGTCACAGGATGTCCTTGAAAAGCCTGAGGCTTGAAGTGTGACCAGGTCACTGAGCCACCCGTGGATATGGGCATTTGGCTCTCTGGTTGCTGAGCCAGAGATCAGACTGGTGCCCTGAGCTTGGGGAGGCTATGGACAGGAGGGTGGGTGTGGGTGGCTAAGTGGGAAGGACTTATGATCAGCAAGTGATGAGCTCTTTCTCTTCTCAGCTGAATCTCCTTGTTCAGGGATGGCTGCTCTAAAAAGCCATCCAGGAGCAGGTAGTTGACCCAGTGTCAGCCCCTCTCAGACCAGGAGCCCCAGGGGAATGGCGCTGGAGAGGTTCCTTCATGACCTGGCAAGGATGGGAGGCCAGCTGTGTGGGTAAGGAACCAGTTGGCAGCAGCTGGTTTCAGTTAGTGCCGAGAGTTTCATCGGGTGCTGAATGGCACCTGTGAGGGAGGACAGCAGGGTGAGAGAGGGAACAGGTGAGATGATGTGGAAGGCTCTTGAAGGCAGCTCTCTTGAGGTCAGCCCTTCTCTGGTTATTTCTAGAACAGGTGGTAGTTCAGATTCAAAAAAACACATGCGCCCCTATGTTTATTGCCACACGATTTACAGTAGCCAAGATATGGAAGCCACCTAAGTGTCCGTCAGTAGATGAATGGATAAAGAAGAGGTGGTACATATACACAATGGAATATTATTCAGCCATAAGAAGAAAACAAATCCTACCATTTGCAACAACATGGATGGAGCTAGAGGGTATTATGCTCAGTGAAATAAGCCAGGCAGAGAAAGACAAATATCAAATGATTTCGCATATCTGTGGAGTATAACAACAAAGCAAAAACTGAAGGAACAAAACAGCAGCAGACTCACAGAACCCAAGAATGGACTAGTGGTTACCAAGGGGAAAGGGACTGGGTGGGAGGGGGTGGGAAGGGAGGGAGAAGGAGATTAAGGGGCATTACGATAAGCACACATAATATAGGGGGGCCACAGGGAAGGCAGTATAGCACAGAGAAGACAAGTAGTGATTCTATAGCATCTTACTATGCTGATGGGCAGTGACAGTAATAGGGTATGTGGTGGGAACTTGATAATAGGGGAATGTAATAACCACAGTGTTGCTCATTTGAAACCTGAGCATAAGACTGTATATCAATAATGCCTTAATTAAAAATTTTTAATTAATTAAAAAAAGAAAAAAGAAGAGGTGGTAGGTCCCCCAGGACCTTGGGCGGGATCCCTGCCAATCTTCTTCCCCGGGGTAGCTTTGCCCACGTGCTCACATCCGGGGCCTCTTGCAGGGGGCAGGTCCTGCTCAGGGGCCCGGGGAAGCCAAGAACCTGGCTCCTTCATGCCTCATGCTGGTCCTGCAGCTGCTCCCTGCCACCAGAGAAATGTCACAGGATGCCCACCCCCCATGTTCACAGAGACTGGGGATAAGCCAGGGAAGAGCCTACTGTGATGTAGGGCTGAGCTGAGGTCTTGCTATCTGACTGCCAAATATGGAATATTCACATATTTGCCAAGCCCCAGTCAGAACTAGGCACGGGGCATACCTTGGAAATACAATGGGACACCACGTCCCTCTGGTGGACCAGAGGTCTTGCTGTTTACTACATCGAATATTAGATGCTGTTACTTCACCTTGCTCCAGAGCTGCTGAGGCCTGTTGGTTCGAGGACTATACAAATGAGGCCATGGGATCAATTTCACACCCTCCACCCAGAGGCCCAGTTAAATTTCATCTAGGACAGGTGACAGCTGGTGTTCCTAGTTTGACCAGCCCTCTTATACATGCAGACTGAGTAGGTACGTGCTCATACAATAACACTCTTCAATTTATTCATAGCTTATGCCTTCCTAATGTGCTAAATGTACCAAGGACATTTACCTCTGCACATGATTCTTTTACTAGCAACAAAATTAGGGCTTTCATTTGGGTTGAGCATATAGCCACATAGAATGCTAAGTGGAGTTAGGTATAAAATCCATTTTCTTTTCATAGAACGCTTGATTGTAACGGACATAACAAAACAGTTCCTTTCGTGGCATTCACTGATGAGACAGCCAGACCCACATACATATTCTCTTGTACCTCAAGAGTCCAGTCTAACTCTAACTCACGTTCACCACCTTCCTAATGCCTTATACCATTACAAGGGGAAAAGAAATCTTTAAGTTTATGTCAAATAGAATTCCAACTCCTTATGTCACATTTTATGCACATAAAGCTTTTCCTTACTCTGCCAGAGAATGTGTCTCAGCTGAACAGTGACTTCTCTTGCCTACTTCAGTCTAATTGGTTTCTAGATTATCCAGTTAGTCTTGTTTCACCTTCTGAAAGGGCACCAGCTGTGCCTTTTCCTTACACAAAACCATCTCTGATCTGGGGTGCTTAATTTCATTCATTTTTTACAATTATTTATCTTCTGTGGATGTACCAGGTGTCTTTATGCAATAGATGTATTTTTAAATAAAGCTAGTGAGTATAATGCGTGTGGTCAAGAATGTAGAATGTAGTTAGCATCTGCAGGGACAGAACATTACAGAGAACAGACAGCTATATGTTGCATTTTCACCTGGAAGAGACTCTATAATCACTCTAAACCAATAAGCCATGGGGACATTCAAACTACAGTATAGTATAAGCAAAAAATTTTCACTGGAGAGGTTCCAAATCACTATCATATGTTACAATTTTCCTTGGTCTAGATTCACCTTCTGAGTGTCTGGCTTGTGGTCCAGTTGAAGCTGATGGAATCACCACGTTCACAGACATGAGTGTAATAGGAAAACGCAACTCCACACAGGCATCCCTGCCATTTCTTGATCTGAAATCCATGATTTGGAGCACCTAGGAGACAAACCATTTCAGTAGAGTTTGTTTTGCACTGACCCACAATTTTCCTTTTCCCCTTTTTGTAGAGGTCACGTGAAAGGCTGGCCACATGCAGTGTAACAAACAGTATTATCTGCAAAGGAACTTGGAAAATGTGTGGAATGAAAAGGAACAGGCTTCACTCATCACAGAATGCTTGTAGATTGTAATTTGCAGGGCAACACATTTGACTCTTTTGTTACATTAAAAGTAGGATTTTTTTCTGGAAGTCTGATAGAAAACTGAGCAACAACAAAATGAAAAGTGGTTTCCTTTTCTGCAAAGGAATAGTAGGAATTAAATAAATCATCTTATTAGAGCTGCCATGTAACTTCAGCAGGCAACATTCAAATCATGATTGTGTGCAAAATTATAATCCTACCCTAATTCATTAAAAAATTTTCCAAGAGAATGGGCAAAGGCCCTCTAAAGCAATTACTGTGGATTTGTGTAATAACTATTTTAAAGGTTTTTATGAGTGTGGAGGAATTATTTTTTAAAAGCCAGTTTTTAAACTGTAGTGATAGCTGATCTGTTGGTATCCAAACCTTCATCTTTCTTCACTGTACATCTTATTATTTGGTAAAACCATACTCCAGTGGCCGCTTGTTCCCTGCTCTTCTGCATAGAATTATCTTATGATGTTATCTCCACCATGAAATGAAGTTCACGAATGCATCTCCAAACAGAATGCATGTTTGATGCATCTTTATGAAAACTAAGGACAGCAGACTGCTTCTCAATTGGTTGTGTGATCCCCTTCTGCTGATTAACAATTGGAATTCCCCAGCAGAGAGAGGCAAGGGAGTGCTTTATAAAGAGCATCTGTCTATGCTTCACTGCAGAACAGAAGTAAAGACACCCCAATGGATGCCTAAAGATTGTTAAAGTAAAGCATGCTTTATTAAAAGAGGCACGGCTTCACCTGGGTAGAAAAACCACTAATAGTAAGACCCCAAAGAACCAGTCCAAGATGCAAACAGTTGTCAAGGCTGTCTTTCTTAAGTGTAATTTTCACATGGCATCGCTAGGCCGGAAGCCTAGAAGCTTGCCCAGTGCCTCTTATCTTCTCTGCATGCAGCAGAGCTTGTAGGTAACACTCCTCCCACTGCCTCTGCTAATTCCCAGGCCGGACCACTCAGTTCAGCCACACTTCTCAGAACCTCGCATAGGAAGCAGATGAGCCGAGAGACGTGGGGTGAGAGGCCACTGAGCCCCGGTGGAGAGAGCTGGGCAGGGCGCATGCCTGCCACCTTCTAGTTCCCGAGCGGCTCAGCAGTCCCTCCTGAACTTGGGTTCTGCACGATTCCTCTGTGTTCTCCAACCACCCAGTCACTTGAGCTAATTTGAGCAGACACCCTTTTCTTATAACAGACTGATGCATTTCTAATACCTGTCATTTATCTTCCCAGTGAGGATCCCAGGAAAAAGGTTGCCTCCATACCAGCCTGGGGGTGACTGTTTTGAAGTATACTCAAGTGTATCCTGGCCAAGCAGAGGGAGGCCTAGGTTTGAGGCATTGACTCAACACATATTTGTAGAGCACCTGTATGAGCCACATGCCTGCCAGGGGGTGGGGAGAGCTCAGTAGGGACACATTGCAATGATACTGGCCCTCGTGGTACCCACGGCAGTCACCATGCCTGACAAAGAGGAGTGAAAATGGGGCCACCCCAAGAGTTTCTGTGAACTAGAACACATTGGGGAGTGGTTCAAGGTCCAGCTAGGGACCTTGTCAGAGTGGTCAGGTAACTCAGGGCCACAGGGTGGGCCTCTTGGCAGGGGACATAGAGGAGGTACAGCCAGACCTCAGTGGCTCACAGAGCCCTCAGTAGTAAGAGGGAGCAGGTCCTCCAGGGAGAGTGACTGAGGCCCAACCTGCCAGGCCACATACATTGGTCATGCTGCCACCAGAGTGAAGAGCACCCAGGAGGACAAAGACATTGCCTCCAGGGGCCAGGGGCCAGGGAGTTGAGCAAGGCCTGAGAAGGGGTCCCTGCGGGTGGGGTTTGCCTGGAGCAGAGCCCATTTATGTGTGCTGCCCTTGTGCAAAGGTTTCCAGCTCTTTTCCATTTTGAAGACAGCCCTGGCCTTCCCTGTGAGTTTTGTGGTCCCCCACGCAGTAAGCCACTCCTCTTCCCCCCGAGGAGCCTGAGGCCATCCTGCGGAGAGACAGCAGAGGGAAATGACACTGAGAGATGAACCACATTTACCTAAGGAGGTGGGCATGATCTCGAGGACTGGCTGAGTCACCATACCAGGCTAACCCTAGTAAGCGGGAGCTCAGTGTAGGTTTGTCCTCCTGGTACCCAACACATGCGGAAGAAGAGAGCAGAGCCCCTTAGGGTCTCACACATGAGTGTGTGAGCCCAGCCCACCAGAGTTGACTTGTACTCTTTGCCTCATTTTACAGGGAGGAAAAGGAGACTTAAAGAGATTGGAGGTGACCTTGTTCCAGTCAAAGAGCCCATAAGTGGCAGAGCACTTGGCGACCGCAGGCTTAACCTCCTACAGGGGTTTCCATGTTTGTAAAGTAGCTCCTGCGGAGTGCAGCCGTGAGACAAAAAGAAAGAAACTTGAGAAAGCTTGCAGCACAGTGCCCGGCACATAGGAAGTGCTCAATAAACCTTGGACTCTGGCCTAGTTTACAACTTTCCTTGAAAAGAAATAGTTAAAATGACTTCAGTTATTTTGAAATTTTTGGTATGGTCATAGTGTTATGGTTATGTTTTTAAAGTAAATCCTTATCCATTTTAGAGATTCACACTCAAAGATTTACAGATGAAATGAGACGATGCCTGAGCTTTTCTTCAAAGTAATCTAGTCGGCAGGAGTAGAGGGAAACAGGGAGGGGACAGAGGAGACCAGACTGCCAGGCGCTGCTGTCTGCAGACGCTGGTCACGGGTGTGAGGAGTTGGTCATGCTCAGATGTCCACTTCTGTGAGCTTGAAATTGTTTATAATAAAAACAAACTTACATGAGTATATAAATATTTTGAAGCTGCATTCTGGGGGATGATGCTTAAAAGACATTTATACACATATAGACACAAACACACATGCATGTTTCTGACCCGCCTCAACACCGCTTTAACATGCAGACTACCCAAACACAGTATGTTATTAGCAGTATAATTAGCACTAGTGTTTGATCAATAGGACATTATCAGGACTCTGGTTTAGTGTTCTGCAGAGCACTCTTAGAATTGTTCTGCAAAAAAAAAAAAAAAAGTTCTTTTTTTGCAAACTCCCAAATGCTCTCCTGGTGATTTCACACGTATATTATCACAGAGGTCCTGCAGTAAATAAGCCTGTTTAACTCTGTTTAACTGAGTATTTCCAAGTTTAATTGTCTACAGAAACCCACCCCGTCCCATTTGTTTGTGTATTTGTTTTTGGGTAACACCGATCACCACTGACAAACATCTTGAACTGATAAATATCATAATGGGTTCCACAGAACTCAGTTTGGGAAACATGGGTATGAGCTACATCCAAGAATAAGTCAGATCTTGTGGGCTGTCCTTGGTGCAAGGGTATCTCGCCCTCGCCGCGACCCTCCTCACCCCCAGCACGACTCAGGAGACACAGGCCCACGCAAGAGATTTTAATGGCTGAAAGAGAGAACGGCTGCCTCTGAGCAGAGAGCAGCAGCTCGTGGGTGAGGAAGCGCGTTTTTAAGGAGTAGGGTGTGTTCTGCTATGTGGACATTGGTGACTGGATCTTAAGGGGTGGGCGAAATGTTTAGAGATAAGGTGAGGCAAGTCCAGACATGATTTTCACTGGCCCATGTGCTTGGGACCATGGGGTAAATGGAGGATAAAGTACAATATTCTTACACTTGGAGCTTAGGCTACAGTTAAATAAAATAGTTTCTAGAGGTTTGACAAAAAGAAAGCTCTGTGTCCTTGTCTTGCACTTTCCCATGGCCCCAACCACCAACTGCCACACCCCAGAGAAGAGGACAAGGTAGCCTGGTGGCCACATCTCACTCCCCTCTCCCACGGGACTGTGGTGCAGGAGGCTAGGGAAACATTTCTGGCTCCTTGGGGATGGTGGTTCTTCCCCTTCCACCATTACACAGAGCTCAAGCCTTCTTACGTCAAGCAGGATTGAAGTCAGCACTGGGTTCCATGCGAGGGGAGATAACATATGAAATCGAAAATACAAATGTAGTCATGTTTTATACATTCAGAATTCTAATCTGAAGCAAATAAATTTTCTCTGATTTTCCCCTAAGCTCGCACTTGACCTCAAGTTCTAGCCGTGCGCATAAACATGGAATAGACTGATCCATATGGGATTTCCTCGCTCTGAATGTTTTGTTAAAAAATACATGAAAAAAGTGTGATCATAACTGCTCAAGAAATATGCTACAAGTCACAGAATGTTAATTCACAGACTCACTTTTTAATTTATCCACCCAACTACACAATTAGCCTCTTCTTCCCTTCTGCACCCTTCTGCAGCCCAGCCAAATGCCCGCACATGCCTTCCGCCTCATCCTTCAGGCAGGCTTTCCTCTGTCAGTGGCCCCCAGGGTCTCTAGGACTCTGGAGTCCTCCGCTTCCTCCCCTCCATTTCCCTCTTTTTGATCTTCCCTGTTCTTCTTCTTTCCAACTCTTATCATTCAGAGGGCTGGGAAGGGTCAGGTTGAAGATTACGATTATAATGCTAATACTAAACCCAGTGTTCCTCACTGTAATTATTGTTACCATTACTTCACATTTGCTTAGAAAATTCATCAAATACTTTCATATCCATGCATCCATGAAATAGATATTTTTGTTTTGTAGGTAAAGAAACTAAGTTCTTAGAGAAGTTAAACAGTTTGCTCAAGATCCCACAGTTGCAATTTTATTGCAGGTAAATCGTTGACCTGCCTAATTATCACTATCGTTCACATTTCATTATCTGGATCCTTGTTTTACCAAAAATGATGACATGAGGTGACCACCCACGTGAGGATTTCTTTTCTCCTCCACAGGGGAAGGCCTGTAGTTTCAAATATTCCTACAGAAATGATTCAGACTGAACAGCTGCTTCTCTGGCCTCAGTTCACTCATCTCCCCGAAGCATGGCACTTGTGTTTCCCAGGTATCAGCACACTTCCATGTCTCAGAGCCTTTGCACGAGCTACTCCTTCTGCTTGGACTCTCTCTAGGCTTCTCATCTTCCGGTTAGTTGTTGTCCAGCCTCCTTCAGCTTAATATTCCCTTGTCCTGGAAGCCTTCCCAGACCCCCTTTCTTCAATCAGTTTAACTGGGGGTTCTCCAGGGCCTCTGATACTCTCTGGGCTCACCTCCATCACAGCATTGCCCATGCTGGGCTGTAGCAGTTTGTGTGCTTGGCTGTCCTTCCTCTGTAAAGCGAGCTGCTTAGGGCAGGAGCTGACTAGTACGGTGCTGGATAGAAACTTTCTGAACAAATGTTTGTTGAATGACTACAGTCATGGGAAATGTCCTCTAGGAAGGGTTGATAGAAATCTGAGTTGTGTGTTTATTAAAAGGACCATGCCTCGCATCTTTTGCTTTAGCATTCTATTTTCTGTTTCATGAGGTGGGGGTGCTGTTTCTGTTTGGATTCATCCTAGGAGCCACATCACTTGAACTTCCTGACTTTGTTGCCTTTACCACATCAGATACAGCCCACCATACAGAGGCCTGCGCATTTGATTTCCTCTGCAAGGAAGAAAAACAAAACAAAACAAAAGTCTCAATTTATCACGAAACCCAGCACAGGAAAGCTTGAAACAATGGCTCCCAAACTCAGCTCTCACGTTGCTGAAAAAGCCATTTGTCTTAACACGAGGAAGAGAGTTGCTCAAATCTAACAAAGGCAAGTGTTCTTCCTGGATAAAACCACTTTGCCAGGAATGAGAGGAACATTCACAGCACAGGTTGATGGTCCAGTGACTTTTGCAAATGAACAGGCTAGTCAAGGGGAGGGGGAACTGCTAGGAGCTGTCACCCACTGGACAGTGCTTGGCTTTGAGGATGAGGTGGACAGCAGCTATGAATGACAGAATGTTTGGATAATACACATGTTTAAACACACACCATGAAACCTTCAAATGTCTTGGAGGAAGCTGGGGGTCCATTGAGTCACACGTGGTTATATAAATGGTGACATTTTCCCTATTCTCTCTTGTACCTCTCTCTGATAACGAGAAAGAGTGCCTGCTTTCACTTCATTTAATAGTAACGCACCATGCTGTCTGTGTTAATAGTTTCATTCTTTGTTGCGCACCCTCTGATTTCATGATAAATTTAAAAATCATTTTTGCTCCTTTCTTGCTTTCTTTTGGATTAATTTAGTGTTTTTATCATTCCACTTTTTATCCTCTAGTAGTTTGACAGTAACACCCTATGTTATTTTTTAAAGATGACTTGAGAAATTACAACAAATATTTAACTTCTCAAAGTCTAAATTACTCAGCACATTTAACCTACTCCTGGACAACAGAAGAAACATAACAACACTTAATCCCATTTACCTGTCTACCTTCTTAGATATAACTCTTGTAATTTATTTTAGTTCTATCTTTTTACCACTCTCCAGCACTCATATTTGGTTTTATACAAACAATGTGTGTTTGGTTTATCCATATATTTACCATTTCTGATTCTAGTATCAGGATAAAATAATATACACCTTTTAGCAGCCAATATATCTTTTTAAATTTCTTAGAAGGTACTGAATGATGTTATATCCTTATGTATATTCTGCATATTATAGAAGCTGGTAATTATTAAGCAGTAGCAGATATAGGTATGTAGGAGAAAAATCAGTTACATAGTAATAAGCAATTGCATGCTAATTAAAAAAAAATACTTTACCAGAAACACAAAAGATTGAATAATTTCCAAGAATGTATTTAAAGGAGAAGTAAAATGTCTACATGGGATGCAGTGGGGTAATGGGAGCAATAATTACATGGTGGATTTCTTGGGAATATAATTCATCTTTAAAAGTTAAAATCCCTGGAAAAAGAAATGAAAGGCTCTGGAAAGTCAGATAATTTTGTTTTAAAATGCATGAAGCTCTTTGATAATATAGCAAGGTTGGGGAAATGCCAGGAATTGAGATCTAGCCACAAGAACAAAGCTGAAGTATTTTATGTCATGATATGAAATAAAAAATTTTAAAGGATAATTTCAGCAACTTTATGGGGATTTTCCAGGAGATCACTTTCAACCTCAGATCTGCAGCTGGGACCAGAAACCATCTGGATTCCCTGGCATGGGAGGAGAAAACAAAGGAGAGCTCTGAATTCATACCAATCCAACTCTACAGCCAAGAATAATTTAAGAACTTCAGCTATAAAGGGTTAGCAACCCACCTTTAAGAGAGTGTGAAATGGAGGGTTTGTAGTCTTAAGGAAGAAAGGAATCATCAGAAATGGGAAGATAAAATATGTTGCAAGAGCCACATGAAAATGCCGCAGGCCCCTCCAGGAGTTCACAGGCAGCCCTCCAGCCTTCCGTTTCTGGGGGACTCTACCGCCACCTGTCCTGATAGCCACGCTAGCGGGCCTCAAATTTTCTTAGGGGTCTTCTTTCCCTGCCTCATATCCAAATGGCAGGCAGATGCCACTTCTGAGGATTTTCCAACCCCTGGTGGAATTTGCAAAATCCATTTAGTCTTCCCTCCTCTGTGCTTTTAAAAGGAAGGCACTTTATTCTGAGATTGAGCTTATACCGGGTGCTGCGTGTTTATACTCTGTGTACATCATGGGTGCTCAGCATGATTTCTTGAGTTGAAGTTAAATTCAGGAAGGCCAGTCACCCATGTGATGTATTTTCTGTGGCCGAAACCCTGGCTGTCGTTTCCTCACTGGTGTTCCTTACTCCTTGAAGATTCCATTGCTATAATCTTTATGATGCTTCTTCTCTGGCCCAGGATTCACAGGGCTTTTTGCAGCTGTTAGTAACTGCCTGCAAAATTCTGGAGTGTATCTCCAGACTGGAATTAGTCTCTGTGAATAGATAAGCCATGGTGATCACTTTTTATTACCAAATCAAAGAGCCACCTATGAGGAAAGACATCTACAATCCTTGGGAAAAATACTTCTGAAAGTCATTCTCGTGCATCTGTGAGCAGCAAAATGAAAATGTATGTTGCTTTTCAAAAAAAAAAGATTCTTCTTTTTAGTCTGTTTGCAGAAGCCGTTCACATTATTTTACAAATGGCATTTTAAACCCTTCTGTGTTGCATATACCGAAATCATGTTACTTGAGATAAATTTGAAACCAAGCTGCTGGGGTTGGGAGGCTACGCTGTCTGTCACCTCTGAAAAAAGAAGTGTCTAATTCAATTACTAGACCCAAATGGTCAGTTCCTGGCCAGGTGGGTGGAAGCCGAATACAGTCACGGTAATGGATGCTGGGTAGACAGGTGGCCATGGGAGATACAGGGCTCAGCTCAACAAGTTCCTGAAGAGGGACTAAAGATCCTAGTCACCATTTTATTCCAGAACTTTACTCACAAAAGTCTTCTGAGGCAGGTTAGTGTTTTTGAGATGCGCACAAACTCCCCTTCAAACATTTCCATGCTCATTTCCATGGGAGTGGACATGACTGATCAACAGGCAACAAAGGGATTTCCTGGCTTTGGGGGCAAACTATTGGGAGAAGTAGCAAGACTGAAACTAGGTTTCTGCTGCCCCATGGCTAGGGACGGAGGGTCCCAGAGCCCTGCTGATGGATGGAGACACTGCCTGTGTCTACGGTGGCCCTGGAGGTCCACTCAGAGAGGCCGTGTTTCCAATCTGCTCCTGGCCCACCCACCAGCCACATGGCAGGAGGCTGCTCTGCCCATGAGGATACCTGGCACAGCACAGCGTTCCCCATGTGGACAGGTCTCCTTTCCCAGTCCTCTCGGTGGACCTCCAAATACCTGTGAGCCCAGGGGACAGAAGCCCGGGCTTTGAGCCCACAGGAGACCCCATCCTGCACTGTTAGCTGTTGCGAGAAGAGCCTGAAGAGAGCCAGCCCAAGCCTCCACCTGAGCGTGGGTGGTAGTTACTGGCCTTTTGCTGAACTGATGTTGGAAAAATGCAGAACAGGAAAGGTAGAAAAAGGAGGGGAAAAAGTCATCCCGTCTGACTCAAGAGTACCCACTGTCTCCTCAGTATTCTTTTAGGTGCTGGGAATAGGATGGGGAAATTCCTGGCCTGGAGGAGAAGGAAGACAGGAAGGCAGGCAAGAGGTGGGAGGAGCCGAGTGTGGGCTTGAAAAGAGCAAGCAAGGCGGTCTACCCAGGCGATGGAATACTATTCAGCACTGAAGAGGAAAAAGGTTCTGACACCTGCTACGACATGGAGTGTCCTCAAACACCTTACACAGAGAGCCACATATTGCATGATCCTTTTATTTGAAATGTGCAGAACAGATGAATCCATAGAGAGCAGAAACTAGACTAGTGGCTGCCAGAAGCTGAGGGGAGGGAGGAGAGGGGAATGGCTGCTAATGGGAAAGGGGTTTTACTTTATTGAAAATGTGTTTGAACTAGATGCAGGTGGTGGTCGCACAGCATTGTGAATGTAGAAAGTGCCACTGAATTATGCTTTAAAATGATTAAATGCTTTGTGTGCTTTCCTATAATAAAAAAGTGCCCAAGGCTCATAGATAGTTTAAGTCTTCAGCAGTTAATGCAGATATAAAGTTGGGATGGGCAGCCTGGTCTCCGTGGAGCTCGTGTCCTTGGGGTCATAGGGCTCACCAAACCTTGGCTTTTCCTCCGAAAGGGGAGTTTTATAACTGGAGGGTGCAGGGGGAGGCAGGGAGAGCAGGGAGCATTAGAAGGGTCCGCTCAGGCCCCCGCTCTGCCTCACCTGCTCCTGCCAGCGAGCCATGCACAGTAATGGGGGCACAGGGGCGAGCTCACTCAGCCTCTCCCGAGGGAGGCAGATGTGTGCAAAGGCACAGCTTTATGGCACCCCGTCTGCGTGGAGCGCCCCAGGCCTTCCCATGCACCCCTAAACTGTGCAAGAGAGCAGAGACCCCAGTCCCCATCCCCGGTGTCAGGATTCCCTTGGACAAGAAGCCCAGCCTTCCCATCAGCTCTGTGCAGTCATCTGGTTTTATTATAAACCAGGAGGAGGTGGAGAAATGGGAATGGGAGAAGGGTGTTGAGATGTTCTCCTGTTTTAGGGGCTATAACTTAAACCCTTTTCCTCTGTGCTTCTTAAATTCTTCCTATGTTGTCCGCATCATTATCTGCTCAAATCCTTACTAACCGCCCCCCCCCACCCACCGCCCCATCTACAGGGAAATGTGCTTTAAGGACATTGGCCTCAAGGAGATGGAGATGGGCAGGATTTTTCATTTAAAAAAACTTTGCCACTAAACCAACAGCACATCTGACAGAACTTGGAGCACAGAAGATAAGAATTTTGATTTTGTGGTAGATAACCAAAGGGAAAGCTAGGCAACCACTGATCATCTATTCAGCCTCCACTGATAAGGCAGAGGCCTCAGTTCAGCTATGCCTCCCATCATTCAAACAATATTTGCTAAATCCCTGCCATGTGCCAGGCTCTGTTGGGGCTGGGGATACAAGGAGAGATAAGACAGCCTGCAGAGGCAGGGGTCTGAAAGTGGGGGCCCAACAAATAAAAGAAGCAGTGTGGTAACCAGAGAGGAGAACCCCCCCCCTTTAGCTGATATTTACTTACATTCATGCATTCATTTATTCCATATTTAGGAACCGCGGGGGCTGGCCCACAGGCACCGTGTGATCCCCCCAGCGGGCTGGGTGAGAGAGAGGTAAGCAAGGATGGAGGAAGCATGATGTCAGGGTGGACCCCAGACACCACAGAGCCCACAGGAGGGAACCCCAAGAAAGGAGTGTTTTATTATCATGAAAACTGCTGAGGGCTTTAGCCTTTTCACCGACAGGAAATGGATTAAATTGTTACCTCCTTTCTCTCCCCAAAGAGCATTTGATTTTTGCCTGTTCAGCTTCTCCTCTGCTCTTCTCTCCTCTAAAGAAAGAACTACCTTTTTCCACACAGCAGACTTGGTGGCGCAGAATAGGAGGGAAGGCAGGGACTATCGGACTGGAGAGCGGATGGAAATCGAGATGGATTTAAGGCATCCTTTAAAGCAATAAAAACCCCAGGAAAGCAATAAAAACCTCAGGAAAAAAGCTACATAAGTCTAAATTTACATAGTTGAGAACCTATGGAGGGCAGAGAAACACAGGAAAAATATTGCAAAGCTGGCTGCTGATGACACTGGATGATTTTATGGAGAGAACCCCCAGAACAGCTTCAGGGGAGGAGAGGAAAAGGCATTTTAGGAGGTCTTGTGCCAACCGGTGGTTTAACAGTGCATTCCGGGGGGTTGCTGAGAGACTCTTAACACTTTCAGGGCAGCTGCAAGGTGAAAAGAGTTTTCACACTAATATGAGGCTGTTATTTGCCTTTTCTGCTCTCTCTCCCTCACAAATGTCCAGGGAAGCTACAGGACATGTGGTATTGCCACTGGCTGAATACCGAAGCAGCTCTGAGCATCTGGCTGTTTTTTATTAAGCCAGAAACTAAAGAGATATGCACAAATGTAGAACAATTCTACTTGTCCCATTAACTTTTTAAAAAACATAGCTTTTTCTCATAAAAATGTGTTTTTATCTTAATTAGTGGATTTCTTATTAGCAGATTTACTTAAAGTAAATAAATACATACTTTTGCATTCTCAGTTTCAATTTCTAACAAGGTAATAGCAACAGGTAGATTGCACACGTGCACATACGCAAAAGCTCTCAGGGTTCCTCAATAATTTTGAGGACTGAGACCAAAAAGTTTGAGAACTGCTGGTGTAGGTTATAAAACCAGATCTCTTTCCATAATTTTGGTGGGATCCATGTAAACACTGGCCTGTGTGGGTTCTTAATTCTTTGGGGTCAATCATAGGAACTTAAAAAATAAAAGACACTAAATTGCTGATCAGATAAACTACTCCTTACAAAACACCCTAAAGATGTAAGTACTGCTGTATTTTGTTTCATGACTACAAGTACAATCAAAATTTAAATTCCTCTATAATTAAAAGCCCAAGAGATCCTCCTAGAGGTTTTACCGCCAATAAAACAAAATTCTCTTGATCCAATGAGTTTACAAATCACTCAGAATTTTTTGTAACAATCTTTAACTCATTGATCCATGATCATTATAGTGTCAATAGAGTCTGACAATTGGTGTAATATCCCCCAAATAATTGTAAGCTGGATGTCATGACATTCATGGATGTCATCTGGTTGATTAATTGTATATGTCCGAGTTCTCTGGAGAAACAGAACTAAAAGATACATAAGATATGATAGTCCTAAAAGTAATAGGGCTATCCACATACCACATAATGTAGATATATTTGAATCATATCTGCAGTTATCAGGCTAGAGTTCAGGAGAGCTGATGGTATAGTCCATTCTGAGTCTGGGAACCAGGAAGTCACTGGTGTAATTTTCAGTCTGATTTTGAGTCCAAAGGCAGGAAAAGACTGATGTCTCAGCTCAAAAGACATTAGGCAGAGCTCAGCCTCCTTTGTGCTATGCAGGCCTTCACCTGACGGAGAGAGGCCCCCCCACTGGGGAGGCCATCTCCTTTACTCAGCCTACTGACTTACATGTTAATCTCCTCTAGAAACGCCCTCGCAGACACACCCAGAATAATATTTGACTAAATATCTGGGTGCCTCGTGGCCCAGTCAAGTCGATACATAAAATCAACCATCACAGTAATTGTCTTTTATTTTTAAACTGTCGGAGCCTCAGTCACTGGGGTGGAGCTGTCCTTATCCCCTGTGCCCATTCCCTGTGGGTATTCTGAAAACCCACGGACCCCAGGTGGAGCCCCTGTTTGTGAGGGTCCTGGGGAGCACCTGCGTGGCATATCCACTGAAGCCCCCCAGCTGCAGCCACTAGTTTTGTTTGCCCACAGTCATTATGAGAAATGACAGAAAGGACATCCAAGACAGATCCATTCAGCTTAAGATTCACAACAGAGAAAGTTACACAAGGCTGCCTCGGTCATTTGGTGGTGTGGAGGGTTAGGGGTGGGGGAGATGTGGCTCGAATACACCGGGCACTTGTCCTGAGTTGGAGGGAAGGTGATACACTGGAGGAGAGCCCGTATGTCCTAGAGACTATGAATCAGACGATGGTTGTCCTTGTCACCAGTGTCGGAGGGACCCAGTTGAAGGTTCCTGTGGGCCAGAGTGACATGACCATTTGGGCCAGCTGTGCAAATATCCTTCCCAGGTGTCTGGACAGAGGCAGAGACACAGCATCTCCTCCATAAGCAACTGGCGCTGAGTGTTCACCAAAGCTGCAGAGGGAAGGAAGGAATAATGCTTTTCTGCTAAAGTGGAGACACAGGTGTCTCTACTCATTCTGTACACAAGCACACTGCTGGCTAGAGGGCTGTTGGTTAAAGGGAGAGGTGACTCCAACAGCAGGCTGCTGTGAAGGGAGCATCATGCCCGACCCAGGCATGTGGGGGCCCTGGGGGCGCGGCAGGGTGAGGAGGCCGGGAGAGGGCAGCCCGTGTGGGCGTCAGCATGCTCACACAGGCAAGGGCTGGGGTGGGAAATCCAAGGGGAGGGGGCTGAGGATGGAGGCTAAGGTAGAAATTAACCCAAGGTGTCCTTGCTGAGCTAGTTAGAAGGTCTGGGGAAGGTCAGAGGGTGGCGGCCGCATCAGTAGGGACAGCCAATGAATGCACAGCTGAATATTCAGGAAGGTATGTTGAAAAATCCAGGAAGGCAAGAGGATAGAGAGGCTGCAAGGGGACCCATGTGTGCTCATGGTTTGAGGGACACGGGATGCTGATGTGTGACTTCCACCTGGCAAGAGGTGACAGGTAAGATTGCTCAAGCGTGGACTAGATCTGGACCCACTGGATCATCTCAAAGTGGATTCCACTTGAGGACTGTCTGGAGGATTCTCAAACCTCAGGCCTCTGTGGGGACAGTGTCAGGGAAAAGGCAGAAGACAGTGGTGTCATGCAACTTACAACCCTTTGACTGCTTCACTCAGCCTGGGACCAGCCCGCGCCCTGCAGAGCAGCTCACACAGTAGCCTACAATGTATCCTTGGTTCGCAGCCGGGCACACTGGTTCCGGATGGTTTCTGTTATGAAGAAGTCAGGGTTGGGAAGAGCACTGGAAACCTGGGGTACTAGGGGGGTTCATCCAGCCAGACTCCTCCCCACCTAACCCGCCCATCTCCCTTCCTCCTGGGCAGAGTGCCTTTGGCTTGTTTCTTTTAACCATAAACAAGTAGGACTTGCTCTTAGCAAGCCTGTGTGGCAGTTGCAGCTAATCCCTGAAGTTCCTTCCCTTCACCCCCCTCTCAAGGTTGGTGTCTTCCCCCACGCCCCACTCCACCATCCCACATTGGGATCCTGGAACTCACTGGGCGTACAGACCCCCCTTGCCCCTTGCACACATGAAGACTTCTCCCATTACGGTGCCTGCTCCTTGGGTTCAAACCCTGGTCCTGCCATTTACCAGCCATATGACGGACAGCAAGTCATTTTGTTGTCTAGATCTTTCATATGGAAAACATTGATAGAGAAGCACCAAATCAGAAAGTCAGTGTGAGGATTAAATTAGACACATAGCACACAGGGAGCACACCGCAAGTGCTATTATTATTTGAACAGCGATCCAAAAAAGACCTAATATGCATATTCAGGATCATCTGGAAAACCAAGTATTGCCCAAAGGTTTGGTGACTGTCCGTGGTTTTGTATGTTACTGGGACATACTGGCATGGCTGTTACTGGAAGAAAGAGCACTTAACTTTGGCTACGGGGTTTCTCAAACTAGGAGCCAGGGATATGTCCTCAGGTGCCAGCAGGTCCACAGATCTGAGAAACACTGCTATAACTAAATGGGAATGCCTTCACACTCCTTATAACCAACAAACTGCAGCTGGCCCTTGAATTGTGACATAAATAACGATGAATGTGGCCTTGGTACCTCTCCATACAAATGAGCTCTGGCTGTGCGCTGTGCGAGGGGTGGCCGGCCTGCCCTGGGGGCCTGACATTCTGGAGCTTGCTCTGGGTCCCAGCAAGGGTGGGATGAATGGCCCACAGGTGACCAGCGTGACTGATGATTTCATTAAAAAGAAACATGGCGAGGGAGGACGTGCTCAGGTGGAAGCCCACAGTGTGAGATCTCCGAGCGCTTTCCCAGCTGTGCAGTTCTGAAGCAGCACATCCTCCAAACGGTCTGAAGTCCTATCCCGGTGCAGAGACCCAGGATGCTGCCGTGGGCTGAATGTCTGTGTCCCTCTAGAATCCACAGGTGGAATCCCTAACCCCCACTGTGACGGTATTGGGAGGTGCTATTTGGAGGGTTAGCTCAGGTCATGAGGGTAGGGCCCTTATAAGAAAAGGAAGAGGGACTGGACCTTCCTTTCTCTCTGCCATGTGCAGGAAGAAGGACGACTGCAAGCCAGGAGAGAGCTCTCACCAGGAACAGGTTGACTGACACCCTGATCTTGGACTTCCCAGCCCTGGAACTCTGAGAAGTAGGTGTCTGGTGGTTAAGCCCCCAGTCCATGGTACGTTGTCACAGAGGCCGAGCAGACTAAATCAGATGGTGCCCTAATACCTTTATAATTTGGTATAAGTAGTATTAAATCAACGAGGTGTTCATTTTGGACAAAAGTTTGCATTCCTTTGTTGGATCCTAGCTGGTTACCTTACTAAGAATTTTATCAGAATACTTACAGAAGACTTGGCACAACTCTGCCTGCACTCCTGCAGCCTTATTTACTGAGGGGCTCCTTAGTTAGGGTAAGGGCTGGGAGTCCAGGGGCCTGCAGCTGGGTTTCTGCTCTACTGCTGAGTAGTTGCCTGATCTAGAAGGCTCTTTGTCCCCTTGGGTACCAGGTACTCAGGGGCTTCCCAACAGCGGAGGTAAGGGAGCAGCCGCCTCAGCTGCAAGCAGTAAGGGGATGCAGAGTCTGCAAAGAACGTTAAAGTCAGAAAAAAAGCAACTTAAAGTCAGTCAAAATTCTGTTGCCACCGTGCTCCAGCAATTCTAAACAAAGTTAGGGATATGCTACTTCTCCCTAACAAAATCTTTTTTCGTTGAAGTTCTAAACAAATTGGTACAATTACTGAAGATTTTAAATAATATTGATGTAAACTTTAGCATATTTGTATTACTTAAGCATTATATTAGTTTTTCTATTGCTCCATAGCAAATCACCACAAACTTAGTGGCTTAAAACAACACTCACTTCTAGGTATATATCCAAAAGAAATGAAATCAGTATCTCAAAGGAAAATCTTCCCTCCCCTGTTTATGCAGCTCTATTCGCAGTGGCCAAGATATGGAAACAACCAAAGGTCCTTTAGTGGATGAATGGGTAGAGAAAAAAATACATATACATATCACATTTTCACATTTCACACACATGATGGAATATTATTCAGCCATAAAAAAGGAAATCCTGCCATTTGTGACAACACGGATGAACCATGTATGAGCCAGCATGGATATTATGCTAGTGAAAGAAGTCAGACACAAAGAGACAAATATTGCCCTAGCTCACTTCTACTGGAGTCTACAAAAGTCAAACTCAGAAGCATAGAAGTAGAATGTTGGTTGTCAGGGGTTGGGGGAGTGGAGGAAATGGGGAGATGTTGGGCAAAGGGTACAAAGTTTCAGTAAGGCAGGATAAGTAAGTTCTGGAGATCTACTGTACAGCATGCTGACTATAGTTAACAATAGCGTATTGCATACTTACCTTTGCTAAGAGGATAAATTGAAAGTGTTCTCACCACACAAAAAAGTAACTGTTAGGTGACAGATATTTTAATGAGCTTGACTGTGGTGATCATTTCACAATGTGTACATGTATAAGAACACTTAGTTGTACACCTTAAGTACATATAATTTTTACTTGTCAATTATACCTTAATAAAGCTAAAAAAACAAAGGCGAACCCTCAGTGCTCACTTACTAACTCACAGCTGTGTAGGTCAGGAGGCACAATGTGGCCCAGCTGGGTCTCTGCTCAGAGTCACAGGACTGAAGCCAAGTTGCCGGCCAGCCTGAGTCCCTATCTGGAGGCTCCAGGGAAAACCCTCTTCCCAGCTCATTCTTATTGTTGGCAGAATTCAGTTCCTTGTTGTAGGACTGAGGCTCCCGTTTTCCTGCTGGCTGTCAGCCAGGGGCTGCTCTTGACTCCTAAGGCCCCCCACATTCCTTGCCATGTGGCCCCCTCCATCGTCAGCCAGGAAGAGAGAGCCAAATCCTTCTCCAGCTTCAAATCTCTCATTACCTGTCTCTGACCTCTACACCCAGATTTAAAAGGTTCATGTGATTAGGCCAAGCCCACCTGGATAATCTCCCAGAAAGGCCAACTGACTTGAGACCTTAGTTATATCTGCGACGTTCCTCACAGCTGTGCCAGGTAAGTGTTTGACTGAATAACGGGAGAAGGTGTGTATATATCAGGGGTTGGAAATCTTGGGGCCATCTTAGACTTCTTCCCACCACAATCCTTAACACATTTTGTGGACTCTGGGAAAGTTCATGCAGAGAACTTCCAGTCATGCAGCTGGCCCCGGGTTAGCCTGGGCTCAGCTACGCTCATTCCTTCTGAGAGCAAACTGGCCTTGTGCTCCTTCTGCATGAGTTCACTTTGAGTTCATGTCTAATCCTCCATGGAGCTACATATCCCTGCATTGACACAGTAGATCTGAAACAAACAATGATAGCAGAATGATTGGAAAGACAAAGAAAATGGAATATTAGTTCTATTCTGACATAAAAAATGATCCCTTAGAGTTTTTATTTTTAAAAATATAAACTGTGAAGTCATGCAAACTGCAGGGTATGACACTTCTATTATGAACAAATTTTCCATACATGAAATACATGATTAAATTCAAACAATATTGGAAAATATGAGTATTTAAAATTAAAATTTCTTTTTTCTACATGTCTTACTTTGTATTCAATTGCTATTAAACTGATGGACCAATTTTCAGGTATACATCTTCCTCCTTTTTAAAAAAATACAATAATGTAGTTAAAAAGCACTAATCCATTGCTTCTTTCCTTTGTTGTTCTGGAAATTTATTTCCTTTGTTGAACTGGGTATTTGTTTTATATTTTAATTTTTACTGTCATGATTATATATAGAAAGTTCGGTAAACCTTACTGCATTTTTTTCTGGCAATTATTACTATTTATTCCACTTCGTAATTATTCCTGAGCAACATTATTAAAGAAGGAGATGGATAGAAACCGATTGCTCTGGATGTCAAGTACACTGGGTGCCCACTGCAGGTGTCTGGACCCATTTCCACAAACGTTACATTTCCCAACTGTCTTCTACATTCAGGGGGTGGTGGTGCTTTGTGTACGTTATCTCATTTAATCCTCACAAAAACCTCATTTTATAGATGAGGAGACGGCCCAGAGAACAACATGCTTGTAAGTGGAGAAGCTGAGGCTCGAACCTGTGCCGAGACCATTAGCCATGTCACTAACTGGCAACTTGTAGAAAAGCCTGGGTTTGCTAAATGCAACAAATTTTGTGTTCCTATTTGTCCTGCCTCGGTGGGCAGGGCCATGATTTCCTGACTCAACTACTCTGCCCAAGAGAACAGAGCGAGCTGATCCCTCTGCTCTACGGGCAGCTTTGTTGCTAAGCGCAGCTGAGCGACTGATGCCGGCTTTCTGCCCCAGGCCCCCCCACCCCCCCCAGATGCCCTCTGGTCCCTTCCTCCCCTGAGCTGCTGGGAGAGTAAAGGAGGCAAGACTCGCTATGGGTGTTTTTGAATCCTCTTGCCTGCATGATAGCTCTTTCCTGGCAGGGACTGTGTGGCTGATAGGGTGACCCCAGCACCTTGTAGAATCCTTGGCACATTATGTGGGCTTAAGAAATGTTTGTGGAATTTACTTAGCTGGCTGAAAAAAAAACTGCTGGCTAAGAGGGCATTGAAAACTCTGTGGAATTTTGTTTAATGATACAACTCTGATTTCACATAAATGATCATCAATTCCTTCCTCTGGCAGGAAGCAGTGGTCTAGTTTCCTCAGCCAGAGATTTTTTTTCCCCCAGCAACTGTGGGTGGATTAAAACGGAAGGAGCAAGCAAAGCTGAGAGTGGAGCAGGATGGCCAAGGTCAGCATGCCTGTCAAACAAGTTCAATCACATTGTCAATTAAGAGCATCTGGCTGCCACTGAAGCCAGGCACAAACAGTCCAGTGCTCCTCTCCTTCTGGTGCGTGCGAGGACTGTACTTCTCTGCACCCAGGGAAGTTAGGCATGGCCCCGTGGCTTGCTCTGGCCAGTGAAATGTGAGCAGAGGTATTAAGACCTCGTGCAATTCCCCAGGTTGCTTTCCGCATCCCACAGTGAGCATGGAATTGTGTATGGAGAGGGAACCTCCATCAACCCTGTCCCTGAATGATAGCAATGAGCAGAAATCTTCTACCAACCCACGGGGGACATGGAGCATGAACAAGAAACAAATGCACTGTATTGAGTCCCTAAGATGTTTAGAGTGATTGTATTGTAGCAGCAGCTAGCCTCTCCTGACCGTGTTTGATGCAGAGGCCCTGAGGCAGATTTGAGAAGGCCGAGCAGGACACCTGGGACTGAAGCGTTAAGGAAAAGAGAAACAGGAAACAGCAGATCAAAAGGGCAAGTGGCAGGGGGTCTGGGCGGACACTGAAGCCTGGGCCTTGTCTGTGGCTGGGCTTTGCACCCTGTGCAGGGCACTGGCTCAGTCTGAAGACTCAGGATGGGGGTGTAAGCCTGGGCTGTGGATGACAACATCCCAGAGGTATGCTAATGCTGATTTTGTGGCATATGCTGACTGCCGGTCACTGCTGACTGGAGGGGAAGTGGTGGCAGGAAAGGGTCAGGGAGAATGTGTGTCATGCACTGAGCAGTTTGATCCCAGGAAGTTCTAAATCTCCTCAAGAGAGTGAGTTGGGATAGCCACAAATAAGACAGCTCAGACTTCCTGTGTGGGGAGCAATGCTTAGCTGTTAGTGACACTTTATCACACGGGTCTGGGGGCCAGCACACTGAACTCTGTAGCTACTCCTAGAATAGGAAATTTTTTGTGGGACGTTGGTCATTATTCAGGCATTGATTCTGCAGATATTTGAGATCCTAGGTACTGAGCCTACCACAGTGAGGAGATGGGCTCCATGGATCTTTTGTTCTGCATATAGCCAAATAATTAATAGCAGTTTACAGAATGGATCGTCAAGCACTCTGACAGAGGTAAGTACAGGTTGTCCAGGAGAAGGGCACGTAAACTAGTCCAGGAGGTCTATAAAAAATGAGGCTGCTGGTAACCGAATTGGGAGCTAGGTACCTGCTGCTATACAGCAAACTCTCCCCACACTTCTAGATAAACGCAACCCTTCCTTTCAAGGCCAGTGAGAGCAGGAAAATATTGAGTTGCCTGAGGATTCAAATGCAATATAAAAATTTCTGAAAGTCAAAAAGGTATTGGACTGGAACATTCATGAGGTGAAGGCTTATGATTCATGCTCTTGGGGTCACTTTGTGGTCAAACCAGAGAGGAAAAAAAAAGTCTGGGGAATTTGAAGGAAGCCAGGTATCTGGAATGAATTAACTGGTTCTTTTTACCTCTTTCTTTCTTTTCTTTTCTGTTTTTAAAAAATTATGAGTATTACATACTCAAGGGACCTGAGACTATCAGAGAATTAGAATATCACAATGCTAAGGGGGGTGGGTGTCCAGCTCGAGAGGACTCTTCCCATTCCCACCCCATCATGCTTCCTCCACACCCTCCCACTGACCACATCTTTTCATCTTCTTAGGCCCAGTTTAAAATCTATTCCCTTTCACTATATGAAGCGAACTCTACACAGTGCTTACGTGTCTGGAATGGGGAGAGCTGTGGTCCAGTTTTACTTTTGTCAAGGTTTTCAAGCATGTATTATTTTGTTCAAATAAAACCAAAAATAAACTCACGAGGATAAAAGTTCCACGTTGTCCATGGAAGTTTTTCCTCTGATCCTCTGTTGCAGAGTGGCCTCACGCTCCCGGAGTCTTACTGCCTCCTACCATGAACTGACTTTCACCGCTAAGTCCCCCCCCCCACCTTTCCTTCAGACTGTCGGTCCCCACCAGCACCAGCCACAGAACCAACACTCACTGCTCATATACTGGGAGCTCCACAGTAGTTGGTGAATGAATAAACACTCACAGCGTCAGCACCTCTGTGCATGGGAACCGTGGTTTGCTTTTCTGTGTGAACACGCTAGAAATGCACACATTCCTGAGCCCCCAGCTTTGTGCAGTTTAGTAGATGCCGTAACAACTCTTCTTATCCCCTGGGGTTTCCACACACCCACACCAGGGAGAGGCCAGCCCAGAGTGTCCCCCAGGAAATGTGGAATGACAGTTCACAGGAGCTGATGGGAGCTGTGGAAGCCTCCAGGACCAGAGCCTCCCTCTCCCTGAGCGGCCCGCCCTCTGTGCAGCCTGGACGGCTGGCCTGGCGCCCGCACCACCATGCGTTTTCCCACGTGGATCCACTAGGTGGCCTGAGACCAGCACAGTGACTGCGGAAGTGCACGCTGGAAAAGGGAATGCTCCCTGGCTTCCCGGCACATTTGTTTGCCTTCTCTTTCACCACTTGTCCCCACAAGTCCCCTGAAATATCACTAACATTAAAGATGAATAAGTTGTGGATTTGAGAATGGGGTGAGAGTGCTGTCAGGGCTGAGATTCTGGGTCTTCGGGCAGAGTTTCTGATGGTTGGCAGAGCGAGAACTGATTTTCTGAGTCCTGGCATTATGCACAGAAAGAAATGAATAGGAAAATAAATCGAAGGGCCTGTTATGTATCTGTTAAACTAGTTAAAATACAGAGAAATGGCAAGACCTAGTATGGGTGTGTATGTGATAGAGCAGGCCCACTGGCATGTGGCTGGTGCCCTGCACATAGTTGGGGCTTTTGCAAAGCCATATGGCTGTATATAAGAGCCATAAAACAACCCATGCTCTTTAACCAGGAAAGGTTACTCTGAGGAAAAATCTGCAAGTTAGAAAAAAGCAATCAGTGTAAAAATGCCCTGACTGCTCTTTGTAACTGTCGAACCTCAGAAACAACTAGAGGGATCAACAGTTAGGGAATGACTCAGTCTGCTGCGGTGTTCTTCGTCCTACTGAGGATTAAACATGGTGCAAAGTGTGAACTCTGCCAGTGTCCATGCGTTTGAAGTCATGCTAAGTGAAGTTTCTCTAGTTTAAGGCTCGTTTTCTGGTTTAGAGAGTAAGATAGAGAGCAGGTTGTTTTTCTCTGAGTGAGCCCTTATGTAGACAGCACAGGGTTCGCAGACAGGAATCGTACAAAAGTAAATTCAAAAGCTACCTTCCAGAAGGAGGTGGACAGTCCCCCATCAGGGAGAATGCTGTGGGAGAAGGGGTTGGCAGAGGTCTTGGTCAAGCCTGGGTGGCCCACACAACAGAAATGTAGTTCTCACAGTCGTGAAGACTCAGAAGTCCAAGATCAGGGTGCCAGCAGATTCCGTGCCTGGCCCAGGCTCCCTTCCCTGCGTGCAGAGGGCCATCTTCTTGCTGTATCCTCACAGGGCAGAGAGAGAGGAGCCTCTGGTCTCTTCTTATAAGGGCACTAATCCCATCAGGGGGCCCCATCCACATCGACTCACCTGAACCTATCTACCTCACAAATGCCCACCCCCAAATACCATTGCCTTGTAGCGTAGGGCTTCAACAGGGATTTTAAGGGACACAATCATTTTCATGGCAGGGGCCAATTCCAGCAGCTGAAGTGTAAGCAGGGCATAGACACAGCCCAGGACAGGGAAAGCCTGAGAGCTGCTTCCTCTGTAAGACCAGCTGGGTGTGGCTGGGCTCTGACGGAGACAAGCTGGGCGCTCAGGGGCGAGCCCACACACGTACAGATGGACTGCTGTCTGCTCAGACTGCACTGCTAACAGTCACATGCTTTCCATTCTGATCTGGCCTTTGGGCCTCACAATTACATGCTGTGCCCTCTTGGGTAGTTTGAACTACATTAAAGGATGGTCTGATAACCACAGGGAAGAAGCCATGTGATAAGGCAGCATTTGATTGGATGCCCAGGTCCCATAAGGGAAATGTTCCTGGCATCCTCCCCACTGCAGTAAGAATGGCAGAACATAAGGCAGCATTGGTTGTCTATTTGAGCACAAACAAGTTAAGCATTGCAAAAGTAAAAGGGTGACATGGAACATAAGATTTGTTTCCTTTCTCTGATAAAAGTTTACAGAGTGAAAAAATAAAAATTTTAAAAATGGCTCCAGAAGGTTTCCTCAAATTCAGGGATAACGTACACGATCACAATATTAAAAACATTTATTGTGCACCTACTATGTCTGGACCTTGTGCTAGACACTGTACAACACAGAGGTCAGTTCTACCTTCACCAAGCCTGGTCTAGCAGAGAAGGCAATGCTCACAAAGTTAACTAATGCTGTCGTGTAAAGGGCTCCAAGGAGAATGCAGCTCCTATGAGACCGAACATCAGGGGTCCTTCCCAGGTGAGAATGTGGTGTGCGAGCGGAGGATCAGAGATGATTTCTTTTTTTTTAAGTAAGTGTGCTTTAAACAGATACCTGAAGGACAGAGGTTAGCTGAGTGTTACTTGTCAGCTGGAGCTGCCATAACAAAAGACTGAAGAGCTTAAACAACAGAAATTTATTTCTCACAGTCTGGAGCCTGCCTGGTAGCCCAAGATCAAAGTGCCAGCCAATTGGGACTTCAACATATTTATTTGGGAGGTAGACATTCATTTCATAGCACGGAGGATGGGGGGAAAGAAGGAAGGATACTATGAGTACAGAGAACACATGCAAAGGCCCAGGGGCAGGAAGGACAGGAATGACCACGTGGCTAGAAAGGCAGAAATGGAAGCTGCAGGAGGAGAGGCTGGGTTAGCCTGGAGGCCAAGTTAAGGATTTGCTCTATCCTAGAAGAAATGGAAAACCCCTGGCAGGGCTGAAGCAGGGGTGACACTGGAGCGCAGAGTGAATGTGGGGCAAGTTTGGAAACAGGAGCTGATGGGGCTCTGGCCTAGGGCGGTGGTGGTGGTGGGGACAGAGGGAAGGAGATGGCCTCTCGATATATTTTGGAAGTAGAGTCAGCAGGACTTAGTAAAGGCTCAGACAGAGGAAAGGAAGAAGCGGATGTCAAACATGACGTCTGGTGTCCAAGTCTCCAAAAACAACGAGGATCTCTACTGATGCTGGCCACTGACCAGGAGGACTTTGGAGGAAGAGCAAGCTTCGAAGGGGAATGGTGAGGTCAGTTTGGACAGGCTTGTTCTGAGGTGCCTGCAAGCCCTCCAAAGCTGCAGAGGAGAGCGCTGAGCTCGATGCACACACTAGGGAACTGGTGAATAGGCTCGGCCAAGGAGAGAGTGGAGAGCGAGGTAAACAGGAAACCCAGCAGTGAACCCCGAGGAGCACCATTGACGGGCTGGGTGGGGGTGGGGAAGGCAGCAAAGGAGGCTGAGAAGTAGTCAGTGAAGCAGGAGAGAAATTAGGAGAATAGGACACCGTGGAAATCAATGGAAGAGACTCTTCCCGAAGGTGGTGGTCAGCCTTGTTGAAGGTGCTGCCGAGTTGAGAGGCGGATTGAGTTGTCTCTATTGTTTTTAGCAGCTTCCACGCCCTTGCTTGGAAAGGCAGATGTGGGGTGTGAGTCTGGCGTGGGCTGAGAAGTAGGTGGAATGGGAGGACATTTGAACTGAAGGGGAGAAGGGTGGGCTGTGGGACTAGGAGGGGCTCCACCCCATGGAAGACACTGGATTGGGTTTCAGTGCTGGGTAGAAGGATCTGTTACCTGACAGGAAGAGGTTCAAGATACTTTTCTGGGAAGGCCAAAGGGGCGGGTCTGCGGCTCCATCAGTTAGGGTTTGGAATTACATGAACACAAAGCCTCAGACCCACGGATGGCCTTTGGCCACCAACTGAGACTAATTTAGGAACATGTTCTGCATCTTTCTAATACAGTGATTAATGAAATGCTACTTACATCCAGAGAAATGACTTCTTTTTCTGATGTCTACAAAGGAAGTTTATAAAAATATTTGCAAAAATCCAAATAAAAGAGAAAAAAAGTAACCATAGTCCTATCGGCTACCCACAATGCCTGTTTTTATTCTTTTGATTCTCAGATTTTCAACAGACATTCTTAGTATTACAAAAAGAATCCACTAAGAGGTCGGTTGGTAAAAATTAGGTATTCCTCTAATCTTTTCAATGCCTAGGCCAGGCCCCTTTGGGAAGAGGGTAAATGTTCCAGGTCCGTGACATACAGAACAATGCTTTAATTGTCTAAAAGGAGGATAGGGGTACCATCCCCTCCTTAGAAGCCCCTGGGTCAGGGAGGCAGGGAGGCGGACTCTGCTCTCTGCTGCTGCCTGCTCTGGCAGTGGTTTGCAGACTGTAGAGAGCCCCAGCTCTACATCTTCCCTACCAGCTGCTACAGTGCCCCACTGCCTCCCTGTCACTGTCTCCTGGGAGAGTAAGCCATGAAGCCTCACAGCTGTGCCGCACTTCAGAGAGGTCAGAAAGGGTCTCAGTGTCCCCCAGGGCCTGACTCTCTCACAGCACTCTGACCAGTGGGTGTCCACTCTCTGCTTCCCTGCTCCCATGGCCTGGAAACACACCACTGGAAAGCTGCAGCGGTGCTCAGACACATTCCTGGGACTACACGACTCACCAGGCTCTTGGCCCCTACCTTGCATATTCTTATGAATGAATTAAATCATGTAGTATGGCTGAAAGAGCCCAGGCCTGGCTGGGTCCTGCAGTGGGGGCACCCAGATGGCACATGGGTTCTAGGCTGGGTTCAGAGTGAGGAAGCAGGCATGGGCACCCAGTGAAAGGCTTGCCTGTCAGTGTCACCCCAGAGGGTCCTGCCAGCAACCGTCTTTGAAAACCCCCACCCCACCTGTCTCCCAGCCCTGGCATGTACAAGTCCCATACCGTCCTGGCATGACTATATCTATCAGCTACTCTGCAGCTCCTATCCACACTCTGCTTTCTAGTCATTTGCTCCTGCTGATCTGTCCTTACACCATCCCCACTCCGCCCTCAGATGAGGCCCTGACCTCTAGATAAGATCATCCTATTTAGGGCACAGTAAAGACTTGCAACCCCTGTGGTGGAAACCATGGACTGTCCCCTTTCATCATCCCAATCCCCTTCCAGATTGCCTCCTTGTTCTGTAGCTGCTGGAAAGCTAGCAGCTACATTACCCAGGGTTCCTTGCAACCAGGGTTGTGACTGTGATCCAAACCCCTCCATGAGGCCCACGGAAGCCTGAGACCCGGTGCGGACCTGAGCCAAGGGCAAGTGCAGAGGGTAAGGCAGTTCTTTGCCAGTCGCAGACTGCCAAGAAGGCAGTGAGTTCAGTGGGAAGGCTTTCTACAACATGGCACAAGCCTGCTTTCAAGCCTGGAATCATTCCTGGAAGCTTCCACTCCAGTTGGCTTCTTACAGTGATTTTTGTAAACCATGTTAATATTCAGTAATGAATCCCTTAAACTAGCCAGAGTGGTTTCTGTTGTTTGCAAGAAAACTCTTTTTAAGGTACCCTCAGATTCTGGATGACATATTTAATATGGATATTAGTATTTAATATGTGCTCACTTTTTGATGACATGTGATGTTCCAGACACATATATTTATACATATGTGTACACACACACACACACACACACACACACACACAGCCTCATTTAACATCAGAACAATCTAAGTAGCATTATTGTTATTTTGGAGGATATGAAGATATCTAACAACTTTCCCAAAGTTTTGTAGCTAGTAAATGGCAGAACTTGGATTTGAATGTATCTATATCCAGAGACTGCCACTTTATTCTCCCCCACACTGTATCCAAGGCACTCCTCTGAGGCCCAGCCTAACTCCCCTGCTGACCCTTCATTTCCTTCCGTCTGACACCCACTCTCCTTAGGACCTTCATGTCATGCCAGTTTTATCTTCTGAGATCCTTACGGTTCTGGGCTCATTCCTTTCTCTTCCTTAGCAGGGTCCTTTGAGAAGGGCTGGGGTGTGAGTCAGCCTTTCTTAAACTTGCATAAGCACATTAAGCTCTGGAGATCTGGTTAAAATGCAAATTCTTATCCAGGAGTCCAGGGGCCTGAGATTGCATTTCTAACAAGGTCCCAGGTGATGTCCATGTTGCTGGTCCATGGACCACTGGTTGAGTAGTCCATGGCGGGGTGGGGCCATGTAGCATTTGGAGGGGAAGAAAGTTTCCCTTTACCTTCTTAGCATCCCTGGCTGGGCCTGAAAATGAAACAAAGATTAATAGGAGAAAAGCATTATACATTTATTTAATATAAATTTTACATGATACGGGATCCTTACAAGGAAATGAAGACATGAAGAAACAGTTAAGACCTGAGCTTCTGATGCTTGGTGTGATGTAGAAATATGAGAGGTCAAAGGCTATGAAGTGAAGCCGCAGACAGGAACATTAACAAGGCCTGTTCACAGGGATTCTTCTCGGCCCTCAGGGTACAGGAAGGGCACCTCTCAAGGAGGGTTTTATGACCTGTTTCAGGGAAGAAGAGGAGGGAAAGTCAGTGATTTTCCCACCTCTCACTATTCTCAAATTCACTGGGCTTCAATACTCAATATGTCCTGGTGCCATGCTTTGGGCCAGAGTGTCCTGAGCCCCGTGAGTCACTCCTGGTTTTGATTTTATCTCTATAGCTTATTACCAGTGTGGCCTTGGGTAAGTTATTTAACTGATTTCGTCTCTCTGAGGCTCAGGATCTCATCTGTAAGACGGGGACAATCTCATCTGTAAGATAGGGACAATAGCATCAAATCAAATCAAAGAGAGGATTCCATGAACTAGTGATGCCGGAATTCTTGATGGTGGAGTCGAGGAATGAACTTGGCAAACACTCAAAGTAGGAGAGCAAGTGAGAGTCTTTTATTTAGAGATAAAGCGAGAGGAGAGCTCCTGGCTCACATCAGGAGGGGACAAGACAGTCCTGGGGAGGTGCGGTGTGTAGGGGTTTTATAGGCGGTTGAGAGACAAAGGGCTAGGGATGCACACCTGCTAAGTGATCCCAAAATGTTTCTATTTTAAGAGATATTAAGTTTCTTATTAGTCTTCTGGGTTATTTATAAGAAATTTGCTGCTCTGATTTCCTCCCAGGATAGCAGCTTTCTGGTCTGGAGCATATCACTCAAGACTGCCTGCTTTGCTCCCACGGTGGGCTGAGTTACTGTCTGTTAAAGAATATGTTAAGAAACTTACTTTTTAACTAATTGGGTTTTAAAAGGCAATCTTATCTTCAAGATGGAATCCTTCCTGTTTTTACTAGGTTGTTTTGGGCTTGTTTGCTAAATTGCCCAGGTTGCAAATCACTTATTAGGGCTGGAGGAGGGAAAGCAGCACCTGGATAAAGCCGAAAAACAGGCTGGGCCCCCCAGCAGCCAAAGCAGATCCCACAATGGGTTATCTTGCTTTGTTTTTTCTGGAGGCCTTCACCCTACTCTGACTAAGCCCATGGTCCCTGTTTCACTAGCATCCCCCTCACTTTGGTTAGGACTCAGGTGCAGCCCTGGCTGACACACAACATTAAGGCTGCTGTCCGGGCAGAGCTGTTCAAATTTGGGCTGGGGCCCAGATCATGTGGATTGTGTCCACAGCTCTGAGTCACCCAGGAGAAGCGCCTTAGTGAAGTCTGTCCAGTCATCCAGGCCTGTTGTTGGTTATCATTTCAAACACTGCCCAGACTTCACTCCGGGAGAGAGCAGCCAGGAGCAGGGAATGCACACGGCAGCCCAGGGCCCCGTCCCCCAGAAACTCCAACAGCTGGAGTTTCAGCAATGGCTCCCCAAACGCAAGTGTTCAGTCTGCCTCTGACAGAACTGAAAAAGGCAAAGTGAGTCCCACCTTTATACTGAGAGGACAAAAAGGTAGATCCTATTCCCTCAATCCCGCAGTGAAGAAACCCGGCTCTGGCCTGGATCCGTGAGGCCAGCAGCTGCAGACAAGCAGCCCTGCTTGGAAGTGGGTTAGCATGGGTGCTCGCTGCCTCCCCGCATTGTTTCCTTTCCTGGAATGGCTGTTTGTTCCCACCGGCCAGTGTTGTCAGCATTTCCACTCAAGACCTTATTGTCAGGGCTTTATTTTTAAGCCAGGCATAAAAATGGGCCTTGAGCTGAAACTTGGGAGCTGGGCAATTAGCATATTTGGAAAGAAGCCAACGGGTCTTTCGTTATTTTATGGGGCAGAAGGGACCCTTCCCTGTTCTTCTACATGACCAAAGGGGTTCGTGTTGGAGCATTTCATAATTTACTAGTAGGCATGGACTTGGGTTGTTTATACAGAAGTTCACTAGAAAATTGTCTCTGGGCTTCCCAGTGTGGTGTCTAAGTAGAGGGCTTTTAGGACCCAGGGATGCTCTCTGCTGACCAGAAAGAATCAGAGCACTTTAACGTGAAAAGTGGAAGCCAACTACCCAGGTGCCTCAGAGAAAACACTGACCAGGCAACTGACAAATCCGTCCTGAGTGTCTTCCTCCCACAAGACCCACGTTAGTCAGAGATTTGGAGATGGGGCTGGGTGTTGGTCGGCAACGAAGAATGCAGTCTAAGCAGGAGGGTGGTTTGCATCTGGAAAGATAGCAGACACAAGGCTGACAGGCGCTCCTTGCCAAAGGAGGAACCAGACACAGCCATATAGTAGTTCAGGTGGGGCGAGAGCCTGAGGGGCTGGGAAAGGGGCCGCGCGCGTGTGTGTGTGTGTGTGTGTGTGTGTGTGTGTGTGTGTATTTGCTCCACGCAGGTGGAGAGAACAATGGCTTTGAAGCACTCATGAGCTGTGTCAGCCTGGCAAATTCTGAGCCGTGGGGAAGTACTAGAAATGATTCAAAAACTAAGAAAAGTACTACCAGGACTGGGTTGTTATGGAGATCAAATGAGATACTGCATGTCCAGAGCTTAGCATAAAAGAAATGGTAATTATCATTTTTAAATGATAGGTATATCACTTACGGAGAAAATGGGTCTGTTCAGAAGCCTTGAAGGTACAAGCAATAGGTACTCCGTAATGTCCCCTCATTTTGTGCATATGAAATACATAATTGCTGGTTAATTTTTCATAATGTACAAGAGCAGGACAAACATTTTTCTTATATTTCAGGTACATAGATTAACATAACTAACTAGGGTTGCCAGACAAAATACAGGCTGTCCCTATGGTATACGTTTATATTAACAATTACTTATACTAAAAATTATTTGTTGTTTATTTGAAATTCAATTTAACTGGGCATTTTAGCAACCTTACACTTAACACCTAATGTACCCACACTCACACTTAACAAATATTAATATTTTGTTCTTTTAGCTTGAGCTCTTTTTATGTTTTGAATAAGAAGTTACAGATCACAGTTGAAATCTCTTTATAATCCTTTCCAAGTAACACTTTCTACCCTGTGCAAGTCCTCTTCTAAAGAAACTCACTATTTATGAGTTATATTTAGTGAGTATCCTTAAGGGACTGTTTTTCTGCTTTTATGACATGTATGTATATCCAGAAACAAACCATACTTTTGTTTTCTATGCTGTAACTCCGGGGGGAAAACCCCGGGGCAAAATACCTTTGAAACTGAAATCATTTGAAGGGAGAAATAAAGTGGGAGAAACCCATTTATTGCCCACAAGCAGTCGTCCACTTCTGCTGTCCTGTGTCTCTTATGACCCTGCTGCAGAAAAAGAGAACCCACCCAAACTCTCTGGTCCAGATCCGCCCTCACTGGCGCTTGTAATCACCTATTGATACGGAGATAGACTACTTCTCTCCACCCCTTGGAAAAACACCTATTGATACGGAGATGCCTAAGGCCAGGCGAGAGATTCTGAAAATACTGCAATTTTACCCACATAAGCTTTACAAGTGTATGTAAATAATATCTTAGTGTACTTTTCATTTAAACTTATAAAATATATGATACATGCTATATGCAAGATATTATCATCATAATAAAACCAATACCTATGTGCCCACCACCCAGAAGTAAACTATCACCAATACTTCTGAAGTGACCATGTGTCCCTCCTGAATTTCATCACCCTGACCCCCATGAGAGACTACTGCTTTCTCGAGTTGAGGGCTTATTGTTTCTTGGCATTTCTTTATAGTTTGCCATAATATACGTAATCCTGAACGACAAATTCTTTAGTTTTGAATGTGTTTAAACTGGGTGCCAAATACATGTTTTATGTATTCTTCTGAAACTCTTTTCTTTTAAAAACACGACTGAAAGTGTCCATAGGGCTGCTATAGAGGGGACAGCAGCATGCAAAGGGAGTGTGACTTTATTCAATTCCCTGTAATCCATGGTCATACTCCAGGAGCCGTCCAGCCTTTTCACTGGCCACACTGGGGAATTAAAAGGACTATGAGTGGGCTTTATGATGCCCACCTTCTCCAACTCCTGTAGCATTTCTTCAATTTCCTTGTGCCCCCCAGGTAATTTATACTGCTTAGTATTTGTCACCTGGTGAGGTACAGACAGAGCTACAGGCAGGTGCTTAGTATGTCCCCTCAGAACTGCCTTTACCACACGTACCCTCAGTCTGAACTCACCTGCAGTGGTCTGTCACCACAGGCCCTACAGTATATCAACCCCCAAAATATACTCAGGGATGGGATAAATGTACACAGTATACTTCTTTGGGGGTAAACTCCCTATCTCCAATGGTATTTGGGCTTTCTTCATTCTGATTGCCTTACCCCCATAGCCATCTATCACAGCAGGGGTCCCGGGAAAACGCTCAGGGTTGCCATAAATCAGAGAACACTAAATTCTTGTGTCCACCAGTGCCAGGATATGTTGTACATTCATGGGGGACCAATGAATTGCTAATTCTACATGTGGCCTCTGGTCCCCACCACGTCCCCCAAGTCCCCTGCCCTGAGTCAAACTGCAATGCCCAATCATCCTATGAGGTTGGGGGCCCAGGCACAGCCTTAGTACTGTCCCCCAGGAAATCCTGCAGGGATACAGGCTGGACATGGGGCTTTGCCTCTGGCTTCCATGTCCTGGACCTCAGCGGCTGGAACTGCTGCTCTGGCTTTAATTGGTGCCACAGTTCTAACAAGATCCTATTGGGCTGCCCATCAAGTTTTTCTTTCACTACGCCTGCTTTTATCAAATCAACTCACATCTGGGTCCTTAAGACCTTCACGGGGCCCTTTGCACCTCTCTTTTCAGTCATAGCCTGTACTTCCTTACGTGTTCTTATTGTTTCAATCTCCCCCAGATCTGCTAAAGTACGAGTAGCCACATTTATAGGTTGCCCTATGTGGGGGGCAAGAATAGTCACTAGGGACCCAAAGAGAGATGGGGGAGCTGTATGGAGCACCAGATTTCTCATTCCTAAGGTGAACACCTCCTCATCAGGGCCCTGGGGGTCCGTATTATAGGTGATATTTGTCACACCTAGCTCCTATAACACCTGCTGGAGCTCTGCATGTTTTCCAGCTAGTGGGGAAGTATGGCAAATCACCCTGATTAGGTCAAACTGCCCTCATGGCTGCTGTCATCCAATCCAGAAGCACCTAATCCAGGCACTTTGCAACTACTGCTGGAGGGAAGGGTGAGTTGTCAGGGAAGACAGTCTATCCATTTCAGAACCCAACATAACAATGTTTTTCACCCCCATATCCCAAAGACACAGAAGCCATGTAGGCAGAGATTCTGACAGCTTCTGCTGAAACCAGATGTTCATGTCCACCAGCTCATCCTGGGTGTAGGGGTGGGGCATGGAGCGCTCCACAACCTGGGGAGGGGGCAGCTCCTCCCCCTGAGGAGCCCATGGTTGTTGTGTTTTTACTTTCTTAAATATAACCAGGCGGGCCTTTAATAGGGGAGAGGTTGGTGCCTTGCACGGTGGCCTTGGCAACAGTTTGGCCCTGGTCCCCCCTGCTCATCCTCTCTTAACCTCTCCTCTATCATCTCTGGGGCTGAAGGCACCTCTTTTTCCTCCTCCTCCCCATGGCCTCCTGCAATGCGGATTCTCCCACTGCCTCCTCCCTCGCTGCTGCTAACCTGTCTTCCAGGAGCATGACCTGTCTTCTCAATAATTGTCTCTTCTTTCTTAAGTGTATCCCATAGGTCATCATCCAGCTCTTCCAGGCAATGCCAAAGTGCGTCTCTCTCCTCAGTAACCCTTTCTAGTATCTGGAAAAACAAACACCCCACAATCCTAGTTGCCACATAGCAACTCAGGGCCTCTAAGCAGTCTTCTATCTTACGGAGGGGTAATTCCACAGCTTCTGGTGTCTCCACCCTTCCCCAATTCTGGGAAGGCCCCACCCATCTAGGGGGTGCTTTACCCTATACCAGCTCCCCACTAGGGGTTCCCCAATTGGAAGCTCCATAAATAGGGGTCTCCCAGATGAAGCTGCACCCTCCACCACTGCAGTTACTGGGGCCTCCCCACCATCCACAGTGGGGGTTCCAGGCATCTTCCCACCATCCTTAGGGGCAGCCACCCAAGGGTCACACCAACAAAGACATATTTTGGGTGCAGAGGTCCTGCTGACTACCGCCAGGTGTAACTCCAGTGGGGAAAATCTTTCTCCCAGCCCAGGGCAAATTACCTTTGAAATCGAAATCAGCCAAAGGGAGAAATAAAGTGGGAGAAACCCATTTATTGCTTACAGGTGGTTGTCCACTTCTGCTCACCCATGTTTCTCACCGCTCAGCTGCAAAAAGGGGGGGGCCACACCAAAACTCGCTCCCCCCACCCTTGTAATCACCTACTGATATGGAAATGGGACTACTTCTCTCCACCCTTGTTAACACCTATTGATATGGAGATGCACAAGGCCAGGTGAGAGAGTCTGGAAATCTTGCAATTTTACCCACAGTTTCTTTCTAGTTTTCTTCTATTCAATCAATTTCTCTGTATACCCACACACTAACCACATACTGTCCTAACCATCATAGCTTTAGAGCAAATTTTGATGTCTGGGCAATCAAGTGTGTCTAACTTTTTCATGGTGCCTTGACTATTCTGTTCTTAACTTGCAATATAATTTTTCAAATGACACATTTTTATAGGATTTGTCCATGGAAATATATATACATGCATAAAATTCTATATTTGCATTTCAACTACCATTTATTTATACTTATACATATTTTATATTTATGTATTCCATTAAAAATATGCCACAGTTGGTTAATCCATTGCCCATGAAGCACACTAAGTGGTTTCCCATTTTTTCCTTAGTGGTATTCGTGGAGTTGTTGGGTTGTAGGGTATGTGCATTTTCAAATTTACTATATAGTGCGAAAGTGCTCTCGAAAGGGGTTGAACCAATTTATACTCCCACCAGCTGGTCAAGAAGTTCAGTTGATCTACATCCTTTGAAACACTTAGGCTTCAAATTTTTTTGCAAACCAAATGGTGTGCAATATTACCTTAATGCTTTAATTTGTATTTTCTTCTTTCCATGCAATAGCCATTCAGTTTCCTGTTCATAGTAGTTGCTTATCTTCTTGTGGGACCTTCTGTAGTCTTACTGATTTGTTCACAGAATTATATTATTAAACTACTAATCCTTTGTTGTTTATACTGATTGAAATTATCTTCTCCAATACTATAGATCAGGGATTGCAAACTATGGCCTTAGCCATGTCTTGTTTTGGTAGGTCCTTGAACTAAGAATAGTTCTTATCTTTTTAAAGGTTTGTAGTAGAAGGAAAGGAGGAGGGCGAGGAGGGGAATGAGCAGAAAGGATAGAGATAGGTGTGGCCTGCAAAGTGAAAAATATTTACTATCTGGCCATTTACAGAAGTTTGCTGAAACCTGCTTTCAATTGTTTTGTTGCTTAGTTTTTGGTATGTTTAATTTCAATGTAGTACAGTGTATTGTTTTTTCATCATCATATTATAGAATATTATGAGGCTCTGTTTCTGGCTGTCTGGTTTCATTAGTCTAGTCATCTCTCACAATGCTAATTTACTAGTGTTCCAAATAAGTCTTCATATCTGATAGAGCAAACCTATCCCCACCCTGACCCCCACTCATATTCTTCTTTAAATAGTCCCTACTAACCAAACAACTGCCCCACTTGCTCACAAGGATCAAAGCTGATTCAAAGCATAAGTTGATTATGTTTACATTGCAATGGGCCAGTACACAGGGATTAAAGGGGTTTTCTTTTTCTGGCTGATGATTCCTCACGGGAAGTGAGTGTTTTCCAACTCATGGCACATGTGTGTATGCGTGGTAATTAGGAAACTTGCTAGAAGAATCAAATTCATTCTGGGGACATCTGTTTAGCTTTCTTTGCCCTTCTGCTTGCTTCTGGCATAGGAGCTGAGCTCTTAATTAATTACGATGTATACTGAGTAGTATTGCCTCCTGAGAAGGACAGCAGCTTTCACTGAAGAAAGCATAGCAAATAGTAAGTTGCTGTAATTAGACAACAAAATTTACTGAATGTCTATTTCCTTAAATATCATTAGGTACATAAAAACAATATTCCTGGACATCTAGCAATTAAATTCACATAATCATTCCAAATTATAACTTAATTTCAGCAGCAGAGATGATTCATAGCAAAGTAGACCAACTGAACTGCAGTTGGATTTCAGGTCCCTGTATTTTCATGTTTTCAAGATTTTAAACAGCTTTATTGAGGCATAATCTACATACCTTTAAATTCACTCATTGTAAGTGTACAATTCAACGATCTCTAGCAAATTCATGAGGTTGTATGACTAGCACCACAGTCTAGTTTAGGATGTTTCTGTCAGCCCAAGACATTCCCTCAGACTCATCTGCAGTTAGTTAGTCTACTTAGGCAGCCACTAATCTTTCTATCTACAAAATTTTGCCTTTTATGGACATTTAATACAAATGGAATCACATAAAAATTAGCCTCTGTGTCTGGCTTCCTTCATGTGTTTTGAGGTTCATCTATGTCATAGGATGGATCAATAGATTTTCCTTTTTCTTGCTGAATAGTAACCCATTGTGTTCATATGACCATTTTGTTTATTCATCCACCAATTAATGGACATTTGGGTTGTGTCTACTCTGGGGCTGTTATGAGTAATGCTGCTCTGACATCTGCATACACAACTTTGGGTGGACATGTATTTTCACTGTTCTTGGGTAGATTTCTAGGAGTGGAATTGCTAGGTCAAGTGGTAAGTTAACTTTCTAGGAAAATGCCAGGCTATTTTCCAAAGTGGCTGCACCATTTAAAATGCCCACTGAGAACATACTAGGGCTACATTTCTCCACATCTTCGACACACTTAGCATTGTCTTTTTGATGACGGCCATCCTAGTGAGTGTGCAGTGATATCTCCTTGTGGTTTTAATTTTCATATCTGCAATAAATAAGGATGTTGGACATCTTTCATAAGCTTATTGGCCCTTTGTATAACTTCTTTAGTGAAAAGTTTGTTCAAATCTTCTGATCACTTTTTTTTTGGTATCATTAATGTACAATTACATGAGCAACATTATGGTTACTAGACTCCCTGCCATTATCAAGTCCCCAACACATACCGCATTACAGTCACTGTCCATCAGGGTAGTAAGATGCTATAGAATCACTACTTGTCTTCTCTGTGTTATACTGCCTTCACTGTGCACCCCCCACCCCCCACTATATTATGTGTGCTAATTGTAATGCCCATTTTTGCCCCTTATCCCTCCCTTCCCACCCATCTTCCCAGTCCCTTTCCCTTTGGTAACTGTTAATCCATTCTTGGGTTCTGTGAGTCTGCTGCTGTTTTGTTCCTATTGTTCTTTCTTTCTTCTTATACTCCACAGATGAGTGAAATCATTTGATACTTGTCTTTCTCTGCCTGGCTTATTTCACTGAGCATAATACCCTCTAGCTCCATCCATGTTGTTGCAAATGGTACGATTTGATTTCTTCTTATGGTTGAATAATATTCCATTGGTCTATGTACTGCATTTTCTTTATCCATTCATCTACTGATGGACACTTAAGTTGCTTCCATATCTTGGCTATTGTAAATAGTGCTGCAATAAACATAGGGGTGCATATGTCCTTTTCAAACTGGGCTGCTGCATTCTTAGGGTAAATTCCTAGGAGTGGAATTCCTGGGTCAAATGGTATTTCTATTTTGAGTTTTTTGAGGAACCTCCATACTGCTTTCCACAATGGTTGAACAAATTTACATTCCCACCAGCAGTGTAGTAGGGTTCCCCTTTCTCCACATCCTCACCAACATTTGTTGTTGTTGTTTTTTGGATGTTGGCCATCCTAACTGGTGTGAGGTGATATCTCATTGTGGTTTTAATTTGCATTTCTCTGATGATTAGCGATGTGGAGCACCTTCATGTGCCTGTTGGCCATCTGAATTTCTTCTTTGGAGAAGTATCTGTTCAGCTCCTCTGCCCATTTTTTAATTGGATTATTTGCTTTTTGTTTGTTGATGTGTGTGAGCTCTTTATATATTTTGGACATCAACCCCTTATCGGACATGTCATTTATGAATATATTCTCCTATACTGTAAGATGTCTTTTTGTTCTACTGATGGTGTCCTTTGCTGTACAGATGGTTTTTAGTTTGATATAGTCCCACTTGTTCATTTTTGCTTTTGTTTCCCTTGCCCGGGGAGATATGTTCATGAAGAAGTTGCCCATATTTATGTCCAAGAAATTTTTGCCTGTATTTTTTTCTAAGAGTTTTATGGTTTCATGACTTACATTCAGGTCTTTGATCCATTTTGAGTTTACTTTTGTGTATGGGGTTAGACAATAATCCAGTTTCATTCTCTTACATGTAGCTGTCCAGTTTAGCTAACACCAGCTGTTGAAGAGGCTGTCATTTCCCCGTTGTATATCCATGGCTGCTTTACTGTACATTAATTGACCATATATGCTTGGGTTAATATCTGGACACTGTATTCTGTTCCACTGGTCTATGGGTCTGTTCTTGTGCCAGTACCAAATTGTCTTGATTACTGTGGCTTTGTAGTAGAACTTGAAGTTGGGAAGCGAGATACCCCTGCTTTATTCCTCCTTCTCAGGATTGCTTTGGCTATTTGGTGTCTTTTGTGGTTCCATATGAATTTTAGAACTATTTGTTCCAGTTCATTGAAGAATGCTGTTGGTATTTTGATAGGGATTGCATTGAATCTGTAGATTGCTTTAGGCAGGATGGCCATTTTCACAATATTAATTCTTCCTAGCGAAGAGCATGGGATGAATTTCCATTTATTAGTGTCCTCTTTAATTTCTTTTAAGTGTGTCTTGTAGTTTTTAGGGTATAGGTCTTTCATTTCCTTGGATAGGTTTATTCCTTGGTATTTTAATCTTTTTGATGCAATTGTGAATGAAATTGTTTTCCTGATTTCTCTTTCTGCTAGTTCATCGTTAGTGTATAGGAAAGCAACAGATTTCTGTGTATTAATTTTGAATCCTGCAACTTTTCTGAACTCAGATATTAGTTCTAGTAGTTTTGGAGTGTAGTCTTTAGGGTTTTTTATGTACAATATCATGTCATCTCCAAATAGTGACAATTTGATTTCTTCTTTACCAATGTGGATGACTTGTATTTCTTTGTTTTCTCTGATTTCCATGGCTAGGATCTCCAGTACTATGTTGAATAACAGTGGGGAGAGTGGGCAACCCTGTCTTGTACCCAATCTCAGGTAGAAAGTTTTCAGCTTCTCGCTGTTGAGTATGATGTTGGTTGTGGGTTTGTCATATATGGCCTTTATTATGTTGAGATATTTGCCCTCTATACCCATTTTGTTGAGAGTTTTTATCATGAATGGATGTTGAATTTTGTCAAATGCTTTTTCAGTATCTATGGAGATGATCATGTAGTTTTTGTCCTTCTTTTTATTGATGTAGTGGATGATGTTGATGTATTTTCGAATGTTGTACCATCTTTGCATCCCTGAGATGAATCCCACTTGATCATGGTGTATGATCCTCTTGATATATTTTTGAATTTGGTTTGCTAATATTTTGTTATTTTTTCATCTATGTTCATCAGGAATATTGGTCTGTAGTTTTCTTGTTTTGTGGGGTCTTTGCCTCGTTTTGGTACTAGAGTGATGCTGGTTTCATAGAATGAGTTTGGGAGTATACCCTCCTCTTCTTTTTTTGGAAAACTTTAAGGAGAATGGGTATTATGTCTTTAAATGTCTGATAAAATTGGGTGGTGAATCCATCTGGTCTGGGATTTTGTTCTTGGGTAGTTTTTTGATTACTGATTCGATTTCATTGCTGGTAATTTGTCTGTTTAGATTTTCTGTTTCTTCCTTGGTCAGTCTTGGAAGGTTGTATTTTTCTAGAAAGTTGTCCATTTCTTCTACATTATCTAGTTGTGAGCATATAGAATTTCATAGTATTCTCTAATAATTCCTTGTTTTTCTGTGGTGTCCGTAGTGTTTTTCCTTTCTCATTTCTGATTCTGTTATGTGTGTAGATTCTCTTTTTCTCTTAAGAAGTCTGGCTATGGGTTTATATATTTTGTTTATTTTCTCAAATAACCAACTCTTGGTTTCATTAATTTTTTCTATTATTTTATTCTTCTTAATTTTATTCATTTCTTTCTTGATCTTTATTACGTCCCTCCTTCTGCTGACTTTGTGCCTCATTTGTTCTTCTTTTTCCAGTTTCAATAATTGTGAATTTAGACTATTCATTTGGGATTGTTCTTCCTTCTTTAAATAGGCCTGGATTGCTATATACTTCCCTCTTAGAACTGCCTTTGCTGTGTCCCACAGAAGTTGGGGCGTTATGCTGTTGTTTTCATTTGTCTTCATATATTGCTTGATCTCTGTTTTAATTTTGTCATTGATCCATTGATTATTTAGGGGTATGTTGTGAAGCCTCCAACAGGAGCATGTTTGTGAGCCTTTTTGTTTTCTTTGTACAATTTATTTCTAGTTTTATACCTTTGTGATCTGAGACGTTGGTTGGTTGAATTTCAATCTTTTTTAATTTACTGAGGCTCTTTTTGTGGCTTAGTATGTGGTCTATTCTGGAAAATGTTCCATGTGCACTTGAGAAGAATGTGTATCCTGCTGCTTTTGGGTGTAGAGTTCTGTAGATGTCTGTTAGGTCCATCTGTTCTAGTGTGTTGTTCAGTGCCTCTGTGTCCTTACTTATTTTATGCTGGTTGATCTGTTCTTTGGAGTGAGTGGTGTGTTGAAGTCTCCTAGAATGAATGCATTGCATTCTATTTCCTCCTTTAATTCTGTTAGTATTTGTTTCACATACGTTGGTGCTCCTGTGTTGGGTGCATATATATTTATAATGCTTATATCCTCTTGTTGGACTGCCCCCTTTATCATTATGTAATGTCCTTCTTTATCTCTTGTTACTCTCACTTTTTTGAAGTCTATTTTGTCTGATATAACTACTGCAACACCTGCTTTTTTCTCCCTATTGTTTGTATGAAATATCTTTTTACATCCCTTCACTTTTAGTCTGTGTATGTTTTTGGGTTTGAGATGAGTCTCTTGTAAGCAGCATATAGATGGGTCTTGCTTTTTTATCTATTCTATTACTCTGTGTCTTTTGATTGGTGCATTCAGTCCATTTACATTTAGGGTGATTATCGATAGATATGTATTTATTGCCATTGCAGGCTTTGGATTCATGGTTACCAAAGGTTCTAGGGTAGATTCTTTACTATGTAACTATCTAACTTAACTCTGTTATTAAGCTATTATAAATAGTCCGATGATTCTTTATTTCTCTCCCTTCTTATTCTTCCTCCTCCATTCTTTATATGTTAGGTGTTTTATTCTGTACTCTTTTGTGTTTCCTTTAACTGCTTTGTGGATAGTTGATGTTATTTTTTGCCTTTATTTAGTATTTGGTTGGTCTGTTTTCTTTGCTGTGATTTTATTTTCTCTGGTGACATCCATTTAGCCTTAGGAGTGCTTCCATCTAGAGCAGTCCCTTTAAAATATCCTGTAGACATGGTTTGTGGGAAGCAAATTCCCTCAACTTTTGCTTGTCTGGAAATTGTTTAATCCCTCCTTCAAATTTAAATGATAATTGTGCTGGATACAGTATTCTTGGTTCAAGGCCCTTCTGTTTCATTGCATTAAATATATCATGCCATTCTCTTCTGGCCTGTAAGGTTTCTGTTGAGAAGTCTGATGATAGCCTGATGGGTTTTCCTTTGTAGTATATCTTTTTTCTATCTCTGGCTGCTTTTAATACTCTGTCCTTATCTTTGCTCTTTGCCATTTAATTATTATATGTCTTGGTGTTGTCCTCCTTGGGTCCCTTGTGTTGGGAGATCTGTGGGCTTCCATGGTCTGAGACACTATTTCCTTCCCCAGCTTGGGGAAGTTTTCAGCAATTATTTCTTCAAAGGCCCTTTCTATCCCTTTTTCTCTCTCTTCTTCTTCTGGTACCCCTATAATGCGAATATTGTTCCGTTTGGATTGGTCACACAGTTCTCTTAATATTCTTTCATTCCTAGAGATCCTTTTGTCTCTCTCTGCCTCAGCTTCTCTGTATTCCTGTTCTCTGATTTCTATTCCATTAATAGTCCCTTGCACCTCATCCATTCTGCTCTCAAGACATTCTATCGATTGTTTCATTTGTTATCTCCTTCCAGACTTCATCCCTTAGCTCTTGCATATTTCTCTGCAGGTCCATCAGCATGGTTATGACCTTTATTTTGAATTCTTTTTCAGGAAGATTGGTAATATATATCTCCCCAGACCCTCTCTCTGGGGTTGTCTGAGTGATTTTTGACTGGACCAGATTCTTCTGCCTTTCCATGGTGATAGAAGTGGTTGCAGGTGGCATGTGTGTCAGCTTGGAGAACAATGTCCCTTCCTGCTTGCTGGTCACCTTGCCCTTCTCCACGGTCTGCGTCAGTTACACACACACTGGGAGCAGTCTCTGGGATAGCCTAGAGCACTGCGGGGAGTTGCAACCGCGCCGGATGTGTTCTCCTGCAAGAACAGCACCCTTTCATTCCTTCCGGACCTTGCTCTGGCTTCCCCTGCCTGTGCCATTTACCCGCACACCGGGAGCCATCTCTGTGATAATCGCCTGCACTGCCATGGGTGGGGCAGTCCTCGGGATAGCCTAGATCCCTGCGGAGGTTGGCAGATGTGCCGGGTGTTTTCTCCTGTGAGAACCGTGCTCCTTCGTGCCTTCCAGATCCTGCACTGGGTTCCTCTGTGCTGGGCAGCTGCGCCCCGGCGGCAGCCTCTGGGTCTGTCCTGGTTAGCTGCACGCTGGGAGAAGACTCTGTGTGGTTGCTGTGGGTGGGGCTGTTTCCCAGCTGCTCCGCCACTGTAGTGGGTCAGCCGGTATGCTTGGAGCGTTGGCCAGGTGGGATGAATGGGAGGCTGCTTATCACCATGAGGAGCTTTGGGGCTGGGTTACCCCACAGAGGATTAGGGCACCTGAAGTTCCTTGAAATTCCCAGCCTGCTGGGCTGAGTGTGCTGGGACAGTTTTGTCCAGCTGTTAAGCCCTTGTCCCTTTAAGACCCTGAAAAAGCACCCACTTTTCTTTTGTTCCAGGGAAGCCAGCTGTGAGGACCCGCTCACAGTCTCCATCTCGTATTTTACTTCTCCATTTCTCTAATATCCAGTACACCATGCAATGTGTGTCTGTGCTTCCAGTGCAGATTACTAGGGCTGGTTATTTAGCAGTCCTGTGCTTCCACTCCCTCCCCACTCTGACTCTTTCCTCCCGCCAGTGAGCTGGGGTGAGGGGAGTGCTCGGGTCCCGCTGGGTCATGACGTTATATCTTACCCCTTTCGTGAGAAGCTGAGTTCTTGCAGATGTACATGTAGCCTGGCTGTTGTACTGTATCTTCTGGTCTCTCTTTTAGGAGTAGTTGTATTTTCAAAAATATATATGGTTTTGGGAGGAGATTTCCGCCACCGTACTTATGCTGTCATCTTGAGCCCCTCCCGCCCTTCTTTGCCTCTTGTCACTTTCTTTGTTTTGAAGTCTATTTTGTCTGATACAAGTACTGCAACACCTGCTTTTTTCTCCATATTAGTTGCATGAAATATCTTTTTCCATCCCTTCACTTTTAGTTTGTGTATGTCTTTGGGTTTAAAGTGAGTCTCTTGTAGGCAGCATATAGATGGGTCTTGTTTTTTTATCCATTCAGTGACTCTATGTCTTTTGATTGGTGCATTTAGACCATTTACATTTAGGGTGATTATCGATAGGTATGCAGTTATTGCCATTGTAGGCTTTAGATTTGTGGTTACCAAAGGTTCAAGGTTAACTTCCCTACTATCTAAGTGTCTAACTTAACTCACTTAATATGCTATTACAAACAATCTAAAGATGCTTTTTTTCTCCTCCTTCTCCATTCTTTATATATTAGGTATCATATTCTGTACTCCTTGTCTATCCCTTGATTGACTTTGGGGACAGTTGATTTAATTTTGCATTTGCATAGTAATTAACTGTTCTACTTTCTTTACTGTGGTTTTATTACCTCTGGTGACAGCTATTATACCTTAGGAACACTTCCATCTATAGCAGTCCCTCCAAAATACACTGTAGAGATGGTTTGTGGGAAGTAAATTCTCTCAGCTTTTGCCTATCTGGAAATTGTTTAATCCCTCCTTCAAATTTAAATGATAATCTTGCTGGATAAAATATTCTTGGTTCAAGGCCCTTCTGCTTCATTGCATTAAATACATCATGCCACTCCCTTCTGGCCTGTAACGTTTCTGCTGAGAAGTCTGATGATAGCCTGATGGGCTTTCCTTTGTATGTGATCTTATTTCTCTCTCTGGGTGCTTTTAAAAGTCTGTCTTTATCCTTGATCTTTGCCATTTTAATTATTATATGTCTTGATGCTGTCTTCCTTGGGTCCCTTGTGTTGGGAGATCTGTGCACCTCCATGGCATGAGAGACTATCTCCTCCCCAGATTGGGGAAGTTTTCAGCAGTTACCTCCTCAAAGACACTTTCTATCCCTTTTTCTCTGTCTTCTTCTTCTGGTACCCCTATAATGCGAATATTGTTCCATTTGGATTGGTCACACAGTTCTCTCAATATTCTTTCATTCTTAGAGATGCTTTTTTCTCTCTGTGCCTCAGCTTCTTTGTATTCCTCTTCTCTAATTACTATTTCATTTATCGTCTCCTCCACTGTATCTAATCTGCTTTTAAAACTTTCCATTTTATGTTTCATTTCTGATACTGTGTTCCATAATGATTGGATCCCCAACGGGAATTCATCCCTGAGTTCTTGAATATTTTTCTGTACCTCTATGAGCATGTTAATGGTTTTTATTTTGATTTCCCTTTCATGCAGATTCATGAGGTCGATTTCATTTGAATTTTTCTCAGGGGTTCTATTCATAATTTTACTTTGAACCAGGTTCCTTTGGCATTTCATATTTGTATATGGCGCCCTCTAGTGCCCAGAAGCTCTACTCTGGAGCTGTTTAGCCCCTGAAGCAATGTCAGGGGTCACAGAGGAGTGGTATTGGTGCCTGGGGGGAGGAAAGAGCTGTTTCCTGCTTCCCAGCTGCTATGCCTGTCTCCACTGTCAGAACCAGTGGGCTGAGCACACAGGTATAAGCCTCTGTGCTTTGCGTTTGTAGTTGTTGTAGATGGGACTTCCCTCTGGCTGGCCTAACGCCAGGGTCACGTTTGCCAGTTTGTGAGCCAGGTGGGGCTGGCCAGAAGAAAGGCTCAGTAGGCTGCATATCACAGAGGGGTTCCTTCGAGTTGTGTCGCCAGCCAGGGAGCTGGAGCGCCTGAAGATCAAGAAAGTTCCCAACCTGCTGGGCAGAGTACACCAGACAATTTTGTCTACCTGTCCTTTCTCCTGAGCAGTAAGCTCTGTGCAATCCTTGCCCCTTTAGCAGCCCTCTTGCTGTTAGGAAGTCTCTCAGACTGCCCACCTTTCTTTTATCCCAGAGCAGCCAGATATGGATCCCTGCTTTCCACAAGCGGCTGGAATCTCCGTCTCTCCAGGTATTCTGCCTGTCTTAGCTTTCTAACCCCCTAATCACAAGAGTACCATGAAAACACCATGAAATGTAGGTTTGTGCTCCCAGATCAGATCTCCCGAGTTAGGTATTCAGCAGTCCCAGGCCTCCACTCCCTCCCCACTCTGTTTCTCTTCCTCCTGCTGGTGAGCTGGGGTGGTGGAAGGGCTTGGGTCCCACTGGGCTATGGCTTTGGCACGTTACCCTGTTCCATGAAGTTTATTCTTTTCTCCAGGTGTATGCAGTTTGGCACAGCCCTCTTTCCTGTTGCTCTTTCAGGATTAGTTGTATTAATTATATTTTCATATTATATGCAGTTTTAGGAGGAAGCCTCTGTCTCACCTCTCATGTTGCCATCTTTAATCCTCCAGTCAGTTTTTTTTTCTTTTATAGATCTTGCTTTTGGTGTCATTTGTGAAAATATGTAGCCCAATCTAAGTTCACAAAGGTTTTCTCCCATGTTTTCTTTCATAAGTTTAATAATTTTAGGTTTTGCATTTATGTCTATGATCCATTGTGGGCTAATATTTTTGTTTATGCTGTGAGAGATGAAGGTCTAAGTTCTTTTTTTGGCATGTGGATAGCCAACTGTCTCAGCAACATTTGTTGTAAGCATTACACTTTTAACATTGAATTGAATTATCTGCAACCTTCATAGGAAATAAATTGACAGAAAATGTGAGGGTTCATCTCTGGACATTTAAATCTGTGGCTTGATCTATATGCATATCCCTTGAGTTAATACCACACTGTCTTGATTAGTGTGGTTTTATAGTAAGTTTTAAATAATATAAGTAATATAGGTCTTTAATTTTTTCTTCTTTAAAAAACTGCTTCAGTGACTCTAGGTCCTTTTCATTTTCATATAGATTTTTAAAAATCAGGTTGTCAACTCTTACAAAAAAGCTTATTGGGCATTTGATAGGGATTGTGTTAGTTTTATAGATCAATTTGAGCAGAATTTCCATCTTGGTAATATGGAGACTTTAAATCCATGGAATAACTCTCCATTTATTTGCACCTTTAAGTTTTCTCACCACTTGTTTAGATCTGTAAGTTTTCTCAATAATGTTTTATAGCTTTCAGGGAACAAGTCTTATACTCCCTTTGTTAATTTACTCCTAAGTATTTTATTCAGTGTGCTGTTGTTATAAATAGAACTGTTTTTTTAATTTCATTTTTGGATTTTTCATTCCCAGCATAAAGAAAATACAATTGATTTTTAATACTGATCTGTGTCAGGCAAACCTGATAAACTTGTTTATTTGTTTTTTATTAATTTTACATGGATTATTTGGCATTTTCAACATACTAATGTGATTTCTCTATTTCTTAGAGTCCTATCTAGATTCATTTCTTCAAGAGTGAGTATTGGCAAACTTTGTCTTTCTAAGAGTTTGTCTATTTTATGTAAGTCTTTAGCATAAATTTGTTCATAACAGTCTCTTATAATACTTCTAATCTCTGTAGGAGAGTCTTTCTTCTTCTTGTTTTGTATTCAGATTGGTGTTCTTTTTCTATTTTCTTCGTGTAAGACCTTAGGTTAGCTATTTGAGACCTTTCTTTTTTTCTATTATAGGCATGTAATGCTGTAAATGTCCATTTCAGCATTATTCTATCTTCATCCCATGTATTTTTATATGGTGTGTTTTCATTTACATGTAGCTCAGTATATTTTATTTTTATTTTTATTAACGTATCATTGATATACAATCTTATGAAGGTTTCACATGAACAACACTGTGGTTTCAACATTCACCCATCTTATCAAGTCTTCATCACCCCCCTAATTGCAGTCACCGTCTGTCAGCCTAGTAAGATGCTATAGAGTCACTTATCTTCTCCATAATGTTTAATCTAGTATATTTTCTAATTTTCTTTATAATTTCTTCTTCAACCCACAGGTTATTTAGACATGTGTTGTCTAATTTCCAAATATTATGGGATTTCCCAGATAGTTGATTTTTAATTTCTGTTGTTCTGTCTTTCTGTTGTTGATTTGTAATTCAATTCCATTGTAGTCATAGACTATACATTGTGTAATTTTTCTATTTAAATACATTTGGAACTTATTTTATGGTCTAACATACGGTCTTTCCTAGGGAATGTTCTATATGCACCTGAAAACAATGGGTCTGCCATCAGAGAGTTCTGTATATATCAAAGCAAATTGCTTGATAGTATTATTCAACTCTTCTATGTTCTTGCTGATTTTATATCTAGTTTTGTTGTAAGTTATTATTGAAATATCCAACTATTACTGTAGAATTGTTTATTTCAACCTCAATTCTGTCAGTTTTTGCTTCATGTATTTTGAAGCTCTGTTTTTCAGTATGTATACATTTGTAGTTGTTTTACTTCTTGATGTATCGATTCTTTTATCATGAAATATTCCTTTAGATCTCTAATAATACTTCTTGTATTCCAATCTATTTTGTCTGATATTAATATAGCCACTTGAGTTTTCTTATGGATACTGTTTTAGATATCTTTTCTCATCATTTTATTTTCAATTTCTTTGTGTCTTTTGTCTCTTGTAGAGATCTTGTTTTTTAACCCAGTATAACAATCTCTGCCTTTTGATTGGAGTCGCTCAAGCACCTGGAACCAATAAGGCTTCTGTCCTCTACTAATGGGTCTGTGAGAGGAAGGGGGGCACATTCAAAGTGCAGGCTATTTTTAATTCTTCCCCAAGCTTTTCCTTTCCACCTGGCCTTTTTGCATTCCCTTTGTGTCTTGTGTATAACCTCACGGTTGGCCAAGAGTGTGTGGCTAGTTGTGCCTGCACACAGACGCAGTCAGAAGCATGCTTATCCCAGGGACAAATGCACCCTCGGGCTGACAGAGCCACCACTCACTCACTGCCAAGACTCTCCTTCCCAGACTGTGCAGATGGATGTAGGTGTCGTCCGCTGCTCCCAAGCAAGCAAGACCCTTGATTGTGGCTGTGAAGCAGCCGGTCCTAACTGCCTGTCCTGTCCTGGCAGTACATTCTCTTCCACTGACCTGGGGAGGGGAGAATAGGAACAGCCCCAGGCAGGAAAAACAGACTCCCACTGTTCTTAGTAGTGTTTTCATGCATAACTGTTTCTCAGATTTTTGTATGCTGTTGGTCAATTTCCAGGGCACTGAAAGAGCTGTTTTTGTCAAATTTGCGCAGCTTTATACTCGCTTTTTGAGGAGAGGATTTGTTGATCTCCTCACTTGGCCACAGCCAGAACTCCCACTAACAAGGCCAAGGCCACTGAAACCTATTTCCTCCAGGGCACCTGGATATTTCGGTATTGATCGCTGCCTGTTAGATCACAAAGTCGGCTCCTACATCATTTATGTTGCAGGACAGACCTGCACACTACTGCTGACTGTCCTCCTAATCTAATCTAAGGGAGTGGAGTGGAGTGAAGTGGTAAAAAAACCTTTGCCGGGGGCATTTCCCAGCATAGCAATCTTCAGCAGAGTCTTGTAGGTGGAGCTCCAGTGTATTGGTAGGTAGGTTTTTGTATGTTTTAACACTCATGACTTCCAGCTTTACAGCATCCCCCAGTGGGAGATGGAAGACTTTTCGTGACCACTTTACAACCGGCATAACTGTGTCTTTCAAAGATCAAGACTAACAATAATGCTTGTTGAATGCCTAGGTACCTGACATTGTACTATTTCATCTGCATTAGTTAGGTGTTACCTTAGTTAGGTGTTATTACAAGTCAGATGTTATAGTTGGAAAAGTAACTTACCAAGAGTCACCAGCTCCTAAGTGGGCTCTGAGCCAGGTGGTGCAGCGCTAGAGTCTGAGTCCTCATTTACTCTACTCTGTGGCTTTTGGACAACTCTTGAAAGTTACAGGCTGGAAATGACCAATCCACAGAAGGATGGTGAGTTGTAACCTACTTCAACATTAAAGACAGAAACAAAGAGACAGTGTCTGTGCCCAGGTTGAACATGGAAAGTATAACCATCTTGGAATAACTAATAAATTCTTCCCGAAATGTGCTTGACTGGAGTCGCTGATGACAGACTTTAAGCATGTCCAGCCCAAGTGACTTGCTCTGAATCTGATGTCAGGGGTTGGGGAGGGCAACCTCTC
>JAVSCE010013674.1:0-56911 GCA_032199065.1 Smutsia gigantea
AACTTAGTCCAAGAAATCATTTAACCTCAGTTACCAAGGAGTATAAAAGTTCTGCCAAATGCTTATGGCATCACTGCTTTACAAATCGTTAGTATACCGCTGATGATTTGAACCAGAGAGAGGTTTTTTTGTTTTCTTTTTAAATAGTATTTTTAAATGCTGTCTTTGTTTCCTATTCCCAGAAATAAAAATGACCCTCCTGCTCACCCGGTCCTTTCATCTCTGTCCATTCTTTTCTGCTACCATCAAGGAACAGTTGTAAAAGGGTCATTTTTAATCACTGTGGTGAGGATTCCAAGAACCGTTCTCACGTACCTGTGTGACACTCTGAAAGAGAAGGTAAGGCGGCACTTAATACGCAGTGCGTTTGGTGTCGGAGCCGCAAAAAGTTTAATCACCGGAAAACTACAGCAGGTGCCAGGACAGGAATGTAGCCCTGTGACAGTGGCCATTCAGAAGGCTCCAGGGTTCAGGTCCCATCCTCCCCCACCCCCACTCCAGCAAACTTTTTGTTCCTGATCTGTTTTGTTTATGGTTTTGTTTTTTTGGGGGGGGGTTTCCTCTAAAACGTGGTGGAAGTGGGTGGGGGAGGAGTAGTCCTGAGTTTGCTGGTTTTCCTTCTTATTTAAATGCTGAAGAAGCAGGAAGAATTCAGATGAAATTTGAATAAGTTGTTGTGGACATTTATCATACTTTTTCTTAAAGTAAGAAAGTATACTACCAGATAGGAATAATGTTTGTTTCTGGTTTAATTCCCTGCCTTTTGTGTTTCCTAGAGGGTACCATGGGAAGTTACTGGTTTGTGTGTGTGTGTGTGTGTGAGTGAGAAATGGGCCAAGTGACCTAAATCTCAGCTCAAGAGACAGAAAACTGTAGGGCTTTTGTGCCTGGGTTTTTTTTTCCCCCTCCTGGTTTTTATTTCCATGCACATTTGGTTCTGAATACTATTGGAAACCAGAACACCAGGAAAACAGCTGTTCTTGTGGTATTTCGGTCTGCCCAACAAGGGCAGGTTGGCCTTTTCCCAACTGTTCTGTTCTTAAACTGTGTTACTCTCTCCCAACACCTCAGTGTCAGTGACTTGGTGAGAGTTTCACAGGTTTTCCTGATTCCAACCTTGTGGCTTCAGTAAATTGGAGAGATTTTATTATATTCATTATATTATATTCACACAGATTCATTATTATACTTTAGAATTGTTTTTGTTTGCTTTTTAAAGCAGAAGTTGAAATTCTTGATTTTTTTAAGTCCATAATCAAGATTTAAGATTAGTATATCAGTTAGGAACTGATTGAATTTCACATAAAATTATCTAGCCTCCTTATCTTGAAATGCATGCTAAGCAGTTGGCCTTGATCATAGTGTATTTTCTTGTATTTCTGTTGAAATATTGTAGTTACTAGCTATGTTTAACTTTTTTGGAAATAAATTCTATAGTGAGATTTTCAGAGCTAAAAAAATACAAATACATTTTGGTGACTTGAAGAGACATTTCCACATCTGAGCCATATCTACCTACTCTGCGTTTTGAAATTCATCCTTTAGTTTTAGGAAACGGAGATTTCCTGAAGAACAGAACAGCTTTTTACTTTAAATATATTCATATGCATTATATTCAGTGATCATAGATAACCATAAATTAATGAGCAGTAGAGAACCTTTCTATCCCTCTTAGAGATAGGCATCTTAAACTCTGAAGGAACAGCCATCCATAAATCTAAAAGAGAAGGAAGGTGGGTCAGTCACTCTGGCAAAGGTCTGAAAGGTTAATTATCACCCCCAGACCCCATAAGGACCAAGGGACCAAACTGCCTTTAGTGATGTCACTGTTGGAGAGATGTGTCCTTTCTTAGGTTAAAAAGCAATGGTCTTCCTATGCAGCCTTTCAGCTCTGTACTGTGGACAGTTCAGCCCCATACTGTGTTTACAGTTTAAACAGTTCACACAGCCACTGTGTGATCCTTCTTATGTTAAATGGCTCATTCATTAAATGGCTCATTCATAACCACAGCCAGGCTGAAAAGTATCCAGATAAAGTTTCATCCAACTGAATTAACACTGGGACAGGAAAATGTCCAAATACAGCAGAGTTATTCCTGGGGTCCTCATAAAGGACTATTTCAGGGTTTTTGGCAGGGATTTTTTTTTTTTTTACTTTGAACAGTAGGTACGACACATTCAGCCACCCTTCCTATGAGAGTTAAATTATTCACCCTTGAGTTATATGCAAGCCCAAGTTGTTTCAAAGGACTAAGTTATCCCTTGAAATTTAGCCCTGAAAGGCTCACTGTAGGATCTATTTCCAAAAAAAGTTACAATTGGATTCTTTTTCTATGTGGGCACCTAACAAGTATCTGTAATACATTATTTATCCCGTTGTCTTTGGATGTGAATTTTTCATGCATATAAACTGGTTTGAAGAAGCCAAGTTATCATTGAAGATATGTACAGGAAAATGAGGAGGGAAGAGAGATTTTTTTTTTTCCTTTAGCTAGAACCAGAAGGCCTAGTTTACTTTGCCAGTAAGTATGGACTAATCCATTTCTATTTGTGCTGAGGTCAACAGCCATCTTAATGGGTAAGCCCACAAGAGAGAGACTTCACTCATTGGTGTCAATAACAATAATAATAATAAGTAGTAGTAGCATGTGTAAAATAGAACTTCCCCCACCCTGAATGAGAACTGCTCCAGGGCCTCCCCAGGGCCTCTCCAAGCAGAAGTGCAGTGGGTGTGTGCAGAGTTGGCCTGCTTGCCTCTTTGCCGCGTTGTTTCTCATTGTGTTCCTTTGGTTCTGAACCTGATCCCAGCAGCATAGCGCGTGGTCGAGGTGTGTGTTCAGATGCTGCTTCTGCTGTTTCCGGTGTCTTGACAAATGTCTGTGCCACCTCAACCAGGTATGTATGTCTCTCACCATGTGCCCCACGGACACACAAGGGTCCGCGGGTGGGCGCCATCTCTTAGGTCGGGGGTTGGCAAGTTTTTCTGTAAAAGGCCTGATTGTGTAAATATTTTAGGCATTTTGAGCCATTCAGTCTCCGTCACAATTACTAAATCCTGCTATGATGGTAGAAAAGCAGCCATAAACAAAGTGGAAATGAATGAGTATGACTATATTCCAATAACACTTTATGCATGGACACCAAAATTTGAATTTCATGTAATTTTCATGTGTCAAGAAATAGTCTTCTTCTTTTGATTTTTTTTGAACTATTTCAAAAATGAGAAAATTATTCTTAACCCCAGCCAGAGGAAAGCAAGCTGTCTGATGAATCTGGCTCCTAGGCTATAGTTTGCAGACCTTTACCTTAGAACTTTAGATCATTAAAGCCATCCTCCAAATTTTGAAAGAAATGCATTTCTCTTTCCAGAAATTAAAAAGGGAGGAGGTTTAGAAGTCCTAGCGTATTGAATGTATATCAACTAAGAGCTAATTTTCAGTGTCTTCTCTAAGAACTATAATTTCCCTGAAGTAGGAAAAGAATTGCCTCCCTAATTTTTATATATTTCACCAGTCTTTCCCTTTCAAGCTATAAATATTCCCTTAAATATCAAAAAAATTACATAGTGTGCACTTCAGATTCTTTTTCTCTCCTGTGTCTTTCAAATTGATGGATAATTTAAATATATGCTTTATTTTTCTGTAGATAACTCAGGAAAATAATAGCCTTTAGTCAACTTTACACAAAGCAGTATGTTTTTTAGTCAGCAGGCTGTTTTATAATTTAAATGTGTACAGAAATCCCACTTAGAAAAGTACTTCTTCTTATTGCCGCACTTCCTAATAAATGCCTGGTAGAAGTAAAGGGACTAATTAAACCAGCCATTTTTCATATCTTACAAGTGGTATTAAGAATACCTTTTATTATTAAGTGAAAGTGTTGTCTTCTTATAGTAAAGCTCTATTTTTTAGGCTTTCCTTAAGAACCATGGAGTACATTTTAGAGTGTATTTAGATTGCATTTGGATTGCTTCAAGCCAGCCTCTATAAAACAGTGAAATACCGTTGTACCTTTCAGACTCATGGGTCGTTTAGCAAGTCAAACCAAACCCTGCGAATGTCTTGTCATGGTGTCTATGCCAGCCTCTGTCTTCCTGAAACTGTGGGCATATTTCTAGACACCAACTTCTTCCACAAAGATTTTGAGATTCATTTCAAAAATATACTATTATAAAACATATATACATGAAAATCAAGGCTAGGAAACATATCGGTAGACCAGAAAGGCAAGACAAAGCAATGGAAACTTTGATATACAAATATGTGGGCCACGATGTCCTACAAGGCCCTAAAGATGATTCTCCACCCCTCTCACTGTATTAATGTAAATTCAGGTTCTTTCCCTGGCCCTCTTTTACTTACAGTTTTCATAATGCCCCATGGAAGCCTAGGGGCTCCTTGTGAATGCTTCAGGAACCTCCACTTTAGGAGGGGAGAGAAATGGGTGAGGAGGAGAAAGAGGGGCTCATACAAGCACCACCCAACCCTGCCTTCTAACCAGAACAGCTCTACTTTTATCTGGTTTAGGAGTGCGGTTCCACTGTAAGTTTCACTTAATGACAGGACTCTGATGCTGAAACACTTTGAAAATCACTGTCATGTTCATGTTTGTTTTCTCTGCCCTGTTATCCTAAAGGACATATTTTCTGCATTCATATTTCTGTATTCTAAAATTTCACCACCTCTATTAACTCAGTACCTTTACCTTGGGAGTTCAAAATGTTTCTAAGATCTTAAGTATAATTACCATCATAAAGGTGAGGAGTCCTTATAATAGATGTGCAAGGGGAGCAATTGTCCCTGCGTCACAGGAAGGCTCAGCCAGCCCGGCCCCAGCTCCTGCCCAGTCAGCGCTGGAACAGGCTTAGGTCCTTCGGGTTCTGATCGTGGTGCCGTGAGCTAGGCCTTGGCCTAAACGAGCTGTCAGAGCACCTTTGACCTGTGGTGGCTCCTCCAGGACAAGACGGTACCAGCTGATGTGAACACTGCTGGGGGGGCCTAAGGTTTAGAAGATTGAGAAAGAAGAGGAGGAAGAATAGGCATGAAGGAGAAGGAATCGGTATGAGTATTGATGGGGAAGGAAAGCTCACTCTAACTCCATTCCTGGAAAGTAGAGTGAAGTAGGTTTTAAGAATAAAGACTCTTATTGTATAATGGTCATCTCATTTAGCAGCAGGTGAAGGAAAGTGAGCTTCAACTGAGAGCAAGAACTTAAGTTAGGGTTTTGAAAAATTTCGTGGCACTGGAATGAGTTTGTAGGGGAAGATCTCTCTGGATATCAGATTTAGAAGAGCTGAGGTCTATTTTGTTTTTCTTGTTTTGTGCAATAGAAGCTGGAAATGCTAAATGAGGGTGAGATCCATTTGTTGCTATCAGAGGCTCATCTTCACTTAACATCAGGGAGCTGGTTGTGTTTCACCATTGCTGCATAAAGACCTAGCCCAGCTTCACTAGCCCTGGGAAGGAGGTAGGGGGCAGTTGCTATGCTCTATAGACAGCAATCCTTAAGCTGCAGAGTAATCCACTTGCAGAGTGGGGGGTGAAACCCCACACCTCATCATTTCCTACTACTAGTCTCTCTGCATCATAAACAACAAATTACGTATACCTGAGAAAATTATGTGTATACTTCACAGATTTATTTATCCAACAACTAGTTATTTATGCTGTATTCAAACCATTTGGACCCAGGCATAATGGAGGAGGGGACTAAAGTGATACAAGTTGATATAAAGCAAAACCTGACAAGTTGGCTTGGGGACTGGGGAAACGGTATGAGGTATTTGCATGAGGCATTATGCAATAGTACAGAGATGCGTACTTAGTGCTGGCATGAGGTCTTCAGAAGTTAAGAAAAGGGGAATCTCAGTAGCTGGGGAGGTACTTTGACTTGATAATTAAGAGAGGTTCCATAGGAGAAATTGGATTTGTCAGACCTGAGCACAGAGCACCTACTGGAGCTCACCAGCTAATAACGGTAGCTGTGGGCTCTTGGCACTCACTAGGTTGCAGTTGTATGCTAAGCACTTTTCCTGCATTATATCAGTTGTTAGCTTTCTCTGCTGCCCTTTGAATGGTATCTCCAGTTACAGATGAGGAAACTGAGGCTTAGAGAGGGCACGTAGTTCATAGCAGAAGGATATGAATGCATATCAGTTTTGCCTCTGGGACCTAAACCCTTAGCCACTCTGCATTTTTAAGCAGCCAGAGAGGATGTCACAACCGCTCTCTGGGGTAGATCTCTCCAGTGCCTGTCCAAGCCAGGGTCCAATTTAGTTTTCTGGCAGTTGAGCAAAGCTTGTTACAGGGAAGATTTTTTTTTTTTTTTTTTTTTGCGGAGAACAGGAAAGGAGAAGGAACACTGAAGGGGTTGAAGGATGAATCGTGCAATTACAGATCCAGAAAAGTGGTGGGGGTGGGCGTTGGAGTGTGGTCAGTCTCACCTCCTCCCCTCAGGCAAGTCAGTGTCAAAGCTTCTGGGATTCCAGGCGGACTGTCCGCAATTTCCAGTCAAGGAGATTGTGCAGCCTCCCTCTCCCTCCCAGCACCTCCCAGGAGCCTGACCGAGAAATCGCCCAGTGGGACTCTGTGGGCCAACCAATCAGCACGAATGGTGTGCCTCCTACTCTTGCTTGTAATGTCCACACACAGTTCCTTGTGGAGAAATCTCCTTAAGTTGGTATCTCTTGTCCACTGAGGACACAGGCATCTGTCCCAGCTTTGATGTTGGGTTTTAGGTCACTGTTCCTCTAAGTTTGAAACCCACTGAGGGGCCACAGGACAATTCCTGATGGCTCCGAACTGATATGAATATTCCAGAAGAATAGTCTTTCTTCATTTCGTACAGGCGAATAGCAGGATTTCATGGATTTTTCATTTTCTCATACAACAAAGGGCTACTAACCAATCAGTAAAGTATATAGCGTGTTACTGAAGCTTACTAAAATGCATTATTTATGAACCAAAATTGGTGTTTTACTTAGTTTCCTGAGGACTCAGATTCATTATTTTATTAAGATGCCCAGCTGCCAATGCAATGCCTGCGCTGGCACCCCTGCAGAGCTTGTGAGTGTGCCCATGCAGAGAGCTGGGATTTTGCAAACGGGGGAGAGAACGCTTTGCCACGGGTGTACCCCAGGAGCTGCCCTGGGTTGGCTGTGTTTTTCAATTGCAGTTACTGTCATCATTGACCTCTTCCTGCTGTTGATTATTTGGTTCCTGTTTAGTTCGTTGTGTTTTTTATCATGCTGAGCATCACATTCCTCTTTAGTCCTGTGTCTGTGCAGCAGAAGGGGGCATGGGTGCAGGAAGAGAGCTGTAGGCTGAGGTCACACAAGTTCGAGAATGACAGTTTCCACTCCAGGCCCCAGGAGGAGCACCGAGGGAAAGGTAACTCCTGGTCAGGTGGAGCGGCAGTTGGCTTCTGCCTTCTCTGTGGAACTTGAGTGAATCCCCCTTATTCCTGAGCATCCACAGAATGAGAGAATTGACGTAGATGACTCTGGAGTCCTCATGCAGCTCTCTGAGCCTTGTGGTGCTGAGCCGGGAGCATGTGTGTGCCACACTGCTGCTTCACAGTTGTGATGTGCTTTGTGTGGGATGTGGAGCAGAATGGGAAAACCGGACTCCGTACCCTGCTGTTGTATCCCAAACAACACTATCATTTTTTCATGTTGTCCTTCTTGTCCGTGGTGAGCACTTACCCAGGGGTCACAGAAGTCAGCAAGTTTTCATGTTGCTCTGATGTCAAGCTTCGAGAATCTTGTGGAGGGGGACTGAGAATGTGAGTGCACAGAGAGGAGCCATCTATCTGCAATCTGTCTGCATCTCTCTCCCAACTCTGCTATCACATAGTGGTAACAGGAAATACCCAGTGATGAGATTCTGGGAAAATGCCAGTCACCCTGGTTAGTCTCAGTGGAGAGGGCACAGTCATGTCCAAAAGCTTCTACACGCCATTTCTGCTGTGGGCCATGAGCAGCATAGCTGGGTGCCTAATGGATCTTGGCTGCGTCTTCTGGTCAGCGACTTAAGAGAACAAGATGACTCAGATCTACCTTAATGCAGTCTGTAAAGGCGCCAGCCTACTTTCCTTTGGCATCTGCGTAGACATGAGATACTAAGAAATAAGAAATGCTTGGACCTCTGGGCATTTGACGGGAAATACCCATGGCTTCCTGTCGTCCTGAGTAGCATATATACTGGTAAGAAAGGCCCCAGATAATCTGGTCGAGTCCAGTGCAAAGAAAAATGTGCTGCTTAGAAAATACCTACATCTCCCCCTCCCTACTGCAGAGCCCACCCCTGCCACCTGCCACGGCTGCGGTGCCCTGAGGCTGGTCCCTGTCTTCCGGGCCTTTGCTGCAGACTGATTTCGTGATGTCTCAAAGCTTTCTCCCCGCCTCCTGCCGCCCCTGCCTGCTCTCCTTGCAGGTAGCTCAGTTTTAATGATTCTCTTTCTTGAAGTCCATCAATGACAAAGATGCTCTGTGACTTCTCCTTGTCAGGTTCTGGTTCATCCCAAGCCACCTGGCAGATCTCTGGTGACCCCCTCTTCTCTCCTTTCTCTAGAGCAACATGTGCATCTCAGGGGAAAAAATTTAATGAATATTGTGCAGTTTCTCTAACTAGATTATAAAATGATGTAAAGGTTCTTAAGAGGTCACAGGCCTTTCCGTAGCTGACATTGCCATAATCAGTAGCCGCATCCCAGAGCATCCGGGCCACTGTTCTTTCAGTGGGAGTGGCAGTTTTGAGTCAAGCTACCCCACCGACATTTTGAGAGCTATTCTGGGGCAGCCAGCTGACGGTGGGGGCCCTGGAGAGATACCTCCATGTGTGGATGTTTTAGGAAGAAACTCACATGTGTGTCAATATGATAGTTTGCATTAAGGCCCATTTATAGACAAGGGTAATCCTCACAGCCCAGCTGTCTTGTGGCAAATGCTACTACTCTGGCTTTAGATAGAAAGGAATGGAGACACCTCTTTGTCAGAGGCCCCAGACTGTCTGGAGAAAACTAAGTGCATCCTCATATCGCCTGGTCCACACTCAGCCCCCGCTGCGCTTGGGGCCGGGGCTTTTCCTGGCTTCCCTGAGAACAGCCGCTCCGGAGCCCAGCTTCCACCTGCTGTGGGCGTGTTGCGAGGGTCAGGACACGGGGGTGAGGCCCTAAAGCCCCCTTCCCCGAGTGGGCCCTAGCAGCCTTGCCTCCTGCTGGGGTAGGGCCTGGGGAGCAGCTGCCCTCTCAGGTGGGACTCTGAAGTCCTTCCTGACTTGGAACACGTCTACTTCTCAGAGAGGCAATCACCATGTGTTGAACGAATGACTGACTCACTGTGGGGATGGAGGGTAAGTTGCCCAAGAGGCCCTCAGCAAAATCAGAAAACCTTTCTTGGAGGCAACCGAGCGTTAGGCATTCGTTATTTTGATTTCCTCCAAGGGGTGCAGCTCCTGAAAACAAGAATACCCACCCCTCGTGGGGCACTTACGTGTGCCAAGCGCTGTGCTGACTACTTCATGTGTGTTGACTACCTTCAGCCCACAGATAATCCTGTCAGGAAGGTATGATTATCATCCTTTTTCTTTTTTTAATAGATGATGACACTTAGGTCTAGAGAGGTTAAGTGGCAACCTGCTCTAAGTTAGACAGGAGGAAAGTGACAGAGCTGAGTATTGAGGTTGTGGAGACCTAAGAAGTCATTCCCTCTCCCTTGTCCAAGTGCTAAACAACTGAGAGACACAAGAGTCAAAAGATGGAGATTAAAAATATTGCCTTGCACACCTAAGCAGCAGGCTGGAAAATGCATTATGGGAACAGCTTATTCATGTTTAAGTCCTGAAACAGAGAAACCAACTCACCTTCTCCCAAGCCCAGCCAGTAACGTCGACCTGCCCCTGGGGTCTCCCCATAAACCTGCAGCTGAGGTGCTGAGAAGGTGCGTTCTTGGTAACAGGTGGACCCCACAGAGAATGACAACAGGCTGAGCCAGCTCGGCTCCGCTCCTTCCTCCATATGCACCCAGTCCCTTCAGCCCCAGTCCTCCTCTGGGAACAAAGGGGAGACATTACCCTAAATAAGCCCCTGGCCATGGAAATAAAAACGCAGAGTTTCTTCACAGCAGGATACAAACCCAGATATTCACCAGGCCACTGGGCACTCCTTCCAGTGGGCAGGAGCCGAGAGCCCAGAACTTTACAGACAGTGGAGTAGTGGAGTGCCCTCCCCTCATTATAGCAGAATCTGGAGTCCAGAGGGCTTGCGGGCCCCAATCAGGGTCACACAGCAGGCAGAGCTCTTCCTGATTCTCCTCCTGTCTGCCTTGTTTCTTCTCTCCCCCTGCCTCCCAAGCTTCACCGAGTCACTGGGCGCACACTAGTATGTCCCATTTCACAGTCTGTTGACATGAGTCACCCTGGCCTACCTTTCCAGCAGAGCTATACGTAGGTCTCCTGCATCTTGTAGGCAGCATGGAAGTCAGACCCATGCTCACAGGGCACCTGGATCCTGGGAAGGAACTCCAGCTTCCTTCTCCAAGCCTCCTCTCTCCTCACCCCTTAGCCCTCCCCTACTTCTGGAAGATATTTGTCTGCCTCTCATGAGCATCTCTTCTTCCTCACCCCTTTTCCCTCCTTGGACTTGGGTCATAGATCCATTTCCCAGGAGTGTGATGGAGTGAGAAGGCAGGTCTGGGTTTGAATCAGAGCTCCTCCACTGGTTGAGTATCATTGGACAGGCTACATCACCTCTCAGCCTCAATTTCTCCATATTTAAAACAACATTCTTAACCCTACCTCAAAGGCAGTTGCAAGGGTTAGCTATGATAATACATGTAAGCGTAGCATGGTGTCTGACTCTTAGTATGTACTCCATAAATGTTAGTTTCTTTTGTGAGGGGAAGGAGAGGGTGTAGTTTGTTCATACATTAACCATTTATTGGAAGTCTACGACGTGCCAGATAAATTGGGCATAGCAGTACCTATCTCCCAGGATTATTATAAATAATTAGAGATGATGTTTGCAAAGCTCTTAATTTTGTGCCTGGCATGTAGAGGTAGCTACAGAATAAGTGGAAGTCATTACCATGATCATCAAACCACTGCATGTCTGAGTTCTGATTCTGTCCTGTGCACGTGGAATAGTACTCAGTTCCTGGGTTGTGTCAGGAAGCCTGCTCAGTTAGGAGTGTATCAGTATCCGTAGGGAACTTCTCGACGCACACCTTTCTCTTCCCCACCTGCTCCCAGCCGGAACCAGGGCTCTGAGCACTTGTCTCGGGGAGTCGAATTGCTGAGACCTCCAGCCCGTGCTGTCCAGAAGAACGCCCGGGTTTCCCCCACGTGCAGGGTAATGGTGAGGGAAAGTCAGCATTCACAGGAGACAGAAAGTGACGAAGCGGTTGGCTTGGCCCCCTTCTTCCCCGAGCGCTGGCTGTCTTTCTCTCACTCCTGGGTTTCGGGGGCCAGTGGCAGGGGTGTCACCGCCTAGCAAGGGTGACTGTGACTGTTTCCAACAACACTGGTTCAAAAGGTCATCTGATCCCGGGTATTGCAATTTGCTTAACTGTAGGAGTCCTTTCACAGGCCCCAGCTCCATGCATGTCATGAAGCAGTCCTTAATGTTCTGCTCCAGGTACACTGGACATACACCAGTGCCGACTGCCTGTGTTTTTAACTTTGATCTATGAAAACTACCTTTGGAGTCAGCAAAATCCAATTTCCTCATCAATGAGGAAGCAGGTGACGCGTGAGAACACTATGATGAATAGTGTCCAGTGGGGCTGTGGCAGCTGCAGGCGAGGCCTCTAGTGTTTTTTCCTTCCAGGCCGTTGTCTGCTCTGGGCGCCCACTCGCCTGCCCCTGAGTCTGGGCTGCCATCTGCGATCAGAGCCAGGGTGGGACTGGGTGGGACAGGCGGCTGAGAACGGGAGGTGGGTAGTCCATTCTCTTAGCACTACCCTACACGCTTAAGAAATGTAAAGGTTATAGATTAGCTTTACCATTTCCCAAATTCGTTTAGTGTGGGAAATGAAATTACACCATTAAGTAGCTCCTACCCCAAATCTAATCTTCCTCGTGATAGAGAGCAGATTTCGTCATGTCACTTCTCTCTGTCTGTGTCTGCTACGGAACGACTTCTTAGAGCCAGTGGGCTCGGACTGCCCACCTCTGACCCGCGCCCCCCGTCCCTTCCCCACCCCGCTAAGCCAGGCACGGCACTGTGAGCAGTCCCTCTGCTCGCGGCCTCCATGGTCTTCACCGTAGGCATTGAGACTTGTTGGGAGAAGGAAGTGATTATTGGTCAGGGATTAGAGAATGCATTCATAAAAAGAAAAAAAAATAGTGAAGGGAAGGCGTGAGTCACAGTGGCTAAGGGAGTAAAAGCCACTTCGGTGTGCGGCCACCACTCCAGGCTCCGCCTGCCCCGGGCCCCGGGCGCCTGGGTCTCCTCTCTGACTGGCCTCACTTGGTGCGGACCTCAGCCACAAACTCAGATGTACAGAAAATTCTTTAGCGAGTCCCTCAACCTAATTTCTGACTTTGAGCTCCCATTCCACTGGACTGGCCGTAATTTCACCTGTTATTCTTGGGCTATCCCCCCATGGCGTTATATGGAATTTCAGCTGTTGCCAGGCATTAGTACACACAGGTTGCCCTTGAGATGTCCATCTTTCCAGCTTCATGGCTCCGTCAGGCCCTGCTTGGGAACCAGGACTCTCTTGCGAGGCCTGCATGGCCCTGTTGGCCTGGGTGAGCTACTGATAGGGCAGCCAATCCTCCTGCTTTGTCTGGAACTGCTTGGGTTTTAGCACTGAAATCACCAGGTCCCTGGAACCCCCTCAGACCCAAGGAGAGAGCACTTCCCTTTAGAGTCTTCCTACTTCTCCATGCTCTGCTGAAAGAAAAGAAGCGTGGATCTGGCTCCCCAGTTAGGATGCACGGATCCCTTCCCCTCCTTTCCACAGTCCAGGGGAGTCTCATTTCCTAGTCTGGGGCTGGAGGAAGACCTGCCCACTCGCCTGCTGCTCCGAGGCATTCGGGTTATGCTGGGAGTCCCCTTCTTTCACCTTCTCCACTGGCAGGTAAGTGCTTAACCTTCTGGAAAGCAAAGCCAGTAAGAGTTGCAGACTGCCTTCTTGTCCCGCCGCACCTCGGGGAATGAGCAGAGCAGAGGGAGAGGAGTGAACATGCGAGGGAAAGAGACAGCCCCAAGGTGCCAAGTAAGGCAGCCGCAGACGCCCAGGTCAGCTGCAGGCCTTCACGGAGAGTCTTTTATCTATGGACATTTAAGAAACAAGTTCTATGGAAAGTAGGAAAGGAGACCGTCAAGAGAATTTGGTTCAGTGAGCTTTCTTATCTAGATGGGGCTAGGAAGGCCGGTGGGTCCAGGCTCTGATGCTTCTTCAGGACGTGTCTTCTTCCTCTGCCTTTCGCCTTTTGCCTTTCCCAGCATGCCTCGGTTGGCACAGCGTGGGGCACAGAGAAGCATCTGCCTGACTTGCATTCGTGTGAAGAGGGGGACTGCGGAGGCCTCAGGCCTTCTTCAGGCCGCATCTCAGGGAGGTGGAGAAGGGAGCTCTGGGCCTGCTGCCACGCCCATGTCTCGCCTCCATGAAGGTGGCAACAGAGAGACTTGATGTCCTAAGAACCTGACCTGGCTCAGGGCCTGTCCCCCGACCCCAGCCCCAAGCTTGTCTGTGGATGGAAGGGTGTTGAATATGAGGGCCTCAACTCCCTCAGCGCCAGCCCCGGGTTCATCTGCCTTCACACAGCTTTCAGCATCTGCTAAGAGTAGCAGGGAGGCAACAAAGAAAAGGGAAATACCAGCTCAAAAGAGCTTCCCTTTCGTGTCGGAGCTGCTCTAACAGCACCTAGGCATGACTCAAGGGCAACTGCCTTATGAGCCAAAGTGCCAGTGGGCAGAGGAGACCAGAGGAAGGACTGAGAGTCTTTTGAAGCTGCAGAAAGACGAGCTCTGTTATTATAGTTGACGTCATTAAGCAAATGCATTTTTCTTGTAGGAATTTCTCACTGCAAGCTGGGCCAACTATGGCACAGAGCAATTATTCCCCACGACCAGTAACCTTTCCATTAACTACCAGGCTGTCTGGCAGCACGCCTTTCTCACGTGGGTCAGCTTTTGCTTTGCCAGCCTCACACCCACCAACAGCATGTTCGTGGAGCAACGGACACTTAAAACTGTCTCCCCAAAATGTACAGTATATGAGAACACATGAACATTTCCATTTCTGTTCTCCATCTCCCTCTTGACACTTCCTCAGTTCTGAGTTTCAATTCAGAGATGTTTAACATTCTCCTACTAAAGAACCAAACTTCTAAAGCTTATAAAAAAAATGCTGCCATTTATTGAGTTTTTCCAGTATACCAGGTACCGTGGCAAATATTTACATACTAGGTTTTATTCTCTGGGACACTGTGTATTGGGCAGTGTTAGCAACTTTGTATGGAGGAGGAAGCTGGGCTTACCTAGAGGCTGAAGAGCTTATCTAGGATGACAGCCCTACTCTGTGGTGACCCCTGTGACTCCGAATCTGTGGGCTTCACAGCTCCCTTGGGCTGCCTGGAGAGCCTTGTCACGGAGAGGAGTAAGGAAGAGGGGAAACCAGTGGTCGTCCCTAACTAGGCACAGCCCAGCGATAGGATTTTCTTTCTAAGAAAGCCCGAAGGTGGAAGACAGCAAGTGTTTCCCATCCCCTGCATTTCCCATTTCACAGGTCCGCGAGTGCAGGTCACCCCACGGAAGGCCGGGCCTCCCTTTTGCCTTGCTCATTTCCTGCAGTGATTATGCGCAGGCCAGTTGAGACTGATGACGTGAGAGCCCTCTGTACGGGCAAAGGGTGTATTGCACAGCCCTGTGTCCTGGACCTACCTCGTCGCTAAGAACCACATCATTGTTCCAGTGGGTATTTACTGCAGAGAACACAGCTTCGCTAGCCCATGAGTGACAGGTCAAGTTCAGCAAGAGGCAGTTGCCTGATTTGGCTTTTTCTGGATTTTTGGGATGAGGGAGCACTGGCTGTAACACCTAACTCATGTCCTATTCTTGTCACCTTTACACAGTCACTTAGCCTGTTGAAGTTCTGGTTTCCTCATCAGTAAAATGAGAGGGTTTTCCTAGGTGCCATTTAATCCTAACATTCTCCTGAAGAAAGAAACATAGCAATCAATTGAATTTGGGTTTTGTATGAAGAAACACTATTTAGAAGATGTTCTGGGTTTGCAAAAGTGTCTTCCTTTATCCATTCAGCCAGCATTAGCCTTGCAGAGAAGGTGGGGGTCTGGAAGGGCATCTCGGCAGAGGGAACAGCATCTGCAGCAGAGGGGCTATGAGGGGACCTGCAGGGGGTGCGAAACGCACCCGGCACAGGGCAGGAGTGGGAGGTGAAAGCGCGGGGCAGTGCAGGGCATGCTTCGTTAAGGAACTAAGACTGTCATTGTCAAAGGGGCTATAAGCGTTCAAAACCCTGACAGTTGGAATAATAATGCACCTCACTAAAATCAAAAATGGGAGAAAAAGGGAGAGGGCTTGTCTTTGGCTTTCCAGGCTGCCTAAACTTAAGATACAGTGTTAAAAAAAAAAAAGTACTTCAACTTCTTAACGTTTTTCATATTGTTTTTAAAAAGATTTTTTAGAAACCTAAGTCTTGTGTGTGTAGATATATGTGCCTAAAATTCAAATACCCCTCAGTTTCCATTTAGGTTCATTTTCTTTTGAAGTCAAATTAACATTAGTACTTTTATTTAAAATACTGTGGAGAGTTTGGTCCCATTTTATAACTTAGGCTTGTCTATCTGTCCATCCCTCCTTCCCTGCTTCTGTCTGGGTATATTTGCAGGAAAATGTTGGAGTGATGTTAGCAGTGGATATTCTGAGGAGGGGATCACAGTGATTCCTTGCTTTTGTCTTTGTATTGCTTGATCTTTTTATAATGAGCCTAAAAATAATAAAGCCATTATTCTAAAAATAAGCCAAAAATAATTTCAAAAAGAGCAAACAAGACAGCCCTGCTGTGCGCTGGCTTTACAGGCAGCAGCAGGTCTCAGCAGAGGCCCTTCTTCCACCCCGCCTCCCGCCTGGTCCCAGCCCAGAGGGGACTGGCCGGTTTCCCTGCTCAGCGTAAGGCTGGACTTTTGCAGCTGGTGACCAGTGAACTCCTAATGGCTCAGAAGGGTGAATGCCCAGAGGCCGTTTGTGTCCTGCCTAACTGGGCATGTGTTTGTGATAAAAACAGAGCTCGAGGTGAAACTGGCTTGGGGTGGTTCCTGCAAGCTTTACCTTAGGTCCAAGGAAGGCCCCTTGGATGTGTGGGGATGTGTCTGGGCTCAGATTTCACTCTCTTCCTTTCAGTTCTGCGGAAAGTATGAATACCAGTGCCATTTAGCCATCATCTAGTTTCTGAAGTTTGTTTTAGTAGTTCTTGTTGTATTTTGAGTCAATAAACGTCAGAACTTTGTTAGGAAGGCACTCCAGAAATAAAGCTGGCTATTCATGGCATGGATTTTGGCAACAGCCTTCCCTCCTATAGGGAGGGAAACTGTTTACCTTTTTGAAGAGTCAACAGAACCTTGGGTTCACAGTCCCTCCCGCAAAAGAAGGAACCGCTTCAGGTTAGTGGGAGGACAAACGGCAGCTCTTAGCTGGTGGAGGACCCAGGGCTGAGCTGTGCTGGCTTCAGTTTCCACTTGAGGAGCAAAAATACTCTTTCTGTGTAAAAGCTGCAATTAACATTTTTGGCTAACTCTCAGAGTAAATTAAGTAAGTACTCCAGCTTTTCTTTCAATTTCTTTCATTTTTCCTTAGTGATTAGAATTTTCTGCAAAGTGGGAATAATAATGCCCATGGTGATTATTTTGCTGAGTTGAGGTTGAAATAGATGAGACTACATAACAGGCCGATAGGAGGGTGCCTGGTCCACCACCGAGTACTGCACAGACATAAAGCGCCCTTAGCACTGAACTCCAGAGCTGGCAGATGTCCTTGACTGGCTGCAGAGCAGCGCACCTGGGAAGTGGTCAGTGGTCTTACTTAGCGGAGGCCACCAGGCGGTCTTTGCAGGCAAGGTGACTGGAACCCCGCCTCTTTCCACCGAACCATCCTGCCACATCCTTGGTTCCTTTTAATGATCCATCTCATGAGAGCACCACTTTATTATTTTGAACGCTTTGGGTGGAAAAGTACAAGGTACAGCTCAAAGTAAATGTTTTTCTGCAGGTGGGCCTGAGTGAGTCAGAGGTCCACTTCCTTTAAGTGACGCAATGTTGTGGCATTTGTGTGCCTGGGAGCATGCTGCCTAACCAACACCGCTGGGCTTTAGCTTCCTCACCAAACTCCTCATCTGTTGGGGGTTGTTAGGAAGATTAAATGAGTCAATGCATTCAGGGGAACGGAGACTGTGCCTGGCATGTAGTGTGCGCTCCATGAATGCCTGCCATCATCATTATTATGTACTTACAGACAGAAGTTGCACAGCTGCGTACTGACAGGAAAAAAAAGGAAGGAAAGAGAGAGGAAGGAAGGAGAAAAAAGAAGAAAAGGCCACAAAAACCAATTAGTGAGCGACTGTCAGGTCTGTGGCGAGCCATTTAGGATGTATTGCTAAGGCCTCTCATGAAGTGGGGTAGAGGGGAGCAAGGTACCTGGGAAGAGTAACAATTCCTAGTACTTTTATTTCTTACTCTTACGAGAAAAGAGCTCGTGTTCTGCAGGCCTGGCGTGTGACTCTGAGAGCACCAGTGTGTTGGTGGGTGGTGGTCACAGAGCATGCCTGCATAACTCAAGCAGAGCCCAGCGGGCACCATGAAGGTGCTTGGGAGCTCCCCAAAGGTAAGGTGAGAAAGAGCCTGGGCTTTCCGACTCAGCAGAAGATGGTGATGAGGGGACATCTGCCCTGAACCTTCCAGAAGCACAGGCTAAAAGTCACGTGAGTTCTGAAACTTCCTGTAGCCGCCCTTGCTCCGCAGCGAAGCATTTCAGCCCCACCGAGGTCGGGCGCGACTCGTCCAGACCCATCTCCCAACATACCTCTCTGCCCAGCCCCCGAGTCTCACCCCACTCCCTGCTGCTCCTGCGTCAGCCCCACTCACCCCTGTTCCCTGCAGAGGACAGCCGCCTCAGGGGCCAGCTACGTGCTGCTTCTGGGAAGTCCCCCTACCGCTCCCCTGCCCTGTGCCTCTGCTCCCCTTCTTCCCGGCTTGCGCTCCTGTTCCACGTCGCTCTCCTATTTATGCTTGAGTTCCAGTTCACTGTTCACAGTCCTCACAGCCACACAGGACCTTCCTCGTTTCTGTCCTTCCCCCAACCCTCCCTGACACTTGTGACAGACCCTGGTGGGCAGGCTAAAAAAGCCTGAAAACAAACCAACCTGTACCAAGGAGTCTTTAATCCCAGACAAGGGAATGAGAAATGGGGACTTCGTGCTGAGGCACTACCATTTAGAGGTCAAGTTGGGAATCCTTCCTTGCATGTGTTTTGTGATTTTATAGTTTCAGTTCTGAAACACAGAAATATACAATTGTTTGGTGATGCTAAAGAAACATACACCTGAATTTTGTCTGGTAATAAATTGAAAGACTGATACCACTACCTCTTTTTCTTTCTTGCTTAAGGATTAGCCTTCCACATCTCCTAACTTTCACAACCAATGGAACGTCTTACCCAGTCCTTAGCTATCCAGTCCTTTCCACATACCGTTAGGGTCTGCAGAGGACCTCCGCACATTCTCCCCAAGCCCAGCCAGCCCAGGCGAGCAGCCGTGTCCGAGCAAGGCCCGACTGTGGAACGTTTAGTGCCGTCGTGCTTCCAGGGGCCTGACCCAGAAGCAGCTTCCATGCAGGACGAGCAGAGATGAGCTAATGCTGAGCCTGTAGAAATTGCAATCCATATCCTGGGTTTTGAGTGCTTTTGCCCTCCCCCAGCTATTCATTCAGACATTAATTCTAGGTTTCTCTGTCACATGCAGGGCTGAACCTGGTGGTAAAATACTGGTGGTATAGTAACTGCAGGAAGGCATATATCATTTCCTTGTCAAAGTGGTTGTAATGTCCTCTTTCAGTAGGCATGATACATTAAAGATGAATTGTTATGGGCCCAAAAATCTGTGGAGTCAACACATGCATGAGAAAGAACCATTTTAACCTTTAATCATTTTAGCCAGAAGCAAAATCTATTTTTATGGTTTACGAGCAATGGTGCTAAACCGACTAGGAGGCTATGATCTGCAGGGAAAGACAGTCCCCACCAAAACTGTATTCCCCTGGTATGAATCGGGAGATATACTAAGAACCTCAGGTTAGAGGGGGAAGTAGTGGGGTGGTAGGCTGGGGAGAGGACCCGAATGCCAAGAAAAAGGTCGAGCGGCCTGCTATGGAGCTGTGATGCTCGGTTCCCCCCAGGAATGCAGTCTGGAAAGCAAGTCCTGGCCTTCCTGGATCCCTGAGAGCATGAGGGATTGGAGCCTGTGCATGAAGAGGCCATGAGCCCTTTCTGCACCACGCCTGTGCTTAAAGAATGGCCTCTGTGTTTCCTACTTGTGAATGAGATCATCTCTGATGAGGTCTAGATGATAATAACTAACCCTTTTTTACATGTTTTCTATGTGCCAGGAGCTTTGCTAAATACTTTATAAGGGAATATGTTCTTTAATCCTCCCAATATCCCTTTGCAGTAGGTGCTATAACTCACCTTGTAGATGAGGACACTGTGGTCTGAGGGAGGTTAAATCATTTGCCCAAGACCCTCAGCAGGTCATGGTAGAAATGGGATTGGAACCCAGAGACGGTCTGGCTACAGAGCCTGTGCTTTCCTTAACCACCACGCTTTTAAATAGCATTTTGTTCTAATGAAAATTGATGGTGTAATATGTCCAGAAAGTTTGGAGAAAAAAAAAGCTCTCTGATTCACCAGGGGCTCTGGGAAAGTACCCTTGATCTTGGTTTTCAGTCTATAAAAAAATGATTATGCCATTCTTTATCTGCCCACTCTGCAGATGTATTTTCAGGATAATGAATTGGTCAGCAGGGCTCTGAGAACCTTAGATAATTGAAGATGCTTAAATAATGAGCAAATGAGTTCCCACATCCCTCCTCAAGACGTAAATCCCCAAACTGGGGACAGCTTTCCACCAACAGCCAGTTGGGAGTTTTAACAGCAAATTTCACATGCATTCTAAGTCACACCAGAAGGTCTTTGTGGATACTGTTAGGGCATTTCTGCAGAAACTTCATCTGACTGAGTTTGTCCCCCAAGGCAAGCAGGGTGCCCTATAGAGGGAGGTGGGAACTCACCCATTTGTCTTGAGAACCAGTGTTCCTCTCTAGTTGGCCTTGGTGAAGAGAGAGTTTGGTAAAGTGGTGAGTTAACTCTGCTCCCTTACTACCTATCTCCTCTGTCACTTACTCTAAGACCTGCACCACTGGGCCCAGGTTTCGCAGTGAACCCCAAAGTGGTTTTGAATGGCTGTATGAAAGGATTAATTTGCATCATGATATTTAAAAAAACTTTCATCCTTGAAGCCAAGCACGTGGTATTCCAGTGTGTTTTCACAGGGAAGTTATGAATTCTTTGCTGTAAACTGCAGTGCAAGTGACATTTTTGAAGATTTCAAGGAAAATAAATACAAGAAACAGATGGTTTGGAAATTATCATATAGTCATAAGGGGAAGGTATTGTGGAAAAAGCCAAGAAATCTATTGAGAATATAAATACACACACTTGTCCTCTTTGACTTAGTAATCTCATTATCACATTTCTGGGAATTTATCCTTAGGAAATCATCCCAAATCAGGAAATTAAGATGTTCATTGCATAGTTATTTATAATAGCAAAATATTTGAAATAGTTAGCTAAATATACCCTAGATACACACACATATACACACCCTGATAGAATATGTATTTATTAAACATTAAAACTATAAAAGCCATGGAACTTGAAAATGCTTATTTTATAAAGGAGAAAATACAGATATATAATAATGACATTGCACCATTTAAATTATATGTTTTTTCATTTCTAGAAGTTCAGTTTGGTTTGTTCTCAACTCTGCTTGTTTATATTTCACACCACACTGTTCATTCCTTATGGTCATTATTGCTTCCATTATCTCCTTAGCATCTTAAACATACTTACTTCCTTGAATACCTTATTTCAGATTACTCTTAGGTACAGATTCTCATTTGCTGTGCTGTTCATTGCCTTGGGTCATCTGTAAATTTTCCTGTGAACGCTACTTTATCCTCTCCAAGGGTGGCCATCTGGGGGATTCCACGACTCCCTGGCCTGCAGGCATGTGGCTTTGCTTTGTGTCCGCCCAGCCCCCATTTCAGTAGTCCTTGGTAGATAGTGCAATTTCTTTTCCCCTTTCCTGGGATGGTTTATTTTGAGTTGGGTATAAATCCTGAATTTGTGCAGAGAGCTGGTTTCCATAGCAAGGGCCTGGGTGTTGTCCCTTTTCCCTGAGGGGTTAAGCCCCCAGCCCCAACCCCTAAAGCCTTTACTGATTCCCTGTCCATTGAGCCTTTGAGTTCAGCTCTCACCAGTTGCTAGGGGCTGCTTTGTTCCCAGCACCTAAACTTCCTTTCCTACCCTCAAACTCTACTGTGCATTACCAAATTGTTAACGCTTTACCCATCACTTCCACATGTTTGTAGTGGGACGTTCAATCCACCATATTGATGGAAGTACTTACTTTTCATTTACTGTAACAATATGGAAGTACACGGGCATATCGTCAGAGACAGGAAGGGACTTTGAAATTGAAATGGTTTGTTATGGGTAGAGATAGTGTGTTTACAGTAACTATTTTTCTCTATTTTGAAAATATTTTGTATTATCATTATATTGTCTTTAAAGCAATAATTATAAGAATCATCACCTTTTAACTATTGTCTTTGGTTTCAGAATGCATACACTACAACTGCCATTAATGGGACAGATTTTTGTACATCAGCAAGAGATGCCCTCAAACTCTTATCCAGGAATCCAAGTCACTTTACATCTGTTAACTGTTTTGGAGAATTCATCATTTTTCTAGGAAAGGTGAGATGTCTTTTGTCACAATAACAAAGGAACTTGGAATACAAAAATTAAGCCACACAACAAGGCTTTGGAAGAGAGCTCATGTTTCTTGAGTGCCTTACTGAGTAGTAGATGTTTCATTCTCTCATTTAATCCTCAGTCCTGTGAGGTACCCTTATTTTGCAGACAATGAAACTAAGTTTTAATAACTTGTCCAGGATCCCAAAATATGTAGAACCAGGACTGGAATCCTGTCTTACTCTCTTAGCTATAATCAGTTCTTCAGTTCTCCTACTGTTCTGAGTCCCACATTCTTATGTCTAAAATGAAAATACTACAAGCCTCTGAAAATGGATACGTTCTGTGTGTGTGTGTGTGGGGGGGGTTGTCATAAAACACATAGAAATGGTATTGAAACCTTATGTCTACATTATTTAAGGGTATTAAGTGAATAAATATAAAAGCAGAACTGTTAATGTCCCAAATGGAGCCAGAGTCACATTTCTGCTGTCATCTGAATAGTTTCTCTCATTTAATTGTATTTAGTCTCATGGAGCAAAGGAGCATCTTAAGAGTTCCAACATCTCATGGTATAAAGGACAAGCCCTGAACTTAGGATCTTTCACAACTCTGAACTTCAGTCTTCATATCTATAAACTAAAGATAACACATGCCCTTTCCAGGTTGAAGGGAAGAGAAACTGAAATATTGATGAAAGTGACGCCCCAGCACCTACTTGACTATGTTTCAAGTTGAAGGTTCTTGGCAGTATGACTCTTCCCATGTAATTGTCACCCAGTGAGCCTGAATCTGCCCACCTCAGTTTGCCTGATCCCACTTCCACTTGATTACCCTTCAGATTCTTGACCACAGATGTCCGGACCTCCCCCCACATTTTTGCTATTCCAAGCGAGTATCCCAGCTTCTTCTGTCCGTTCCTCTGCGCGTGTGAAATGCGGTACCCCAAAGTGAACAAGAGCTTGGTCTCCAGTTGTGACCTGGCTGACGCCACACATGGACTCTTGGCCCCTTGTTTAGCATTTTGGGCCTCTGTGGCATTTGGTATGTGTCTCTGGTGCATTACACTCATAGCTAGCTGTCAGTAACAAGTTATAACTTGCCTAGATTTCACAGGTGCATGTTAATTGCAAATATATTTAAGGCTCAGCTGGGCCTGAGACATTTTATGCAACCATTAGCTCCAGAAGCACAAACTGATCATGCCTTTCAAAATAGCCTAAATCATCTAAGTCATGGTTGTAATCAAATGGATAAAATTGTATTAGCTTGGTAAGACTTTGGAATGAGGTTTCATCTTGACAACAGACATATCTTTTATTTTAGGCACTAATTCATTTTCCTGTAGTTCCTGTAAGGTACACCTAATTGCTAATGAGCTTCTAATGAGCTTCTAATTGCAATGACCAGTGATTCTTTTTTAATGAAGTAGCATTCAGACATTCATGTCCATCTTTGTGGATATGTAAGGGCAATGAGGATTCCAGATGGGCTCCACATTGTCTATTGAAGAATTAGGTACATCACACCTATAATCCTGTTCCTGGAAATGTAACAATTATATACAGCAAAAGCTGGGCGCAATCCTATTATCGCCTCACACCAACAATGGAAAACCCTTCCGTTTTAATCCCCGGGGTAAAAATAATCATACATTAAACTACTTTATATCTACTCAATGGACTCTTGCTCTATTATTAAAAAATGGCATTTACAAAAAGTTTTTTAATGAAGATGCTTATTGCAGTACTAAGTGAAAAAAAGCAATAAACATTTTGTGGAATGTCCTTGTAACTACATAAATACAAATACTAGGCACAGATAAAATGAAAATACATCTACTCTCCCCACCTCCACATTAACTGCGTTTTCTTTTGGTAACAGCTTTTCATCAAACCAAATTTTCTGACAAGCATTCGTTGCAATAAGGCACACACCCTCATACACGTATGCACATATATGAAACTATTACTTGTGACAAAAGATATTTTCTAGAAAACTCTAACCAGCCAATTCATAAAGCACGCAACAAACTTTTGTTTTGCAGGTGTTCGTGGTGTGTTTCACCGTTTTTGGGGGACTGATGGCATTTAACTACAACCGTGCGCTCCAGGTGTGGACCATCCCTCTGCTATTGGTTGCTTTTTTTGCCTACTTAGTAGCCCATAGTTTTTTATCTGTGTTTGAAACTGTGCTGGATGCACTTTTCCTGTGTTTTGCTGTCGATCTGGAAACAAATGATGGATCATCAGAGAAGCCCTACTTTATGGATCAAGAGTCTTTGGTAAGCAAACATTTCATTTCTGGTTGCAGTGTGCGTCCTCGGTGTCTGAAATGTGTTTGAGACTCACACATAAAGCAGGCTGGTAGCTAGCCTTATTTTCTCTTCAGGACGGTTCTGTGTGCTTCTACCACCTGGCCTTCATGTCCTGAATGTTCTGAGAGTGAGATTCGGGCTCTGTGTTCCAAGGCGGACCCTACGCCCCTTCCTGAAGAGGACGCTCCAGGAGAGAAGAGAAGCTACACAGTCAACATTGACAGGACCCTGGGAAGTGCTCTGGACCCAGTGTCAGGCCTTTGTTAATGGCCTTTTGAACGGTCTGGAGGTTTAATAATTGATCTTTTTCTAAAGCTTTTTCCTTCCCTAAGCGTGTATCATACCCTTTGTGTTTTAAGGAGCACACACCCCAGTGTAGACGGATCGCCTCCTGTGCCAGTGATAGATGTGCGACCCTCAGGCCCTTTATTAACCACAGCACAACGTGAGAAACGCCACACCCTGACGAGAGCCCCATCCTGCTTCTATCTGGAAATAGCAGGCAGCTGTTTCCAACAGCTTTTGCAACACAGTTGTTGCTTCTGTGCCTTATCCCGTGTAGACAGGGATATTTTAACAGCTGAATGAAGTCTCTCATCCCTTTCCGTTGTCTGGGTCAAATGATGTTTTAATTTTCTTTCATTCTGTTGCCCTAAAACCTACTTCACTTAAAGCCCTTTGCTTTTCAGCGGTGCATCCAGAGAAGTCTTCAGTTCAGCCAAGCACTGGTTTAATAAGCACTTCCATGCTTTTGGCATTATGTACCCTCATCCCCTTCCACATAAAACATAAAAATACAACTCTTCAACTTACTGGTATGCATTCTAAAAAACATATTTCTCAAGGTGGTAGGAAGCTAGCCAGGTTTTCTTTCCCTGATTTGCACTTTCCTGATTAAAAATCCACTTTGAAATCTACCTCTCAAAGTATTTTAGTTCAACAGGGAAAACTTTCTGAAAGGATTGAATTCCCCAAAATGACTTATGGCCAAGTAAGTGGCTGCCGGCAACGCAGATACCTGACGCTGGTCTCATTCTTTCGTTTTCAGAGTTTTGTAAAAAGAATCAACAAACTAAGTGACCCGAAGGCACAGAGAGACAAGAACTCATTAAGGAGTGAAGAGGGGACAGAACTCCGGCCCATGCGTGGCAGGCGCTCATGAGGTATCTCTACCTGGAAAAAGCCACCCTCTAAGAGCCATTCAGAGAGAAACCTGAACTTCATTGTTTTGTCCTTACTGTCCGACCATGTTACAACACTAGATCCATAAAAGTTTACGACCTTTTTGGTACCAGCTGGCCAGGAAACCTTTTGAAGACCATGCTCACATGCATCAGTGAAAAAGCGTACTATGTAAAAGCTCCCTCCAGGGCACCAAAGACAAGAACCCTCCTCACTCACAACCAATAAATGAACCTCAGCAGAAATCCCTGGGATGCGGTCACAACACGGAGCAGGACTTCTCTATGCTTCCAATCCTGGAAATGTGCTGAATACGTTATAGCTTTTCAAAGTACGATTCCTAGATTTAGTGACAATAAAAACTAAGAGTTTAACCGAACGACCAACTTATGGGCATGGTGTAACAAGAGACAGACGTTCGATCAGGTATGACTTAAGTTTGCTAAAAGAACAAGGCTACTTCTTACAAATTAGCAAACTTTCTGGAAAAGTGGTTTTTCTACCACAACCCCACCTGAGAATTGCCCGGAGGAAGATTTTGAATACTCAGGCCCGAACACCATCCTGAATTTAGATTCAGTAGTGAGGTGGAGAAGGTGGGGGTGTTGGGGGCTTTTCATTTGTAAAGGTTTAAACAGGAACATTTAACATGCCTGGTTGATAGTCTCATTTCAGTTAGGTGAGCAGGTAAACAGAACCACCTAACAGGAGGACCAGTCTGGCTATTTGGCAGAGCAAGTGGTGCAATACAAGGCTTCCCTAAACCTGTCTTCAAAATTGGCAAGAAACAGTCCGTCAGCTCAGGTCTACTTTAATAAACTCAAATTAACAACTTCTTTCTTAAACAGCGCCATTGCATTAGTTGGGCTCTAAGAATCTCCTTTAGGAAAGGGATTCACAGAGCAGTTTGGCTGAAGCATTAAACTCAGTCATTGTGGCATGAGCAACAAGTAGGTGGTGCTCGTATGGGTGCATGAAAATCCCACGTATGTCTTTATCGTCTGCCTTAGCAAAAACAAGCAGGCCGTTCCACCCCCAAGACCTAACAGAGCCAGTCCTATCGGAGGAAATGAAACCACTTGGCTGAGAAAATGTCCGTGTGTCTTACGAATTATCTCGTGGTGATCGGAGTTTTGTCATTACACCACTTAGCTGTTTGACCTTCTGTCATGACTGAAGGTTAGGATTTTCCTAACACTTCCTACTATAAACCCTAGTTTATTATCAAACAGCATTCCCTCTTCCTGATCCAATGTGTCTTTTTAATATTTACCCTAAGATATGGATATAAAATACCCCCACCCTGTCCACACCAATGTCCCTGATGATGATTTTAAGATTAGTCCAAGTTGGATTTAAGATGAATTTGGGACAGCTGAGTCACCATGGAATAAGCAAGGGTCAAATAATAGTTTGATTCCTGGCTGTCACTTCCTCTGTGCAGTGGGCAGGCCTCTTCATTTTTCTAAGCCTCAATCTCAAGGATAGAATGCATTGTTGTACAGAGTAAGTAAAGAAATATTAAAGTCTCTCATAACAGTACCTGAGAAAGAATATTTAAAAAAAAAATCTGTCTGGAAGTTAGCCAGAAAATAATCAGCCCGTGGCTCATAGGAATGTTCAAAAAAAAATATTTATTTATAAAAAATACAATGGGATAAGTTTATGCTGAGAAATGCAGCAATAAATACAGTTGAAGGAAACAGAGCAACTCTACATTGATACATTGGCACAAACAGGAAGAGCAAACGCACCGCCCAGACCTAACTGTCTGCAGGCCAATTTTGTACATGCTCCTTTAAGAAACACCACTCTGAAAAGATCTCGTCAGCTTGGGTAAGAATGAGTACACATTTAATCACAAATGCACACGGATCATGACTTTATTTAAAAATCAGCAAAACAATACTGTAAAAACATTGCTATGTAAATTTCTAAAATGCTGCATCTTAAATTTAGTTGACAAAGACCCCATTTAGCTATAAGCACGAGTTTATTAGTCTTCCGTGTAGAAACCAGATACTAAACTGGAAAAAAAAACCCCCCCCCCCAAAACCAAAAACGTTCTATTGTTTGAAAATACCAGTTTAAGTAGAAGATTGTAAAAATGCATAGATCTTCCATTAAGGTACTGGCTGTGTACCAGAGTACTCCCCTTTCACAGTATTCCTTTTCACTGTGCATGCGAGTTACTGGCTATGCTGTAGGATTTAACTGTTACAGCACTAAAAGGCAACTATTTAGGGAAGAGGCAGAAAAAGGAAGAGGGAATGTATGTAAGGCAATATTTCTTTTAGATACAATAAGCATAAGAGTGTTTGAGGAAGACGATAAAAATTACTCAAGGCTAGCTTGTTTCTCACTGAATAAAAAACAATGGGCTAAATACTGAACTCCTCGTGCGACTCTAATAATCAATGCCTTGGTCACCGTACTGGTAATCTCTGGGGTAGTCATCTTGGTACTCGCCATGATACTCATCAGGGTATTCTGCCTGATAATCACTATCACTGATTTCTGACCCGTTCGTTCCTGTTCCTTGGCTTCCATTGTGAATGACAGGTTCTGTCGGAGCAGCGCAGTATTTGGGGTCATAGACTTGCCGCCCAAGCCCATACACACTCATTCCTTTCTGGGAGGCGACTTTGTTGGTACCCATCTGTAGGGAAATTGTCGAGTTGTCCACTGGTTGTAATGTTAGTTTCTGATCGTAGATGTCTCTTCTGGTACCCGGTGCTAACATCCCTGCCTGGTATTAGAACACAGCATAAACATTACACATCTATTCTTGTATTTCATATATTATGAGTTGATTTACACTGAATGTGACACTAATGTAAAAACGTTCATTCGGTTCAGGGGTAAAGTTCGCCTATTAAAATACCCCAGTGCCAAGTGGCTTATGAAGTCGTATGCATTGGCTTTCAGGCTAGGTTGGCCCTTCCTTCAAATCCCTGCTATGCTATAAAATTGCAGTGTGGCCCCAAACAAGGTAAGTTAGTTTTAGTTTTAGGTTTCTCATATGCAAAACAGAGACAAGACCACCTACTCTGGATTTAAGAGAGGATTAGACATAACATAAAAACAGAGTGCAATGCTGCACACCTGAAAGTTACATTTGAAGGCCTACTTATGACCATGTACACTATTCAGGTTACCAATTTCAAACCTTGTAATACATTCAACAGAAATTAGGCTGAGCAGTCTTGATGGACTTGAGTCTTTCAAAAGGCTCCGAGACGCTGGAGAGCCAGGCACTTCACAGCAACCACTCCCCTCCTTCTCAGAGTACAGTAGCTCAGACCTCATTCCTCCTTTTACGCCAAGCATACACTTCCTGGCAGCTAGGACAGAGACAATGCCACACGGGAAGGATGTGTACCATAAGGGGCAAAGAATAACTCTCATCTGGACGTCATTAAGAAAAAGATTTTTTAAACCTTATCTCCATTCTTGTTCAGTGAGACTTGTGTCCTGTCTGCTCCCAAATGGTTATAGGAACCTCCCTGCAAAGTGCTAGCGATCTCTTTGTAACAAGGCAGCACTTCCATCTTGTGTGGTGTTAGGATACTGGCATTCTCACCAAGCTGCACTTCTGCCTACTTACACTCACACATCTAGCAGGAATGCTAGCTAAATGGTTCTCAGCAGAACATCAGATAATTTACCTACCAAGTTAATTAAGGGCTCCTTTAAGAATACAAAATTAAAAGTCAGAAGTATTAGAAATGAGTTTATTTGCATTTGGAGCAAGACCACTGTAATAAACATATCTTTTTTCTTCCGGTTAGGTCGGAAGGCCAGCTGTTCTAACCGCCAGCAAAAGCCATGAGCCACACCCTACTGTGTTGCTGTAGGAAAGGCTCTTTGATTCTTTCGCTTTCTTAGCAAAACCTCCTTTCTGAAGGAATATACGCTAAATATACCATACAAAAAATACCTACTTGGAACCTATTTAATAAGAAGGCGAATGCTACTTTCAATAGCCATTTTGTACTCTTGGCTACAAGGAGAAAAAAGTATTGCTCACCTGGCTGGCTCCTTTATTGGTGCCCATCTGCAGGCTAATCGTGGTCTGGTCAAAAGGTTTGTCAGTTTGCATTTTGGGATCATAAAGATGCCTCCTAGTCCCATAGGCTGTCATACCTGCCTGGCTGGCACATTTGTTGGTTCCCATCTTATAAGTTAAAAATAAAATTAGCGCTAATTATATCAGAAGTTCACAACACATACAATACAAACAAAACTTTCTGCTCTACTGAAAAGTTGGAAGGGGCACAATTGAAAAGTCCTCCCTCTGCTGAGGCTGCAGTCCCCTAGACCCACAATCTCCTCCCTGCTTTCACAAACACATTTCAAGGTGCTCGCTCTAAGAAGAAAAATCCCAAACAGTTCATTGAATATAAAACCTCATGACATAATTAACCCTATGAAAAACATGCACACAGGAAGGAATGGATAGACACAAAAAGTTATTTAACAATGGCAGAATTATGCATAAGTAATTTCCCCTGCACTCTTCCCCCACTCTGCGTGGCACAGATAACCATATAAAGGGGCACCTGTTTTACCCATTTAAAAGGACACAGGCACCCGTTATAGCTAGGCAATGCGTTTCTACACGATAGGTTTTGCATAAAATGTGTTGGCAAAGGTGTCTTCTCTAGCAGCTTAACAGGGTTTTGTTTAAGTTTCATCAAAACCACCAACATTTTCATAGGAAAAGAACCACATTTTATTCTTCTAACTCTCATGTCTCTGTATAGAGAGAGGCAGAATGAGGACTCTGAACTCAAAGAAGTTCAGAGGAACAATAATTAACTTCTCTTCCTCACTGAGGATAACATGGCTTCAGAACCAGCTAGTATTCCCTGTTCTACTGTTGGTCTTTTTTTTTCTTTTTCTTAAAAAGATTAAAGGAAAATTTTTTTACTAAAAGTAAAACCTGTTCTTTGGAGGAGGCGCAGAGAACATATAAGCAAAAGGGAAGGAGAGAGCTACCATCCAGATATTTGCTGTAAACATTTGTGTGTATTCTCAATTGTTTTACTCATGTGTCTGTGTATATATCTATAAATACACACGCATATACATATATACATACAAAAATATCCATCTGCGTCTTTTAAATAAAATGGTGATCACACTGACCATAGTATTTTATAACCTGATTTGTTTTCCTTCATCTTTACATTCTTGTCTATCATTTGTACATTACTAGTTCCTTTTATGGAGTTAATCGTAATTTAACCAACTATTGTTTGGAAACTCAAATTTCCAATTTCTTACCGCGGATACAATTTTGTACTGTATAAAATTAAATCCACCCCATACTGACTCATTCAAGAGAGGAACAGTGTTACAAGCAGGTATCAGATGGTGAAGCCCATAGCATATCGGGCACTGAGCAATGGTGTTCTCCAGGGAACAATGCAAACGGCAAAGAAACACCTGAATGAAATACTTTCCAGGAATTAAACTGACAAATCCTGAAAGTGCATGGCTGCTGTACTGTGCTTTTACTACTGTAAATAAATGACTCTGGCATGAGACTTTATAAAAATGCTTCATATGATCATGTTTAGGGATTTATAAAGCACATTCTCTTGAAAAAGAAGACAGTGTAACTAGGGGAGAAAAAATTTCCTGGAAAAATACTGTTACGTTAGATGGCGTGCCTGAGGTTTCTTCTAAAACCATCATCACTGCCTCATGAGCTCTGAGTGGATATAAACTGTATAAACCACATATCCATCCCCAAAACCGACATTATGGTGTATCTACCTATTCCTTTCTTATGAGAGACTTTCATGGTGAGAACTGATGCTGGACAAGTAACCGATGAAGCACCGTCACATTACTTACCTGCAAACCAATCACACTTTGGCCAGCTTTTAATTTTCCTTCATCAAAACGTCTTGTTTGCTTTTCTGCATACTTAACTCCAATGTCAATGGTTGTGTGGAATCCTTTTGTTTTAGCCTAGACAGAAGAAGTATGCACACTAACTAAAAGGAACACTTCAGTGAAGATGCTGCAACAGAGTTTTTACAGAACAAAAAACAATCGATACCATCCAAAGACGGAGACTTCGTTAGGTAAGACTCAAACTACGAGTTAAAAAACATGTGTAAGGCCACTCAGTAATATACTGTACTGTACCTCCGAAATGGGAGTATTCTAATTAAGCTAACTTGTCTGAGGCAGCTGGTGTCAGCAACCACTCCACAATGCTAATAATTATGGCAGCGACAAGAGCTCCTTCTGCCTAGTCTCAACTCCCACGGGAGAGGTAAAGACGCAATTCACTACCAACATGCTGAAATTTTTAAACCATCCACTAAGACATATACGTACCAGACCTGCTAGAGCCACCAGTGTAGTCTGAACCTGGGTCATGTTTCCATTCTCAAAAAGATCATTTGCTTCAAATATGTCATGTGGCTTCATACCATAAGCCTGAATAGCTTTAATAAAGTTGCCAATATTCTCCAACTAAAAAGAGAAAGAGTCATATAACTTTTGGAGCAAAATATTGACATTCTTATTATCTAAGAATTCTAAATCTTCCTGTTCAGTTAACAAGACACCAGGCAGAAAGCTACTTGGCAAAGATTCTTGGCCAGATACATACTAAGTACAGCTCTCTCTGGAAAAATGAGTGAAGAGTATTTGATAGTGGGTGACATAATAGTCTTTCTAATACTTTTAAGTAGTCAGATTTTTTCAGTTCTTTAAAGGCAAGCTCTTTCTTACAAGTTTTTAAGAAGTCTGTGTGAGAGCTATCCAAGACTGGAATTTTCTTTATCAAAAGATACATAATTACATTGAGAAGTGACTAGTGGTTACCAAGGGGGAGCAGGTGGGAGATAAAAAGGGCACAGTAATTCGCGATCACAAGTTGAACTCAGGGACTGCGGAACCATTGTGATTTACATTTGAAACCAACATAAGACTATATGTTAATGACACTTTAATTAAAAAATAAATTTAAAAAAGATACATAGTTACATTAAGAAATAACTTACTGTATTTTAATATAAAACTAAATTTGTGGTCACTAAATGCTGATTCTCTTCTATCTCAAACACATACTCAAAATGTCCAATTTTACTTAATACACATCTGTGACGTAAGACTATCTTAATATGGTGTTCTACAGTCAAAGATAGTAGTTATATTAAATTCTTTGCTTTTCCCCTCCTTATCCTCAGGGTCTAGGTTGTTATTTTTCTGTGTAAGCTGTGTCAAATCCTCTGAGAGTAGACAGACTAAATACACAAAAACTTCTAAGCTTAAACAGGGAAACATTAAAAAATAACATGGTAAAAAAACGTAGCCACGTGCAGCACAAATGTCTGCTAAAACGTCTATTTTAAAACCATAATCAAATTTTCCCTGCATAAAGAGAAAACAACTAGACACAGAGAGGGCTGGTTTGGCTCTTACCTGAGGCCAGTTTAGTGAAGACTCATTAACCTTCCTCACTGAGCCTGGCTGTAGCTTGTTTATGAGTCTGAAAGAAAAGCGTAAGGGACACCTTATTTATCGGTCACACAGAAACAAGAACTGGAATGGAAAATTGGTTCCTTTAACATCAGTAAAGGAAGCGTTACAAGCATCGCTTAGAATATCAGTGCTGGACACCCGGGCTGGGAAGGAGGATAAGACAGGCCCGTGGAATGGACAGGAAGACCTGAACAAACTTACTCGCAGAGGATTATGCCATCTTTTAAGCCCAGCTGAAAGTTGGTGCCGATGCTCATGCCTGTCACCTCTTCTATCCAGTTGCGAAGATCTTCTTCTGCCTGATGGTCATACTTGGAAGCAATCTGAAATACAAGTTAACCAACTTTGGAAGAATGTTCACTAAAGCATCGAAAACTGCTGACTTAGGACTTGCTCCACTTTAATCATCCATTCAGACCACAGCTGTGACATGCAGTTAATTACTCTGACTGGTGTTCATTGGCGAACCTAACCAACGATTACAGCTCCAGTAACTAATAAGCAATTTCTGATTAAGGCAGTGTTAAACAAAATTTGAACAGCACGTGAAGAGAAGCTAGGACTGAGGAGAATATACAGATCAAGACGAGACAGATATCCACTCATGACACACTGAAAGTGACAAAAGTTAATAGTGTATTACGATATGGCACCAGCCATGTTAAACTTTAAAGATGGTCATTAATGACTACTTTCCAAAAACGAGGGTGGTAAGATTCTGACACATGCAACTATTTTATACAGCATCTCAACTGGCCAAGACATGTCAGTCCAATAGTTTTGTTGCCTGGGAAGTTCTGGTGTTTTCATGCCATCTGTTCAGCCTAATACACACTACTACTACTACACACACACACTACACATATAAACACACTCCTCAGTACCAATTATTGTTATTTACAGAACTGTTTATGTAGTCTATATCCCATTAGACTCCTCACAGAGGTCACTTGGGGACCCTACCATTGTACCTGACACCCAAATATTTAATGAAACTAAGACAATGGTTAATTCTTTACTTACAGAATTCTACAATACATGTAACTTACCAACATGGATGCTATGCAATTTACATGCTAAAACTTCCTGTTAAACCAAGGTTTTAAAAGATCCCTTCCCTAATAAGACCATAAATTTCATTTGAAAAATTATATAACTTACACAAAATATTGTTAAAAATCACATGCTCAAGTTCTTAAGCTATTCCTTGTCCTGAGATCTTAATGAGGCTGGTCGATCAGAGTTACTAAGGAGAAGAGCTGGGAAGAAGGAAGGAGTATGTGCACGTTTTTCTCATTAGCACCTGTGAAAACGCCAACAACACGCAGGCGATGCCCAAGGGGATGGAGGTCACGACGCGCTTGTAACTGTTAAGCACTGTTAGGAGTAAACGGTGGAAATGTTTGCTTCCATAAAACATGGTTAGGTTTAGTTACTGAAAGAAATGAACTGACATGATGAAGCGGCCCTTCAAGTTCCAGTCTAGGCCAGTCGCCGAGGAACCTTCCCTCCCTCCGCCACCACCAAGGGGCCAAGGATGTCGCTGATTACTGTGTCATGTAGGGACAGCAGTCCTTGGTCGACTGCATGCATGTTCCTCCCACCTTAAAGAAATGGCTCTATACCTCTTACAGAATAATGGGTAATTTAAGCTGTAGATTTACTTAATCAGGATTACACATGGAAATTTAGTGAGTTTATATTTTCATAGTGAGATAACCAACACTGTGCATGGTTTCCTGGGCGAAATTCCGGCCTGAGGGTTAACTTATAAAAGATAGTTCAGGCACAAGGTAAAGCTAGTACCTAATATAGGGCAATTTTCTGCCCGCGGTATCCCCACGCCCTACAAACCACATATCTACTCTTGATTCTTGCCAGTCTGGGTTACATGGGCATCTGGATGTGGGAACGGGGAAGGAGGAGGTTGTGACGTGGGGAGGTTTTACCACAGGAGCACACGAGCCTCTGGAAAGCAGCAATGAGCCATTACTCCTATTGTACTTCAGATAAACATTCTTGGATAATACACCTCCCCCAACATATCAAGCATATGTATTTATATAGGGCATCTTTAGAAAATGGAATAAATAATAAATTGGTAAAAAAATTCCAAGAGTTGACTGTATTTTCACACTGAAGTCTTGTTCTAGGTGGCCAGAAAAAGAAATTCTTCATATATAAATTGGGGGTGGGGGAGATTTGGACTGAACAGAACAGGCAAAGAAGAAATGGAAAAACGGTACTCTTTAAGCATTAGCTATGCAAAGCAACCTCTAAGAGTGAGTTGAATTTTTTTCAAAAACTACACACTCTCAACTAGAAGATGCATTTCGATAAATCTAAAGACAAACATGATATGCTAGGGTAGTGGGGGTTCTGCCTTGGCTCTGAGCCAGGCTCCACCCAGTGGCTACAAGCCATTGGTTAATTCATCTAACTTCTGATCCACTTCCTGTCTATACAACGGGAGACTGAATTCAGTGTGTGCACTAGGTCTATTTCCATTCTAAGGTTTCTGAACAATTTGGTAAAGCAGCAAAAATTGTAAAGAAATTTTTTCTCTTCATTTTTTTTTCAAATGCAGAGACAGATGTTGTGTTGAGGGGGTTGGGGTTTTTTTGTGGGTTGCTTGTTGGTAGTAAGTCTTAAGTAAGACCAATTATTATTCAACCAAAATAATATAAAAGCATTATTTATGCTTCCTTCGTTCAGAATATTTCTGATAGACTCAGTGCCATGCCCCAAACCACAGTGTGATTACAGATCTAACTTGAAATATCCCAGCAGAGAGAAAATTACCTTCTCTGTTGACTGTTCTCATCAAGGCATAATGAGAGAAAAATCAGGAACTGAAGTCAGATGGACCTGACTGATTTTAAGGTGGGGCACAGCTGACTCTGTCTCTAGACTTAATGCAACAGCACATACATAGAAAAAATTCCTAAGCGCAGACATGCAAAGCTTAAGACTCCAAGTGATAAACTAAAAATAAAAATTAGGTATGCATCCACATTACATAATTGCTGGTTTTGCTTAGGGCTTTCCTGTAAGTGAGGAACCACATCACGGATTTATCTACACAAATACTGCTAATACTTTTTAAATAAGTGAGCTTTCTGCCGTCAAGCCAGCTTAACAGAATTCAAGATTTAGGAATGTGTACTTGTTTTTGTTTTTCTAAGTGAAAAAAAATTCTTATCAAGTCACAGAGGAAGAAAGTGTTATTTCAAATTGTCTCTTAGGTCCTAGCTTGCAGCACTGTTCCACAGGTGCGGAAAGCTTAAGTGTTTCCTTTAAGCGTGTATCAGAAAACAACCCAAGCAAATCATTATTTTCTTTACACAAGTTATTTCTGAACACTTTGCTATACACATCTTAAAAAAATCAAAGGACTGAGAGCAATTAGAAGTAAAAGGTAACTTCTGGCCCATAAAATTTGTTCATTTTTTTCCATCTTAAAAAAAAACAACCTTTCATTTCTGAACACCAAGCACAAAATAATAACATTTTCTTCCTTAAGCTTAAAAAGTTAATCTGATTGTTTAATATACGTCATGGAAATTTCACTTGAATTTGTTTAAAAATCATTCTCCAAGTTATTTATAAACATCGTTTTCTTTACTTTTCTTCAAGATTTTTATTCGACCCTCCCAAGTGACTGGCACGGTCTCCGCCTGGTTCTTTCAAGTTGGCAGCAGCCCCTTTCTTCAGAGGCTCACACCTCCTTCCCTGAACAGCCGGGAATTCTCTAGGCTGTCCGCCTCCCAGCCCTCCTCAGGTCAAAGCACGCGGCTAAGGCCTCGGGTACCGCCCCTAGGAGCACCTGCTGGGCTTCTCACCAGTGCCGACCGGCGTCCCCCTTGCTGAACACAATCAGAAGGCGAAGAACGTGACGACTAAGGAAAAGGGGTCCGGGGCCCTCGGCCAACGGGCCGTCCGTCCTCCTGGTGCTGGGCACTCTGCCATCTTGCTCCCGCCCCGCGGCCGGCAGCCATCCCACTTGGGCTGCACCGGGGCCAAGACTGGCCCCGGGGGGCTTCAGCCTTCCTCCCTTCCCCAGGGTACTCTCCTCAGACCAGCTCGGAGCACCGTCTAGAGCCTCCCTCTGCTTCAGAGGGAGCTCAGCCCTTTCCAGCTGTGTGACCTTGCCCTCGGACTTCTGCGGTAACACTGGCTAAATACGTCAGCGAGCGGTCTACAAGTGGGGGAGCTGCTGCCTCCCAGAGGGTGAGACCTGGCTCTGTGGCGGGCAGTGAGGGCAGCCTTAGGCATCACGATGACGTGTGGCCCTCCCGGACAGGCTCTACTCACTTGTGTTCAACTTGGTGGTGGTCGGGAGGCAGTTAGGATGAACACCTAGAAGACTCTTTGGGGAAGGTGATTAAACAGAGGAAAACACGGGGCCAAAGTAAAAGGCACAGGTCTTCCTCCTGGCATGTCTCTCCCCAGTCCTACCCGCTTCCCAGAGGTAAGCTCCTACCTGCCCACTGTCTTCCAGGCCCGCGCACGTGCGTTACAGGGAGCCGGGTGTGTATGTATAAAACTAGAACAGCACTAGAATAAGATCTTCAAAAAAAACATGGGCCCCCAGGGCCTAAACAAGAAGCAGCTGGATCAGATAAAAAGCCTCCTGGTTGCAAAGAAACAGTCCGGGTCCCCTCTCTGGCCCTGACGTTTGAGACGTTTTCCTCTTAGAATCTCCAACAGAGGATACAGAGTACTACGAGGGTAACCGAGCTTCAAAAAACATCTCAACAACTGACCAGAAAGTAGGGCTCCTGCACTGCTTTATGGTGCTTCTCAGCATAAGCAGGGCTCATTCAAAGCGCAATTTAGTGAAAAGATGGGGTGCACCTGGCAAGAGGCAGAATGATAATATGTAGGTACCCGTAACACGGTTTGATGGCCCCACTTCCACCCAGGAACATTCTAGAATCTACTGAAGAATGAAGACATGTTTTTCCCATACATTCCTTCTCACAATATATTCTTATCACAGAGCGTGTTAAAACCTGGAAGCAGTCAATTATCTCTGGTGGTTACCACAATGTCACCCAAATTTCAGCCATGCCTGAACGCTCTCCAGGCTCCCTGTTAAAAGCCACCAGGATAACCAAACATTACCCCACTCTCTCTAAGTAAAATCATATTCAATGTCAGCTTCCCCCTCTCTTAAGCACTCTTGGGTGTCACAGATTTCTTCCTTCAACTTCTTTCTCCACTACCCCTTCCTTCTGTCCTTCCTTCATAGGGCTACTAGGTACTGGCCATAGCTCAAAGGCAAAGTCTCTGCCCTAAAAGCTTACTTTCCACTGGGAAGAGATAAACACCCATTAAATAAGGTATGTGAAGAGATTTGCAGAAAAAAAGGACAAAAAACAAAGTAGGGTATTTAAAATAAAGGGAAAACTATGAGGGCGACCAGTCTGAAATAAGAAGCAAATCGATTTCCACCAGAAATATCCTGACGCCACTTCCCTTCTTTTGCTTTATCATTTGCCATTCTTGATACCGCATGCAAAGCAATGATCAGGGTTTAACATTCTTTTTTTCTTACTTGCCTCTATACCTCCCCTGTACCATGGGTCCTACAAACATGTAAATATTTTTGCATATTTTTGAAGTATTCATACTGGGGATACAGCAGAGACTAAAGAACTTCCTTGCCTTGAAGTCAAACTAAAGAATTTCCAAAACCTGTGCTCCCAATTCCAGTGTGAACTAGTAAGTAACTTAACCCTGGTGATCCCACTTCCTGCAGGTAGTCAGTCTCCCTCCTTCCAGTGCCATTGTGAGGATAAAGCCTGTTCCACAGGTAAAAGGGGGGGGGGGGGATCTCAATGCCTGACACATGTCAGAAGTAACACTCTCCATTTATATCAGCTTGAGTGCAGAGATACAGAGCTTTCTAGTCAGAGTCCCTCCGTGATCTGTTCACATTATTGTCTACAATATTGTCTACTTTCAAAAAGAAAGTTCCACTAGCAGATAAGCTCATCTCTGATACTGTCCATTCCCACCTCCACTCAGCTCGATGTTCATTCCTGCCTCTGTCTCTGCTCTTGGTAGAATGTCTTTGCATTCCAAACTCTCATTCTTTCTCAGTTACTGATGATGAAAAGGATAAAGTAACTTTTTTAAAAGGCAGATTTGAAACTTATGGTGGGTAGGGGTGGAAATTCTACAGAAAATCACTTTACATTTGGGACAATTATGTCAAGGTAGACTGCATGCCTTTATGAAGGTCAGTACAGAATCTGAGGCTCATCTGTGAGGTGAACTTGCTATAGATTTGATGGCAAAGAACTACATATTCCAAAGCTATGGAATATCACATTTGCCTCAAGTGAGCAGGAGTGACACCTAAGAGCATTTTAAAATCAAGCCCTTCTCTCAGAGGTACAGCCAGATCTTCATGTCAAGGTATCAGCATATGGCACCAGCACAATTTTTTCTTTTCACATATGTACAGCCGAAATACATACAAAGACATTACGGCTTTAACATAAGAATATTATGAAACTGACAAGAAGTTAAAGCTTTTAAAATAACTTGAGTTGGTCTGGTATCTACAGCAAACAGTTTAACTAACAAATGACAGGAAAACAACAAATAGAATGTCAATTTTGTCTTTCTATATCTACCTAGAAAACGACCTTCAGATTACAAAGTTTAGAATATACACAGTTAAAAGTGTATTTTCAACGTTCAGATCTAAACAAGGAAAGAATAAGCATAGAGGCTGGGTTCCCAGAAGAATCTAGAGTCAGAATAACAAAGTTGCACATGTGTTCATTCAACAGTTCACTGTGCAGAAACCTTGGCAAATAACAAGAACTTAGAGATGGGCCCAACTCCTTCCCCATGCCTCCCCAAAGGCAAGGGCCTGTCTACTACAGGCTCAGGAGCCTGGCTGTCATTAGAGTGGACACCTGGAGGGCAGGTGTGCCCGGGTAGGGGGTCAGGGAAAGGCGGTCATCCCCAGGAGCCAACACAGGTGTGCGAGGCCTGGCTAAGCACCTGCTTGTGTCCTCGCTTGAGGGCAGGGCAGACTTGATTCATCTCTGTACCCCTGGAGCCCATGCCTGGGGCATAGTGTGTACTCAATAAATAATTTTTCATCCATTGATATTACTACCAGACCAGGGAAATGTCACAGATTTAAAGATCTATCTTGTTACGGAAAGGGATCTGCATTTGAATGCTGCTGGATTTTACGGGCGTCACATCTCCTTGATCTACCAATCTCGTAATCTTAGATGGATCACTGGGGACATATTTGTTTTACTTTCTGATAAAAGCCCTTATGTCTGTGGCACTCAAGTCCAGTCTGGTAGCCCTAGAGGAAAGGCCTGGTCAGAAACCACCACACGCCCATGTGCTGACCCACGTCATGAGGGAGGGTCCCCCAGGGCTCTGACCTAGAGGCTCAGATTTAGATCTGCTCTCTTCTGTTCTGGTGATTAGTAATTTGGAAAATATTGGGCATACTTATTACACTTATAGAAAATTAAATTGGGAATCATTAAAAAGAAATAAAATTCATATTCGGAAAGATCATAGCTTAATAAACAAATTATTCAAGATACATGTAAAATCCTGCCTCAAAGTTCTAGAAGTAACTAGTAATGATTCCTCAGTAAACCAACAACTCTGCCCAAAAAAGCTGATGCTATCCTGATGTGCACAGGTACAAAATTCTTTATAAAATACCATTGCTTGTATTTTTTTGTATGATCACAACAGCCCCATGAGTTAGCCAAGAAAAGGATTAATTGAAACAGGTGGTGTGAGAGGCTTAAACTATAAAACCTTAGGCAACTCTTATCACCGCTACTTCAGAGAGAGGGAAAGCCCGCTTGCCCAAGGAAGGGCCAGAGCTCTGCTCTGACCCGGCGCTTGTCTGTCTCACCAGGTGATCGTACTGACCGAAACAGAATGAATGTGCGCTCTGTAGTCAGACAAAGGAGTCAGTTAATAATCCCAGAGGACCCTGGTAAGCTAAACCACATCTACGGCCTTCCTGTGACCAATTCTGGTGCTACGCTCTAAAAGGAGACACAAACTGACATCAGTTTCTCGAAGGGGCAAACAGGACGGGGAAAGATGAGAAAAACCATACCCATCATACAGCCTATTATGAGAGACTGGCTAGCCAGGAGCAGCTGCAGATGACCCAGAAGGGGCTCTGGGGGCAGGAGAAACAGGCCAGGTCCATCTAAGCATTTAGACAGAAGTCACATAGAGGAGACAGTCAATTTATTCTGAAAGCCACACAGAGGGCAGGCCCAGGATAAATATGCAGAAATTCCAGGGAGCCAGACTAGAGGCGTGTGGGAATGGAAAGACAGCCTGTGAGGCCACAGGCAGGGTGAGACCCGTGAAATACTGCCGGAAACCATGCTCTGGCTTAAGGAGGAGGGCTGCGTCCTGCCAGGTCTTGGATTTTATGTCGCCGTACAGACCTTGCTGAAAGGGGATCTCACCTGAAGCTCCATGGGCAAAACGGACGGAAACAGAGAAGCTCTGTAAGTCTCCGTCCTCTCTGTCTCCCCTCTAGAATGCTGATGGGTCCGCCTCACTTGTCAGCTCTTTGCAGGTATCTGGATTGTTCGCTGCTCTTCAGATTTTCAAGCACTTGTCTCCTCAGCAGGCCTCTAGGTGCCTAAATAAGTTCTGAATCGGGCACATGGATAGCACTGAAAAGTTCTCTTTTTCCATAATTATAAGGGACATCATGGCAGTAACTTTTCTGTAGCCATGGAATGTGTACTCACGCCTCATCAGCTACTTAGCAAATTCACTTCCTAGGACAGACATGGAGCCCATTACGACCGGAGGAGGCACAAACTCCACCTCCCCAGTCCCAAGTGTCAACTGTATTTACACGAAGCTCATCTCTACTGAACGGGGAAGCCCTCTCCACTCCCAGACCATGGGCCGCATTCACCCAGGTGCTCCCGGCTACCTTCCCCAAAACTGAGTCAAAACACACTGCTCCCTGACTCTGGGCAACTGACGGCCCAAGGGTGGAAAGGAGGCTGAGGAGAAACAGGACCCCAGCATTTCAGCCTCAGTCAGCCTTCAGTGTGCCTGCAGCTCCTCCTGGAGACCCACATCTAGGTCTTAGACTGTGAATGCCTTTTTTGCTTACTACAGTGCAGTCTGTCCATCTGAGGCACGGCTTTACACCACCAGGAAAGAACAGAGTTGAAACACCTCATTTTAAACACAGGGTAGAGGCTGGCTAGCGAGATTTCACAGGAGTCTTACAGGTAAGTTGACTATGCAAGATACCACGGCCTTTTTCTCCTTGATGAGAATTAGAGGATATGAAATTCCCACTAAAAATTGGGATGGAATTTCACATTTCCTCCTCTTAAAAAAGTTTCTAATTTGCCTCATGGAATAGCATACAAAGACATAGGGTACTCAGGTTTCTGAGACCCTAAGTAAAAAGTTTTTTGCTTCACTTTGCTTTAATAGGGAATATGAAGAAAGGTACTCAAAGGGAGGTTCAAACACCTACGTGCCACCAAGTCCTACACAAATGCTACCAAAGGCAGGACAGATGGAAACTAGCGTCCAAGTTTCTTATGTACTGAAGCAAAGAAGGACATAGTCAATTCTAAGATTGATAGAGCTCCTAAAAAAAAAAAAGTCAGTCTGAGCATGGTTCCCTTTTCCAGTCCTGAAGCCAGCATCCAGCACCCTCCACGTCTCCATAAAGCTAACGCCGCATCTTACCTGACTGAGGTGCAGTCTGAGAGCACAGAAAAGGAGGGAGAAAAGAAGTCCCCCCAGAAGCGCTGCGTCCTCCATCAGAGTGCTGCCCCCGAGACACAAAGGTCTGGAGACTGGGTCGCGAAGGCTTGTTACAGACACACAGTCATGAAGAGCCAATGAGCCCCATTTTCTACCCCTTCCAGATCAGGGGCCAAGGAAGAGGAGAGAGCAGGACGCGGGCTGCAAAGGGGCGGAGAGGAGCGGCTGAATCAACAGTGGACCCTCCCGGCAGGCGTCAGCCTGGACCACGTCCTCCCATTCTTACTGCCTACGCCACCGACATCAGTGGCCCCCAGAAAACAGTCAGGAGCAGTGTGAGCTCCTACGTCACATGAGGAGGGGAGCACAGCGGTGGCCCGGCTCAAGACGGGGCCGTCTCATCCACCGCGGTTCTGCTTTCCTGCTCCCCTCCGACGGTCCTTCCCAGCTGTCACAGCACGCTCTCTTCCCTCTGTGGCCATGCCCGCACCCAGGCTTCCCTTCATCTGGCCCATCCATGGGCACAGACTACCACTACCCTGTCTGAAACGAGCCCCTCTTTGACCAAACCTGCTCCAGTCTCAAACACTGCCTTGTTCCTCTTTTATTCCATGACAAACCCCTCCATTTCCGCACATAGCACTTCTTCCAAACCCCCTGGATATTGGCCCTACTGAAGATGATCTCTCAAAGGTCACCAGTGACCTCTCGGTAGCCAACCCAGTGGCCCCTCCACTCTTCCTCTGGCTTCTTGTCAAAGGACACCCCCTGGAGCTTCCCTCTCTGGTCTGCCTTCCCCTCTTCCCCCTGAAAGATGGCGATTCTCAGTTCTGGCTCGAGATTAAAATGGTTAGGAGCACCGGCTCTGGAAAATGAATGCCTGGATTAGAATCCTATCTCCACCACGCTTCAGGTTCCTCCCTTGCAAATCAGAGATCGACAACAGCACATTAGAGGGTTATTGGGAAGAATCAGTGTCTCAATTCATTTGAATCCTAAGAACTCAATAAAATGTTAATTCTTATCTTTCTATCTATGCTTTGCTGGTCACTCCTGTCCAGGTACCAGAAAAATTTCCTCCTTCAAATTCAATAGATCACAAAAACCAATCACTGAAGTACTGATAGTTTTTTGATAGCCGTTTTGATAAGAAATCATTTCGATGCTGTTATATTATGAAATGATTTGTAAAAGAGATGCCCTCACCTCTTTCCTGAGCCTCCCCCTGGTACGAGAGCTCTCACCTGAGTCGGGTGGGGGTGACAGATGGAGTCACAGATGTCTGTGACTCAGGGCTTGATAATGAACTAAACCAAGTGACCTGGATTTTCACAATGTCACTTTGATACAGTTTTGTTTGTTTTTTTAACATCAAAAAGGGATCCACCTTCTCTTTCATACCATTGATGGTAAATAGAAACTGTTTTTTTTTTTAAAAGCAATGTGGTACTACCTGTAACACATTTAAATGTTCAGTCAAAAGATAAGCACTTTTCTACACAAGTACCTTTGAAAGAAATATCCACCAATAGGGAAATAATGAATAAATAATGGAAATCCATATAACAAACTATAATTCAGTTTCTAAAACGGCCAAATAATACTCAGAGTTGTATAAGTAGTTGGGTGGAGATAAGGGGTACATGATACTTTCATTCCTTTTATATTTTGGTACTGCTTGCATCATTCACAACTATTTCATTCACAAAATAAGGATTAAAAAAGAGAAGAGGTTCTCATAGGCACTGCACCCCAAGCCAGATGCACTGTCTTCATGCAGAGATGACTTGTCCAAAGCTCATGGGCTCAAAAAGAATTCAGACACAGGTCTGACTCCAAAGTCTAAACCTTTATTACCCCTCGACTTCCTTCCCTTCCACCTTATTAAGCAAGCCGAGAGCCAGAAACTCCGTATACGACACACAGAGTCAACAGCACAGGCAACTGGGCTGCCTGCTGGAAGAATTAAGAAGAGAGAGTAAGGTGCTGGCTTAGCCTCTGTGGCTTCACATGAAGTCCTTTCAACTCAGGGAGAGGTGAGAGGCCCCCAAAAGTCACCATCACTCTGAGACTCATGCCCCCTGAGCACGCTGCGGAGCTCGAGGGAGCACAGACTCAAACCAGCCCATGGGAATCTGCAGTCCCAAAGGACACTGCCAGCAAGGTTCAAAAGTTCGTAAGATACTTGGCAGAGATGCCTCAGACTAAAACATTTTTTAACTTTTCCACTGGCCCCCATAAAAAGTAGCCTCCCAGCACATGCATGTTCTACAAGGTGCTGTATGACAGAATGCAGGGAAGGTGTCACGGCAGAGCCGTCACTTAAAGGAAAAGAATGAAGAAAATTTAAAAATCAAGCCCAGAGGGAACATTATAAATGAAAAATTTGGCTGGAAAAGCGTACACGCATGTGCATGTGTGCGGGTGTGTGTGTGTGTGTGTGTGTGTGTCGCTAAGGTGTGGTGGAGGTGAGGGATTTTTTAATACAACATCCAGGTCTCTGAAGAAAGGCAAGGAAATGGCAGAGACAAATGCACTCCACTCTTCAGAGCGAGAACAGGCCCAATCAGAGGAAGGGACTGGCCCCATGTGGACTCTGAAGGGCAGCCCTAGAGTTCCAGCTTCCCACTCCTGAAGGCCGAGAACTCTGACAAGCTCACAGTATGATGTTTAGCAGAAGTATAATCTCTCTACCCAATTAGAGCTATGATTGCTATTCTATTTTTGCATGCAAAGTAGAATCACATGTTTGGATTATGAAAGACTTACTACACATGGTATTGATTATTTTCTCTCCTATTTCCTCCCACATGAAACAAAAGGAGGTAGGAAAAACTGCCAGAGGAGAGCACACGCTCTCCTACCCATTTGTGGAGCCTTGTGTAGTGGTGAGCAGGCTGAGAGTCTGGAGATGACTAAGGATGGGTGTCAGCATACTGGGAAGGGGGAAGAAGAAACAACAAGGAAACCCTTGTCAGCCCGGTCTTGTCCCTCCTCAGCGAGGATCCCCTGGAGAATGTGTGGGGGAAGAGAGGAAAAGAGCCATAAATGCTTAAGTTATGTCTTACCCAGAAGAGTCCTTCCAAGCCCAAAGGGCCGCCTCCTTTCTCAGCACTCGCAAGCCCGGTGCCCGGCCCTCCGGCTGCGGATTCACCCACCCAGCGACCACACGCACACCCTGAGGCTTCCTGGTCTCTGGGGGTAGAAGGAAGACGTTGGAGGAGTTCCCTCCCTACCTCCTGGGGGAAAATCAAGAACTGGCCGCCTTCCCTACTCAGGGACTTCGCTTCACACAGTTCTAGAGCCTTCCTACGACCATTTAAAACAGAAGGCCTTCAGTAACAACCCAGATTTAAACACTAGAAGGCAGATATGTTTATGAGTCTGCTGTGGAGGCATATGAGCCCTATCTGACACCAAGAAATGAAACATGTATCTTGTGTAACAGAAACTGATCTCTTAGTAAGAAAAAGCCAGATAATAACACCATACCCAGAAAGCAAGGCCTCTAGCTCTGCAAAGAAGTCCACAGCCCTGAAAGCAATACAGACAGAATGAGCACAGGACTAGAGACCCTGAGATTTCCCGAGGGAATGCAGGCTGCTGAGCGGGGGTCTTGGAGAAGGACTCCAGGGGCAGACCACAGTACTCCTAACACAGGAGTGAGACACAGTGGTGTTGCTTGGCATGGCACCATGGCCCCCTACCTGCCAGAGGCCTCATTCAAGTCAACAGATTCGTGAATGAAATTCCAAGTCCTGCAGATAATCTCAATATCTAGAAGACATGAGAAACTCAGGAGAACACAGGACTGAACCTAACCAGCAGAGAACCAGCCAGAAAAAGGAACAATGGCCAACATCACATAAGGTATTACTTTTGGTTCCAGGCATGGACTTTACATGGATTGTCTCTTATTTCTCCATGTAAAGTAGACACTTTAAATAGACTGTCGATCTTATTTCTCCCCACAACTCTATACACGGAGGCATTACATTATCCTTATTTTACAGATGAGATACAGATAGGTCCCTTACCTAAAGTCACAGAGTAAAGAGCAGAATCAAGATGAAAACCCAACAGTCTCCACAGTCCGCATTTCTTAGCCACTCGGTTCTACTTCCTAACTGATAAGAACCCGGAGGAGACCTACCAGACACCTTCAGGTTCACAAGATTCCCATGGTCGTATTTTTATAAAATTTGCAAGATAGTTTTGTATTTTTTTAATGATATCCCCCCCCAAACGGTATAAGCTCCAGGCCTCACAAACAGCCTGGATCTACTGCCGGCTCCAGAAATACTTAACACCTGAGTCAAAATACATATGAATGACACTGAAGAGCTTACTATGGCTGCAAGTTCAGAGTTAAGAAAAAAACAACGCACATGATATATATGCAGTAGGTGGCTAACGCCTAGAATAAAATGAAACTTAGCAAAAAATTCCAAGGTCAAGCTCCATCCTGCCGCCTTGTCACACTGAGAAGGGAAGTACAGCCATTTCCTCGCTCTCCTAGACAGAACAGCAGTGACTGGCTGAAAACCCAAAACTGTCCAACTGTGCTTTTTTTTTTAATATCACAGATAATCTTAATCATGATGCACAATACACTTTTAAATGGAAGAAAACACTTGCTAACCCTCATGGTCCCAATCTGGAAGGGAAAAAAGGGATTAGGGGCAAAAAGGATGTCCCTCTGCCTGATGGCGGTAGCAGCGATGTCTTCATTATCAAGCTTATTTTTGAAATCTGAAAGAGTGGATAGCAGCAGACAAACAACGATTTCCACCAAGGAAAGAGTGTAAAAAGCTGTGGGTCACAGGACAGTGAGCTTCATAATGATCTTATTAAAAGTCCAAAATAAGTCTGAGCATTTTAAAGATGAAGCTTGGTAGCACTTCTCAATTCTGCAAAATGTATTCTCTTTATCTGTTTTGTCAAGACAGGGGAAAAAAAAAAAGAAAAGAAAAGAAGTTTTAAAAAGCAGGTAGACCACAACGGCACGCCGCTACCAGACCAGGCTGGCAGGGGGTCTTCTGAGAGGTGCAGGCGTCCAGCACAACCTCGCAACGCCTATCTCTACTGTTCCTGCCTAATTTGGAAGTCTAAGAGAATACCTCTTCAACAAGGAAAAATTACAGGCGTACCTCGTTTTATTGTACTTCACTTTATTGAGCGTCACAGATACTATGTTTTTTTACAAATTGAAGGTCTGTGGCAACCCTGCAACCAGCAAGTCTATCTATCGGCAAGATTTTTCCAACAGCATCAGTTCACGTCATATCTGTGTCACATTTTGGTAATTCTCACCACATTTCAAACTTTTCCATTATTATTATGTTTACTATGGTAATATGTGACCAGTAATCTTTGATGTCACCATTGTAATTCTCTTGGATAACCACAAACCATTCCCATGTCAGACAGTAACCCTTATCAATAAATGTGTGTTCTTCCTGTTCCGCTGACAGCTGATCCTCTCATCCTCCCTCTCTCCCTCTTCATGCCTCCCTATTCCCTAAGACACACATATATTGAAATTAGGCCACTTAATAACCTTACAATGGCCTCTACGTGTTCAAGTGAAAGGAAGAGTCGGACATCGCTCACTTTAAATCAAAAGCTAGAAATGATTCAGCTTAGTGAGGAAGGCATGTTGAAAGCTGAGACAGGCCAAAAGCTAGGCCTCTTGCGCCAGTCAGGTTGTGAATAAAAAGAAAAAGTTCTTGAAGGAAATTAAAGGTGCTACTCCAGTGAGCACATAAATGATAAGAAAGCAAAATAAAGTGTCTATTGCTTATATGGAGAAAGTTTTAGTGGTCTGGGTAGACAAAAAAACCAGCCACAATATTCTCTTAAATGAAAGTTTAACCCAGAGCAAAGCCCTAATGCTCTTCAATTCTATGCACTGAGGTGAGGAAGCTGCAGAGGAAATGCAGGAAGCCAGCAGCGCCTGGTTCATGAGGTTTAAGGAAAGAAGTCATCTCCATAATATAAAAGCATAAGGTGAAGCAGCAGGTGCTGATGTAGAAGCTAGAGCAAGTGATCCAAAAGGTTTAGTTAAGATAATTCACGAAGGGAGTGACACTAAACAGATTTTCAATGTAGATGAAACAGCCTTCTATTGAAAGAAGATTCCATTTGGGACTTTCGTAGCTAAAAAGAAGTCAGTGACTGGCTTCAAGGCTTTAAAGGACAGGCTGACTCTTGTTAAAGGCAGCTGGTGACTTTCAGTTGAAGGCAATTGCTCATTTACCATTCTGAAAATCCTAGGGTCCTTAAGATTTATGCTAAATCTACTTCCCTGTGTCCTATAAAAGGACAACAAAGCCTGACAACAGCATATCTGTTGACAGCATGTTTTACTGAATATTTTCAGCCCACTGTTAAGGCCTACTGCTCAGAAAAAGATGACTTTCAAAATATCACTGCTCACTGACAATGCTCCCGGCCACCCAAGGGCTCTCTGATGGAGATGGACAATGAGATTAGTGTTGTTTTCACACTTGCTGACATAGCATCCATTCTGCAACCCATGGATCAAGGAGTAATTTCAAGTTTTAAGTATTATTTAAGAAATACATTTTGTAAGGCTACAGCTGCCACAGATAATGATGCCACAAATCGATCTGGGCAAAGTGAACTGAAAACCTTCTGGAAAGGATTCATTGTTCTAATTGAAAAACATTCAGGATTCATGGGAAGAGGTCAAAATATCAACCTTAACAGGAGTTTGGAAGAGGCTGATTTCAACTCTCAGGACCCTACGATTTTCAGAATGGTAGATGAGCATTGCCTTCAACTGAAAGGATGACATTTTGGAGTTCAAGACTTAGTGGCAGAGGTCACTGTAGATGTGGCAGAAATAGCAGGAGAACCAGAATTAGAAGTGGAGCCTGAAGATGGGCCCTAACGGTGGCAATCTCAGGATAAAGCTCTCACGGTCAAGGAGTTGCTTCTTAGTGATGAGCAAAGAAAGTGGTTTCTTGAGGAATCTACTCCTGGTGAAAAGCTGTGAGGACTGTTGCCATGCCGATAAAGGATTTAGAATATTGCATAAACTTTGTTGATAAAGCGACAGTAGGGTTTGAGAGGATTAACTCCAATTTAGAATGAAGTACTGGGGGGGAAATGCTATCAAACAGCACTGCGTACTACACAGAAATTGTTCATGCAATGAAGACTCAATTGATGGCAAACTTCCTTGTTCTTACTTTAAGAAACTGCCCTGGCCACCCCAATCTTCAGCGACCACCATCCTGATCAGTCAGCAAACACCAACGTCAAGTCAGGACCCTCCACCAGCAAAAAGATTACAACTTACTGAAAGCTCAGATAACAGCATTTTTTTAGCAATATTTTTTAATTAAGGTATTTTTTTTTTGGTTTAATGCTACTGGCACATTTAATAGACTACACAATATAGTGGTACATAAACTACATACAGTTTATTGTGGTGGTCTGGGACTGAACCCACAATACCTCCAAGGTATGCCTGTATCTCAGTTTTAAGTTTTTAATGTAACAGCAATGATAAATAAAACGAATTGAAGAAAAGCTGTAAAAACCAACCACATCCTTCAAAAATATCACACTGCACTACAGAATTCCTTTATGAAGACTACACTAATAGGGTTAATTTCCAATTTCTAGAGGTAATAAAATCTATTCCTGATGGATAAACTCATTTAATCAACAAATATTTATTTGGCATCTACAATGTGCCAGGTTATATTCTCAAATAGTTTTTGATATAGCTCATCAGTGAATAAGACGGCGATCCTTAATGATGGTACAAAGAGACAGAGAATAAAGAGTTTTTAATTAAAAATCTATTTCCAAACTGATTTTCCAAAGTCAAAAAAAAAAAAAAAAAAGGGAAAGCTAGACCCAACCACACGTTTATCATGATTCCGCTGCTCCAGAAGCAAAACAAGGGAAATCACCTCAGGGTATAATTTATAGCTGGCGTACACAGTCACCTTGCGTTTACTCTGGGCAGGGGACCCATGGAGCCACTGCTCGTTCCAACAGCGCTGGGAAGACAGGCTTGCAGGCCTCAGTGGACACTGGTCCTATTTAATTACTACTACATGCATGTTTAACTTACTCTTCCATGACTTACAGTCTTAGTAGTAAGTCTTCCAAAATGGTTTTAGCTACCATTTTGTAACTGTGAAGATTCTATGAGAAGCTACTTTGTTCAAATCAGATATTCCAAGGGAGCGGAAAACTTAGAATCCGCATTCCAATTCATAGATTTTCCCTGAAATTGTACTAATTATTCTTAACATTCCAATTAGGCTCCCCTAAAAGACACACTGAGGTAAGATGATTTCAGCTCTACTCACTCCCCCCACAATTGATTTCCTCCACTCTCCCTGACACCCCTAAGAAAGCTCCCTGCAGCATTTGCTCTGAGACTTGAGGGTATGTTTCATTGCATCCTTAACTTTTCAAGAAACTACCCCAACTCCAACATCTTTTTCAGAGACAGTGTTAGAAAATGCTGGGTTTCCCTTGACAATCTGTCATATTTTCTCCTGGCTTATAAGGCACAGAGGTGTTTCCCTTTTCATTTTGGTCCCCAAGATGAAGTCAAGAGCCTGACTCGACCTGTATAATATATGCAGGACTTTACTACTTTATGAGTGTTTCTATCTCCCGCTGATCTACCTATACAATTTATCTCTTTTCCCTGATGCTTCTACACTATTATGATCTTTGCACATTGCTAGTTACTCGTCCTTACGGTGTCATTAAAGAGCCATTCATATTCAGGCTGAAGGATGCTACTTATTTAGGCTGTTTTCAAGAAAACAGTTTGTACATTCTGCCATGTATTATCATATGGTCAAATGAGTACCTTAAGTTCACAGATTTTTCCCTGAAATTGTACTAATTCAAAGCATTTAAGATCAAAGACCTCCTCAATACATTTATGAACTTCTTTCACAGCTGGAATATAAAAAGACCAAAGCTTATTTAATAAAAAGAATCCTTACAAAGATGGTGACATGTAAGCCTAAGAAATATAATACCAGTACTGATTTTCGATTACTAAGAACTAACAGCTACCACATAGTCATTGAGTACTTACTACAAGCAAGCCTCAACAATGGAGTGGTAACTAGTATTTCCCTCCATTTTAATGATTAGGAAACTAAGGACAGAGATAACTTGCCCAACACCATACAAGACAGTAAGGGGCAGACAGGAGACCAGAACCCATGCTTGTTTGACTCCAAAGTCCATTCCACAATGCCCTCTCAGGATGTTTATACTTTTGCCACTTTGTTAAATGAAGCTTTAAGGAGAAAAAAGACCAAAAAAAAAATTACATTTATGCAATAAAGAAAAGGCAGAAAGGAACCAAAAGGTGTCCAAACCAAGCAATGTCAAAGTTCATGTTCCACATACCTACTCATCTGGTGGTTCTGAGCCCTCAGTCAAAAGGTAGTAGCTCATACAATGGCCTAGCAAACATGGGTATTTGCTTTCCAAGCAGAACAGATTAAAATAGCACTACATGAATAATCACAGTGCTAAGAACTGACAGGTTAACAGCAAAAATGAGGGGAAGACAGACAATACTGGGCTGTAGTAGAACACCACTAAGTACTTCACGAAACTGAGAGACATCACTTCTTAGGGTTAAAATTCTTAGAATGTTTCAACTTTCTTCTGTGCTCTTGAACAAATCATACCCTTTCTGAGCTTCAGCATCCTGGTCTTTAAGCACTGTTGGATAACCCCAGCAATCCTCCGTACCTCATAGGGCTGCTCTGCGGTTAACATCAAAAGACTTGCTATGAAAGAATACTGTATGAAAGGCCCATACAAATGAAAAGGATTATTAAAAGATGGGTTTGGTGGTTAAAGGGATAAACCCACAGTTACATAAACCCAAAGATATAACTAACTTTCCAAAGGTTCTGACAACTGAGGTTTTTTTGTTTTAAAAAATTAATCATAATTACAGCGATTTAAAGGCCTGTCTATGCTTTTCCTTCAGTCTGCTCAATAATCAGTAGGAAAAGGGCATTTAGTCAGCAAAAAGAAATTAACATGGATGTTGACATCCAAGAAAAGTTAAGTCACTTGAAGGACTGCCAAAGTTATCAGCACCTCATTTACAATGCAAAAAGGTAGAGTCTCCAGTGCTGCCAGCCAAGAATCACAAAGGCAAATTAAAATTAATATATGCAAGCCAGTCCAGGATATCACATCCAAGAGTTTGGGCATGCCGACTCCTCTGAAAGGATTTCAAAAGCTCCATTTGTAAACCTTGGAAAGAATCGAACAATCACAAACCACTCATTTTTCTGTTATTTAAAAAAATGTTCAGGAAACCCTTTTCTAACAAGGGCAACACACTTGACAAGGTAAAGAACCTAAACGCTTCAACTTTAGATACGTAGACTAAAACCAACTCCTTGCTTCAAGGATTATTCAGAACTTAATAACAACTGAATTGTAACAAGATGTGCAGGTATAACGGGTGAGAAGAGCCACAACTGTCTTGGGGTTTGACAACGGTGCGCTCCATCGCCTCTAGAATTCACTCCACACGCCCCAACACTGGGGCGTTACAGCTCCGACAGTGCCCGAGGATCCCACCGGCGGTCGGACGGTGCGGTGGCAATGCTTACATGCTTCGGCCTCCGGGAGGTTAATGGAAATTAAACCACAGCAGCCCTCCTTTGTGGCGCTCCGGCCAGAACAGCAGAAAGGAGACAATGAGGGTTCTGTGCGCAGTTCCACGCCGATTGGCTGGTCTCTCCCCCCAGAAACCCCTGATGTCATGGGCTTGGAATGCAGGGAGGGAGGAAGGAAGGAGGATTTGGGGAGGGGGACGCCTCTCATCTCTTTCCCAGACCAAAAGTCCCAAAGATAAACCCAACGCATTCTTACGCTAGGCGAAGTGGGAGGGTCAGCGTCACCAAAGCCCAGTCCCTTCGAACTACAACCCGCCTCTGCAAATAAACCCTAAACAAAAGCAACCCACTAAGATATCCTTGATAAAGCTTAAGTCTAAGGTACTACAAACTTATCGGTATTTTAGTTTAAAAATCTCCAGTCTACAATCTTTCACTCCCAAAGCTGCGCGCTCAGGCTTTGTCTCGGTTTCCCGCAGAAGCGGCAGTCATTTGTCTCAAGGCACAGATATTCGGAAACTGCGAAGGGTCCTGGACCGCTCCCGTTATTCCCGGGTCCCGGTGGTCGGTGCGACACTCAGAGGCCCCCCTCCCCCGGAAGAGACGAGGAACAATGGGGGGCCCAGTTTGGCCACGTAACCGCCCAGCTTTGCTCGTGGCTGGATTCGGCCTGGGAGTTGGGATGGGAGAAGGCGCAGGATGGGCCAGCAGCCCGGGCTGGGGCGGATGGCGGGAGCGGCTAGCTGGGTCCCCAGCCGCACGGGCGGGCCCCACCTAAGGGCGAATGACCGCGTAGGAGCGCCCTCTTCCCGGAGGGGCGCGTCCTGCAGCCACAGACCGGCTCCTGCAGCCGCGATAGGGGCTGCAGAATTCCAGAAGCCCGGGAACCTGCCCGCCGCTAGTCCAGGCCCTCCGGCAAGGGAACAAAGCCAGGAGAGCGCCCGAGAGCCTGCGCTTCGAGCCTGGGGCCAGGACAGGGACGCGCGGCAACTCTCGCGCCGCCCCGACGTCTCCTCTCCGCGAAGCCAGCAGGCCGAGGAGCGCGGCATCGAAGCGCAGCCCAGCTCCGCCCCAGTCCCGGGGACCCCCGGGAGGCGTCTGGAGTCCTTCCCCTCGCCCAGTGGGAGGCCGCCCCACCCGAGCCCGGCCGTACCTTGTTCTTGACTTCGGCCGAGAGCCCATAGGATGGGCCCTTGTTGAAGTGGGTCATGGTGGTCCTGGCGGCGGGAAGAGGCTGAGCTTGGGTCTGGGGACTTTTCGCACTCCGCTTCCACGTCCCCAGCTCCGAGGAGCGGCTGCAGCGGGAGATGCTCGGAGCTCGCTCCCCTGGGCGGTGCAAGAGACGCCGGGACGCGGCGGCGGAGTGCAGGCGGAGCCTCGGCGACTCTGCGCGTCTGGGTCCAGGACAGCCTCCCGGTCAGCTCCGGATTCCCCCGCGAACTGCCCCCACCTCCTTCCCGGGGCCTTCAGGGATTGGCCTACGAGCCCGACCAATGGAAGGCTGCCTCCTCTCGCCTCTCTACCGAGGGGGCGGTGCGGCCAATTGAGGCGCCGCAGGCTCCGCGCTCCCTCCCCGCGCGGGGCCCGGCCGCCCGCCTCTGCCCTTGCGCCACAAGGGTCCGCTGCGCGCCGGCCCCTCCTCCAGGCCGGGCTGTGGGCTGGGCGGCTCGGGCAGAGGCTGGGACCCCGCCCAGCTCCCTAGCCCGGCGCCGGGGGCGCTTCCCGGCGGCTCGGAGTTCTAGTCAATTTCCTAGCTTCGCGGAGAGGAGACAAGCCCGCCGGGGCTGGCCCAACGCTGACCCGCCGCCTCTGTCTGCTGCCGCCCCAGCTCGAGGTCCGACGCGCCCAAGTGGAGCGCAGGGCGCCCCCACCCGCTGCTGGAAGCACCTGAGCGGCCTCCGAGCCCCTGTGCCAGAGAAGAGAGGGCCCTTCCTCCAACACCTGCTCCTTCTTCCCTCACCTCGCAGCCAACGCACACCTGTTAGCTGAACTCTAGCCCGCTGCCGCCACGGAAACCATCAAGGCTTTTGGCCTGATTCGAGCTCACTCTGTGTCTAAACCTCTAAGTGCAGTGCGGAAAAAAACTGGGGAATGCGCAGTGGCAAAGCCTGGGCCATTTCAAGTCCTTTTCTGAATTCGCACCAGCGCCTTTTTACAACCATCTTTATCGGAAAGTCAGTTAGTCCCCAAACCCAGGTGGCTGTCGCTTTACTTTTTATTTTTATTTTCTTAATTTGGAGGCCTCTTTGAATCAGAAGACTTTCCTAGGGAGATAAGTATCCAATAAGCTAGAAGCTGCCTTCATTCCTTCATGGACCTGCTTCCTACGCATCACTTTCTTTCCTCCGATCTCGCAGTAATCTGATAAGGAGGAAGGGAACAGAACGCGGGTCACTTGAGCGCCTGACACTGTACTAGACGTCATACAAATATATCTCATTTACTGCCCCAAACAACCAGTAGGTAGATCACTAAAACTCTGAGCCCTAAGTAAGCATCCTGGCCGAAGTTTGCCTGCCTCCAAAGCTTTGTCACTTGCCATCACTTTCCGATTCACAAGTAGGCCATGTTTCGATCCGAGATCCTGGTATGAGAGTTTTGTTTACCAAACATCAGCCACTGTGCCAGAAGAGATCATGGAACCAGGTGTGGCAACGTGCTTGAGAAGAGCCAAAAATCTCTCCATAGTTGAGCCATCCTGGAACAGAAATGATGAGTAAAGCAACTTTAAAAGAAACTGCACAAAACTGCTATTAACTTTCCAAGGACTTTCCAATGTCTGGTAGGGTGGGAAGGTGGAAGAGACTATCAGGGAAGAAAGTGAATGATTTATACATGATTTGCTAACTCAGCTGGGAGATGGCAATAATTAGGTCATTCTTCCCACACAAGGATGACACAATTGACCCACAACCAGTTTGGGCTGTTTTTCCAGTAGTGTATTAGCAGCTGTGTGTCACTGACAAGATCTCACCCGCTTTTCTTTAGGACCAACAGGTGTGGGAAATGGCAACCAGATTTGAGGTGCAGCTCAGAGTTCTATCATACTCCCAACCTGTAAAGCCTTCCTGCTTCAATCTAAGCCTGACTTAGATGGAGTACATATGGTCAAAATCATTTTCATCTACTGTCTTGCCAATGGGTTTCAGCCCCAGGCAAGTTTGCTATGGATTCAATGTGACCAAAGAAATTGACAGCAAAACATTCTTTGGGGTGAAAGAGTTATACCCAACTTTATTTCCACGGTGGCAGGTCAGTCACTAAAATCCTCTTCACTCAGGGGGAGTCTGCATGCAGCAAGCCGGTCTCTGCCTCTGGGCCTCTCTGCACAGCCGTCCCCCACAGCCGTCCCCTGGTCCTCTCTGCACAGCCGTCCCGCACAGCCGTCCCCTGGGCCTCTCTGCACAGCCGTCCCGCACAG
>JAVSCE010013676.1:0-13389 GCA_032199065.1 Smutsia gigantea
TAAGGCACATACTCATTCCTTCAAGGCAATCTGAATGGAAAGACTTGATACTATTACATCGTGCTACAGCAGCCAGATGGAGAGATGAGCTATCTTCCTTTGCCCCCTTCTAACCATGTACCTTTATTACAGAAAGATACAAAGAGAGAAACAGGAGATGGTGAACTGACAGAGAAAAACAAACTACAGTGGATAGGAATACCAGATGACCACAGATGGCTTAAAATATTTTTCAGACATCAAATAACTCTGGAAAATTTGAAAATGGCAGCACCAGCCCAAGCAGCTCAGGGTAAAGAAGCAATGTGGAACCCAATTTACAGAAGGCCTAAAAGGTAGAGTCAAAATAACACCCTCTGAAGCTATGGCCTGGGTGCATAGGGTGACCATGTCCATTGATCCGCACCAATTTTCACAACCCAAATCCAAATATCAAACATTGTCTACTTAAGTCTTATCAATGGTACCATACTTTTGGAACATAGGTACATGCCACATGTTCACTGTGCTGGCATTTAAGGTTTCAGATAAGATATTTTGGATGGTAGGCAGGGAAGCTAAGAGTGGGAAGGAATGAGAATCAATTAGATTAGAGGCATAGTGTCAGTCTTGTGCTTCATCTTTCTCTGCACAAACTGGGGGAGGTGGGTGAGGGAAGAGATTAAAACGTTGCTCACCTGATAACAGGTCCCAAGAGGATGAGATGCATAAACAATGATAGTGGCTTGTCTTTGGCCAGATCTCTGTGGACAAAAATGAGAGTCAGCTGAACCATAATGGATGAAAACATAAAGAAGGATAAGGTGTATGTCATCCAGTAGGTTTCACTATTCTTTCGATAGATTCTAACCAAATACAAGGCAGATGCAGCCTCCCCACAGTACAAAAAGGTGGAAAAGAGGATGCTAAATGGAAAGGTAAATCGGGGGTTGACCCCACGGATAACATCTTCCTCCAGAGATGAACTGGGATCCACGTTTGGCTCCTCAGGAATTTCATAAACTTGGTCCATTGTCGAGGTTCTGACTGTAGTGGTCTGATCTTCAGAGCATCCCCTCACCCTCACCCCCAAGGGAACCCTATAGCTACTGCTTTCCAAGTATTGGTGAAGAGATCTATCAAGTCCAATTCCAGAACGGAGATCTGCTGGATTAGGAGATCCCTTTCTTCTAGTCTCAAATTAGACTTGTTGGAGTCTGGGATGGGGAGCCCAGGAGTACCACTTTGAATTTGACTCTTGATTGGCCCAGGATTCCAATCGTCAACATATGCGCCGTGAAACTTGGACAAGGCAAAGCAAGCATTTTAGCGCCCAGTCGGGAGTCCAATTCCAGGTACGTAAACAATCATGGCAACAGCTGTTTCCGTGGCTGCTCCTCCTTGCGCAGCCCGCAGGGCAGGCGTGTAAAACCTCTGTCCGGGACACCGACGCTCAGCAGCTCCTCTTGAGGAGTCCTGACCAGTGGTGCCCTCTCAAATCAGCTGAGAACTGAGCCGGGGCAGAAGAGGGGGCGCAGCCCGAGCGTCCCTTTGGTGATTCATCTCAGTGCCTAGGTACCCTAGCTATTGCTAGGCTGTGGCTATCGACTCGCCCTCCCGCCTGCTCGCCAGCTCTCTCCAGACCCGCGCCGAGTGGAGGGTTCCCAAGACAGCTCCTCAGATTCCCCAAGCTCCGCCCCTGCGGGCCGCCGGCCCTAGGGATGGAGCAAAGCCACAACCCGGTCCCCAAGCGCAGCCTCCGGGGAGAGAAGCAGCGCGCGCGCACGCGCTACAGGATCCAGAGGCAGCTGGAGGGGCTTCTTTTCACAGAGAAACTTTGCTAGCGAGAAGCGCGACGTGCGGGGCGCCAACCTGGTCGGGCAGATGTCACCAAACTCTTGGACCCCATCCGCTGCCCTAGGCCCGCAGTAACAGCTGTGAGAAGTCAGCGGCTTCAGGAACTCAGGCACCGACGAGGAGGGCGGACGGAACTGGAGAGCCAGCTGGGGCAAACAAAACCAGCCTGCAAGTTCCGGGATGGGCAGCCGAAGGATGCTCGGGGTGGAGAGGCGCGACAAAAAGGCCAATGTTCCAAAGCACTTCTCTCCACGGCCCGGAGCCCCGGGCCCCAGAGAGAGCCTCAGCTTTCCCGTTCCCCCAAAGCAGCAGACGCCCACTTTTACCCCGCCCTCCCTAACTAGCTCGCTCTCAAGCTCGCTCAACCCACGCGGTTAGGCAGGTGTGTCTCTCCGGGCCTCAGGGTTGAACTTCCCTCGGTCCTATTGCCCTCCAGATAGTATCACGGTGGGGTAGTGGGGAGACCTGGGAGGCAATTGGGTCATAAAGTTCCTTTCCAGGGTAGACTGTGCACCGCAGAGAGAAGACAGAAAAGGAGGGGCATGGGGGCGGAGGGGAGCGTCAAGACTCCAGGTCAGCTCGCAGACACTGAAAGCTCGTATTATATGACTTGATTTCTCCACTTGTAAAATGAGGCCGGGACAGGAACTTTAGAATGAACGTTCAGGTCATTGGTTGGAAGGTTCTGAAGAGGTGCCAAATTCTAAACAGACCGGAGAGGAGCCAAGGGAACTGTTAGTAAACAGAGGGAAATCTTAAAGAGCTCTGAAAACTGCCTACATTCTTAAAAGCAGTCCTCCCCCACCTTAGAGAGCTTTGTTTTCCTGCCTTCATTTGCATAATTCTAAACCCCAGAGAAAAAGAGAAACTATTTGCCTCCTGGTAATAATCTAAATGTAGCACAGCCTGTGCCAATCTCTTTTTTGCTGCAGGAAGTCAGTAAAAAGAATCTGTGAGGAGTGGCCAACTAGCAGCCACCAAAATATTGGCCTTGAGTAAGACTCAGCCTTGTCCTTTTGTTGGTTTTTTAAGATTCCTGCAATTGTTACCTTCTTTTCCCAGCGCTGATTCACTGACAGATCAGCTTGTAAAGGTTGTTGCCTTTGAAGAGGACTCACCATCTTGGTCTGCACCTGTGCTAGCAGCTGGCTGATCCTTCCTCCTTTCCATTTCACAAAGCAGGTCATCAGTCTCTGAGAACTCTTCACACATAGCTTTGATCTGTTGGGTTTTTTCAACTGGCACAAGGTTCTCCACCAACAGTATAAAGTACAGAACTTGAGGGCTTCTTAGGAACCTGTTCTCAAGGTGGATCTCAAGTGACAAGTCTCATCTGAGTTTACTGAGATGGGATGAGTTGGTCCCCCTAATATGGGAGACTGACGTTAGGAAGAATGTAGAATCCCAAAGTTTTTCTTTTAGCTTTTCTTCCTCCTTCCCTGTGCCTTCACCAATTCCTGAATACACAAATCTACAAGGCCTTCCTACTTTGCTCCAAAACATAACAGCGTTGTCTGCCATTCCACACTCTCTTAATCACCACTACTTCCCTCTTCAACTTCATTGCCCATGCTACCCTACCACACAGCCTTTGCTCCTGTCCAGCAGGTTTTCTCACTTAATCAGACCTGACTTGCTCACTCCCACCTTTGTGCCTTTTGAGGCCATTTACAGCCCCCTTCACTTGTTTCTCCATTAGTCCAAACCCTAACCTTCCTTCAGGGTTAGCTCAAGTACCACCTCCTCTGGGAAGCCTTCTCTCACTTCCCCAGCCCTTACTTTGCCCCATCTTTGTGCTACAGCCACATGCTCCCTTACACTGGTCCTTCAACTCTTTCCGTTTGGGTGCATCCTCAACAGAAATGTAGGCTCAGGGAGGGATGTTCAGTGTTTATTATGGTTCTTGCTGATGATATTAGCGATTGACAAATGGTGATAATGATGAAGCTTCCTCCCCCATACTTCGTCCAGGAAATCATGCAAGACTCAGGCACACTCATCTCTAAAACCTGTAGCCACTCTATCTGGGGCATCAAGTCCTTTGAGACACCCACTGCCTCAGCCTGCCATTCAGCTCACTGAGGATGCCAACCCACACGATCTGTCCCTTCTCAGAGTTCCTACAGCATTTTGTCAATACTACAGTTTAGCACAAAATTCCAAATTAATTCAAGTGTACTAATTTTTATTCCACAACTCTGCTCTGGAAAGGCAGAGACACAGCTGTTACACTTTTTCTAGATGCCCCCATGGCTACTATAGACCTGTAAGTTTCCTGCCATCTGATCCCCCCTCACCCACCAGCTTCTTTCTTTTCAGCCTTAGGACTCTTTGGTGCTTTAGGTCACTAAATCCTCTGGTCTCTTATTTCCTTGTTCCTTTTGCCCTGCTGGGAGAAACTGAGAATTTGCCCTGTTTCTGTCCAACTCTTTTTTCTCTTTCAGGCAATCTCTAGCCTCCAGCCCTTTACTCTTCTTAAGACTAGAGACGCTGGAAACGTTGCCACTCATGAGTTGTATTGAGGCCCTGGGAACCCCTTCTGCATTAAGGGCACTGACCACCCAAGGACTGGTCATCTGAAGTGACACCCTTAGACTGCCCCTCATATGCTTGGTAGTATTTGTAGTCAACTTCCTCTTCTTGCATAACCAAAGTTCTTCAGGAAAGGAGACCCAAGATTTGACTCTTCACTGCCCCTACCTCCAACTCCCAGCTCAACAGGAACAGAGATCAGGTCTAAATGCTCCTGGCATGTTTTTCAACATGCAGAACCCTTCTGAACCATTTAAGGCTTAAGGACAGTTTTGAGCTTTCAAAGCCATCACAGCCAGAGCTGGCTCAGAGAGGTAGTTGGCATCTAGAAGGAAGAGGAGGGAAAGGAGAGAGATGTGTAGCAAATGTCTGCTAGTCCAGTCACAGAGCACTAGTTGGTAGTAGGTAATAGGCAAGGCCCAGGATCAGTAGCTAGGACGGAAGAATGGCTTTCTACTATAGAACGCTCAGTTTGGACTGTTAGAATCCTTACAAGCTATCTAATGCAAAATCAGGGATATACTCTCTGGGTCCTCTCTTTTCTCTGGAAGCTTCCTGAGGACAAAGACATTTGCCTGTCTCGATCTGAGCCACGCCTGCATCTGTATCATCCACAGGTGGAATCTGAACCTGGAGTCAAAACCCGAGTTCCCTGAGGTCTTCACCCCCAGCATTTTTCTTTTTAAAAATTTGGTTAAAGTGATTATCTAAAGTAGCATTGAAAGGAAAGAAGTGCTGTTGCAAAATGCAGCCTGGAATCTGGGGATGATGGCTGTTGCCAGGCAGTTGGCAAGCTCTATTTACACTGCCTGGTGGAGGGGAAGGATGGGAGAGGGGAGATATACTGGATATTTCTTATTTCTTAGAAAATGGCTATATTGACATATAATTCAAATACAATTCACTCAAACTGTACAGTTAAGTGGTTTTACTATAGAGTTGTGCAGCCACTACCACTACCTAGTTCCAGAACATTTTCATTACCCCAAAAAGAAACACCATACCCATTAAGTTCTCACTCCTCATTTCCCCCTCCCCACCCAGAGCCCTGGTCAACCACTTATCTACTTTCCATCTCTATGGATTTGTCTGTCCTGGGCATTTCATATAAATGGAATCATATAATATGTGGCCTTTTGTATGTTTGGCTTCTTTCACTTAACATAATGTTATCAAAGTTCAACCACATTGTAGCATGTATCAGTACTTCATTTCTTATGGTAAATAATATTCCAGTGTATGGATATACCACATTTATTTATCCATTCATCAGTTGATGGACTTAAGGATTTGTGTCAGTCAGGGTTCTCCAGAGAAACAGACCAAAGGGGGTGGGGAGAGCAGGGGAGGATGATATTTTAAGGAACTGGCCCACATAATTATAGAGACTGGTTTGCAAGACAGGCCAGCAGGCTGTAAATTCAGGAAAGAATTGATTTTGCAGTCTTCAGTACAAAGGCTAGAAACTCAAGCAGAATTTCTAAGTGGCAGTCTGGAGGCAGACTATCTTCTTCAAGGGACCTGAGTCTTTGCTCTTAAGGCCTTCAACTGATTGGGTGAGGCCCACCACATTATGGAAGGTAATCTCGTTTTCTCAACATCTACTGATTTAAACGTTAATCACATCTAAAAAAATATCTTCACAACACATCTAGACTGGTGTTTGACCAAACAATTGGGCACCATAGCCTAGTCAAGTTGACACATGACACTAGCCATCATAGTGTTGTTTCCACTTTTTGGCTATCATGAACACTGCAGCTAGGAATATTCATATGCACATTTTTGCATAAATATGTTTTCAATTCATTTTAGATATCTACAAGGAAAATTCTGCATCATGTGGTAAGTACATGTAAATTTTTGAGAGACTTCCAGACTTTTCCAAAGTGGTTGCACCATTTTACATTTCCATCAGCGGTGTGTTTCTCCACATTCTCAACACTTGTTATCTGTCTTCTTCATGAGAACCATCTAGTGGTTTTTGATTTGCATTTTCCTGATGGATAAACTGATTGTGTATATGCATGTGTGTGTGTGTGTGTGTGTGTGCACTTGTATGTATGTGGTCATTTGAACACCAATTAGCCACATTCATTTAATTATTTCAATAAACATTTATTTGTAAATATTTGTAATAGTATTGTGCAAGACAAAGATCTCTACTCTCTAGGAGTTCACACAGTGTAACAGACATTTGTCCTTTTTGGGAGTGTTGCTGTCCAGCATTTGAACCCCTTTATTTACGAGAGAAAGCATAGGAATCTTGGTGGGATACAGGCCCCCCTTCCAGTCAGGGCACAGGCATGTGGCTTAGGCTCACTCAATCCAAGGATCCATCCCTCGAACTGGAAGCCAGTGGCCCAAAGTAGTGGACATCCTTCTCCAATTGAGACAGTCATGAAAATGTGCCTCTTGGTTCTTCCAGTGTGGAGAGTATAACTGACCTTTGCCCCAGCTACTATGCTCTAAATTCACCCCAATATTTGATGCTTTGTTCTGCAGCCACAATGCTCCCAGTCAGTGACTGAGCACAGTAGGGATACTAACTCAGGTCCACTTCTGAGAGACCCAGGAATATGTGCCCTGTGATTTTGACAACAGGACTCCCCATCAGCCTGGCCAAGCTTTATTAGCACTGTACTTCAGTCTATGACTCTTCCTACCTAACCTTCTTCTTTCCTTCTCTCATCCAGAAAGGTCAGATTTACACTGCAGTCTGACAGCTCTCTCAGTTTTCTCCACTCCCTCCCTATTTTCTCTCATGGCATCTTCTCCAATAAATCTCTTGTATGTCTAATCCCAGTGTGGTACTCCTCCTCTGAGGACCTGAGCTAACACACTAATGTTGCTAGTGGTGGCAGTGGCAATAACTGCATCAGCTGTGATGTTGGCCGTGTAGCCCAAGTCTGGCTCTCCAGCCCAACCTGTGGTTCTGTAAGCTATTCAATATGCAATCAAAACAAACATTTTCTGCTTGAATAAGCCAGTCAATTTCTGTTGCTCATAACTGAGAACCTTCTGGATTATACAGGGAAGAAAAAAAACATTCAATTACAATACAGCATGATAAGGACTATGATAGAGGCACAGCCTATGGGAGCACGTAGGGGGCACTTAACCCAGTCTTTATATCATTCTCAAGTGAAATAATTGTAATTGCTAGTCAGACCTTGCCACTAATTTTGTAGGCCACCCAAAATTCAAAGGCTCGGTGCATCTTCCCAATTTACCATTCCTTAGGCGGTAGTTCTCCTAGTCACACTCATACAAGAATCACTTGGAGAGGAGGACAACTTGGAGACTCCAGGGCCCCATCCTTTGAGAAACGCAGATGCTCAGAGGATCAGACTGAGAAAAACTGTCCTAGGGTTAGCTCTACAGTCTGTTCCTAGAACAATTTTGCCCATCATCATAGTGTGTGCCTCATAAATATTGGCAGCAGATGACCCATCTGTGGCCTAGCACAGAGTTAAGATAGACTTAAGAGCCCTTCCACACACAAGGATGTGTCCCTGAAACCAAGCCCTTGATTGCCTCAGGCTGTCCACAGAAAATATCATCTGTGGTTTGCTCCCTGGTACATTCAGTAAGAATAAACTATCTGCACACCATTTCATAGACTTTCTTACTGGGCACATGATGCACTTGTTGGACCTTGAGGTGCTCAACCTTATGGCCAAGGAAAGGAGATTTTCCAGCAGTACCAAGAGGAGTAAGGGACTCCGTCTTGACTGCATGATGACTCAATGGATGAGCTGAGTAGAAAGCAACAGGTAAGACCATGAATCTTGTGCCATTGCCAGATCACCTCCCAAGAACTGCTGCCCCTCTTGCTTGGCTTTACTACTAAAGGACTTCAGCTCTAATTGAAAAAAATTACTAGTGGGAGAAGTCAGAGCAGCAGGGAAAGCAGGGTAAATTAGGTTGGCAAAGTCAAACCCTGAAAAGAGAAATCAGATAAAGATAGGATAATGAGAACACAGCAGGCCAGAGAATGCACAGTCCTGCCTGTCAGGACAGAAATCAGGCTGTGCCAAATCTCTCTGACAGACAATGATGTAGTGTAGCAAAAAGGAGCTACAGTATGGACTGGAGTGAAAAACTGTGGGCTTTATGTCTGGATCTTCTTCTAAATCTCTGTGTGATCTTGGCCCTCTCTGGGATCTCTAAGATCCCTTCTAGCTTAACATCCTGTGACATCCATGGTGTTAGAAATAGCTAGACTTCCTATAATCTTTGATTGCACACATAGTGGATTTGTAACCATCAAGTGACTAAAAAAGCCAATGACCAAAGTGCCCAAGCCAATTTCTCCTAGAAATGTACTCTCATATGTGAAATATAATATGTATAAGCATGTTTTATAAGAGCCAAGGATTGGACACAACCTAAACATTCACCGATGAAGGACTGCTTAAATAAACTCTAGTGCATCTACAAGAGTTATGGACTACTCTGCAGCCATGCAGCCATAAAGACACTCCTTAGGTACAGATATGAAACAGTATTCTATATATTTAGTGAGAAAAGCAAGGTGCAGAATAGCATTTACGGTGTGCTACAATTTGTATAGAAATTAAGAGTATACATATACAAATATGTATAGAATACCTCTGGGAGGATACACAAGAAACTGATTACAGTGACTGACTCCAGGAAAAGGAAATCGACAACTAGAGAGATGGTAGGGAAAATATGTATTCACCTGTACAGAACATAAAGAAAAGAACCTTAACCAAGCATGTCACAAACCCATTTTTTTCAACCATCTCACAGAACCTAAGTGAACAAACTTAGGAAGGGCTTTGTTTCTGAAAGCAGAAAGAAGAGTCTGTGGCAATTTCCTGGCTCACCCTTGTCTCACAAGTGTGTCAGTGGCTACCATGGGTCTTCAGTTGTTTTTTTCCTTCTCTGCCTTCAAGACTTGAAGGTCCACCTTGACAGTTGTTTCAGGCAGCTGACTGTCAAAGGAAGTGGAGAGTCTAGAAGCTTCTATACAGGTAAGGCCTGGAAGAAGAGTAAAGCAGCAACCAGAGTTACGCAAGTCTGTACCTAAAGAGACTTCCTGGAAAAAGCTGTCACTGCACCCCATGGTACATACACTGGGGGTCACTGATACCAGGCCACATTGCCCCGACAAGAAACTGAATTTCATTTTCATTATCAGTCCCCTAGAAGAACAAAGAGAGTTCATTCTTTTTTTCTGAAATAAATCATAAACAGAATTCATTGAAAGCTAGTGGCAATATGAAAAGTACAAAGTTTAAAAAGATCCGTAATTCATAGCCAGGAACTAACCATAGGTTAATACATTCAGTGGGAAGAGCAAAATGATCCTCTATTTAGACTTATTTTATGAAAGATTATGTCAAATTAAGTGAAGAATTGTGCTTTTAAATACAACTCAGCAAGCAAAAAGCCTAGGAGGGCTTGGTTTTAATATTCTGAATGAGCAAATTTAGCACCTTTTTTGTGCAATGTAACTGATTAGTTTTAACTATCATACAATTGGAATACACTAAAAGAGTATTTAGTTTAAATAATATTAATGCCAACACCGAGTGCTTACTATGTGCCAGGTATTATTGTAAATCACTTATGATCTCATTTAATACTTACAATGTCCCTATGAGATAGGAACTGTGATCACCTCCATCTTACAGATAAGGACATTGAAGCACAGAAAAATTAAATGGCTTGTCTAAGCTAAGACAGCTTAGGTAATAAGGCTGGGATTTGAACCCAGGAAGATAGGCTCAGGTGTCTGGATCCTAGTCATTTATAATAGCAAACAAATTGTGTGGAAAATTCAAATACAGCCTTGCAGGGAAATATTAGGAATAACTTTGAAATTTCCAAGGATACTAGACAGAAAGAAGATCTGGATTTGTGTTTATATCTGACCTACTTCAACAGTCACCTGACTGGTTTCCTTACCTAGTTTCTACATCCTACGCCTTCCCAACTGGCCAAGCTTCCTGTGATACTCTATCATGTCACTCCTTTGACCAAAAGCTTCTAAGGGATCCCTTCTGCCTATCTAATAGATCTCAAACTTGACTGTACATCACAGACACCTTGGAAGCTTGCTTAAAATACTGATTTCCTAAGCTTCAACCCAGAAATTTTAACTTAGTAGGTCAGGGTGGGGCCAGGGAGGGGCCAGGGAATTTGTGCTGTAAGCAAGCTTTGCAAAACATTGGCCTGTGGGGACAAAGCTCACTTTGTTCTAACATTCAAGGACGTCCATGACCTGGCCCAAGCCTACCTAACTCCCACTATGAACGCTCGATTCCAGAATGGCCACTGTCCTCAAACTTTTCCTATAGGAGGCATTTATAACTTCACGCCTTTGCCTCCCACCTCCAACCCATCTGGAATGACCTCCTGCCTTCTTTCCTCCTGTCCACACACTATACATCCTTCAAGGTCAAACCTGAGTTTCACCTGCTAAGACTTTCCTTAAATTCTCTGGCCCAGAAGGGTATCACTCTTCTTCTGAACAATTAAGTCTGTACAATCTGATCCCAGTCCTTTTGGTACTTAACTGATTTCAAAAGTATATGCCTTGCTACCCCAACTGGACTGATGGCTGCCACTACCTACATGTGGCTATTTAAATTCAAATGAATTAAGATGAAATAAAATTAGAACTCCAGTTCCTCAGGCACACTTGCCGCATTTCAAGTGCTCACCAGGCACATGTGTATTGGTCAGTGCAGAGAGGGAATATTCCACATCAGAGAAACTTCTAAGGGACAGTGTGGCGAGTCCGTGTATGGCTGTCACAGCTGCAGCTACCTTCGTGGTCTCTCTATAAATATTGCTTACTCTGAAGTAAATATGTATCCTGACCACAACTGGTTTCTTTCTAAACTCTAATTCCCATTTTTTAAAAATTTTTTATTAAGGTATTATTGATATACACTCTTATGAAGGTTTCACATGAAAAAACAATGTGGTTACTACATTTACCCATATTATCAAGTCCCAATACCCCAGTGCAGTCACTGTCCATCAGTGTAGTAAGATGTCACAGATTCACTGTTTGCCTTCTCTGTGCTACACTGTTTTCCCCGTGACCCCCCACACCATGTGTACTAAACAAAATACCCCTCAATCCCCTTCTCCCCCCCCCCCCTTACCCTCCCACACACCCCTCCCCTTTGGTAACCACTAGTCCCTTCTTGGAGTCTGTGAGTCTGCTGCTATTTTGTTCCTTCAGTTTTGCTGCGTTGTTATACTCCACAAATGACGGAAATCATTTGGCACTTGTCTTTCTCCACTTGGCTTATTTCACTGAGCATAATATCCTCCAGCTCCATCCATGTTGTTGCAAATGGTAGGATTTTTTTCTTTCTTATGGCTAAATAGTATTCCATTGTGTATATGTACCACCTCTTCTTTATCCATTCATCTACTGATGGACACTTAAGTTGCTTCCATATCTTGGCTATTGTAAATAGTGCTGCGATAAACATTGGGGTTCATATGTCTTTTTGAATCTGAGAAGTCATATTCTTTGGGTAAATTCCAAGGAGTGGGATTCCTGGTCAAATGGTATTTCTATTTTTAGTTTTTTGAGGAACCTCCATATTGCTTTCCACAATAGTTGAACTAGCTTACATTCCCACCAGCAGTGTAGGAGGGTTCCCCTTTGTCCACATCCTCGCCAGCATTTGTTGTTCTTAGTCTTTTGGTTGCTGGTCATCCTTACTGGTGTGAGGTGATAATTTGCATTTGTGGTTTTAATTTGCATTTCCCTGATGATTAGTAACATGGAACATCTTTTCATGTCTGTTGGCCATCTGAATTTCTTCTTTGGAGAATTGTCTCTTGATTCCCATTTTTAGTAAAATTAAGAAGCTCAGAAAATCATTCTTGACTATAAACATCACAGCATTTTGAATCAAGTCTCAAAACCCTTGCCTTCTCTCAGTTCTCACCCTCCCTGACCTCTCTCTCTGCTATATTGCCATTATGCAGAGATTTCCCTCTCCTACTTGAAACGCATTCTTTCTTTGCTTCCACTATGCTGTAACAACAAGAATGATCATTGTTAATTTGCTGAGCTCTTACACATGCAGGGACATAACCTCAACAACCATATTAGGTAAATACTATTATTCTTGCCATTTTAGAGATGAGGTGTATGAAGTTCAAAGAGGTTAACTGATTTGCTCAAGGTCACAGAGCTAGTAAGTGGTGGTGCTGGGCCTAAAACCTAAATCTCTTTTAAGGCTCTTCTCAAGAGTCATTACTAGATCAAATGCCCCAAAGAGGCGGGGCAAACCATCAATTCCAACATCAAAGAATGGAAACAATCCATTCAAGAGTGTCCTCTTCTCTTCCTTTTTTCCCTGCTCTTCTAAAATTCTCTTACTCTATATCACATACCCCTCTGGTAGATTTTCAAGGTCTTAACAGCCTGGGGAATTTAAAGCCAATTACTAAGTGAGAAAAAAGCAACTACAGTCGGTCAGGGAGAGCAAGGTCCATGCACTGCCCTTTGTTTTCAAGAATTTTGTTTTCTCCTAAATACCCTGTAGATCCTTAACATTAAAACCTGTGTTGTTCAGGACTTTGAGTTTCGATTCAAACACTCTGCCAAAGGTCTATTTTAATTACAACCAGAGACCATTTACAGCTTTTCTGTTCTCTGTTCTGGGCTTTGTGTCCAGCAGCTGCTCCAGTGCTAGTCAAACACGATAGAGACATGCTGGAGGAGTTCGGCTTTAGGTTGGAACAGCCATCTGCTTTCTAGAGTTTCACATTACCGTCTACTGATACCCTAAAGCAGGTCAAACGCAGCATTCCTGGCCCAGAGACAGAGGGTGAGGATGTAGAAAAAAAGCATACAGCAACCTTGCCCCTGCCATCATGAAAAAGAGATGGTTAACCCTGCTGATCCCCCAAACTCACCAGGCTCTCCTAATGTGTTCTGAGCTACACAAGGCCGAGGTACTGGAGACAAGGAGCTAAGTTAGTGACTATACATACCTTTTGGACTTTGGTCTC
>JAVSCE010013677.1:0-185417 GCA_032199065.1 Smutsia gigantea
ATCATTTTATCAGTGGTCCAGGGAACGACAAGGGGCTGAGTATGACAGCATGGCTGAAAATACTTTCACTCTCAGGGACTAGGCCTCGGCGAACATGGCTTCACCAGACTTACTATTAAAAGCAATCTGCAAGAGAGGCTTGAAAACCCAGGGGTCTAATATCAAGCAAGCGGTAGGAAGGTGACCTTTCATTCCGTTTGTTTATGAGAGGATCTGCAGACTGTGTCTCAGTGTGGGTCCAGCATCAGCAAGAGGCCAAAGGGGAGACGGTGAACTCAGTGGTTTTTTTTGTTTGTTTTATTTTTTTATTTTTTTGAGGTCATATAATCAACTCAGAAAATACAGCTGGAAAAGAACAAGAATGAAAGCTTGGTTTTTATATACTCTCTTATATTTTTTGGCAAGTGGCTAAAAGCAAATTCCCTTTGATATTTCTCTCTTAGAATACAACCAACTTGGTATCAATTTAAGTACTAAATTTGGCCATTAGATATATTACCAAAATGAAAGAAAAGAGACAAAAGGAGAACGGGAGCAGATGGTAAAACAAGAAAATTAAGACTGAAATAGAAAGATGACCTGAATAGAAAATAGAAAAATGAAAATAGTTCTGTTAGGGTAATGGTAATTGTTTATTTTTCCTGCTTAACATTCTATAACTTAGTAAATGATATCTCCTTTAAAAAACATTAATAAGAATATCAAATATTTTCAAGCAGAACTCATCATGTTATTTTTACAAAATGTTACAAACTGATTACCTGTCTATGAGGTATGTATATATCAACCACTCATTTGCAATTACTCAGAGGAGAGCTAATGTCAAGTATATTGAAAAATTCATATTTGAACTATCATTCACATTTGTACTTCATTAACACAAACAAAAATTACTCTTGTGTGGTAATTACCTTTTAATATTTGCTAGGCGTTGCTTGTCTTTAGGTATTGATTTTTATTCTTTCATTTAACCACATACCTCAGGCTCTCTTCCAGGGTATTAGAAAAATTTTAAATATTCAAAGTATAACCTTTTTTTTTCCTCAGGCAATTTTACTTATTCCGAAAATAAACTAAAATAAAAACCAAAACAACAATAGTCAAAGAAGAATGGCTTAGAAACGCTGTGACCTCCTTAGCTCTGATTTAGTTGCTGTCATGCCAGAAAGCATGCACACACTTTGTTGACTGTATGGCTATGACTGATTGATGCCAGCCTGGCAAGGTTACCATAGCTAATTACAACATCATTCATCTAAGTCTGCATGGGAAAAAAATACCAGGTTCCCAGGGAAGAAAAATGAAAAGAAAGAAAAGCTATTCTATAGCTGTTAACTTTTGAATAATCAGCCCTAAGAGGAAGCAAATAGGATGAAACTCAGTGACCAAATTATGACTTATGGATTCGTCCAAGCAAATGACCTCAGTTCCCTGGTAATTTCAACTTTGGGTTTCACAGCGCACAGCAGAGAACTTCTAGCAACAAGGAGCCCTCCACATTCTTATATGGTTGGTAGTCAGATTCAAAGCTCTGGCCGAAGCAGAACCCAGCTTTAGCTCTGCTCTGTGTGTGGTGCGACTGTGTTTGTCTAGGATCAGATGCCAATACTTAAACTCACATTACGGGCATGGCAGCTACTTACACATTGTAGCCTAATTAAAGGAATAAACTTCCCCCTTCTTTATTTTTTCCTGAAGATCAGTGCCATAAAGGGATTTGATTTCCTTAAAAATTCAGACAAATGTTCCCATGTGTTACCCTTATGCAATAAATTAGTTAAAATCAGATAGACAGTGGTCACAATTTTGAACACTATTCTATGGCTATGCAATATTTTCTGAGAACTACTGAAAAAAAAGGGAAAGAGAACTCAGTGTTTTGAAAATAATTACTATGACAAACATACAATCATAACTTCCATTTCAGTTTTGAAGAAGCACAAACACACATGGAAACAATAAAGCGTCTGAGGCACCTTTCAGCTTTCATATCTCAATAACAAGAATCACTTTCAAACAGAAAGTGAGCTCATCTTCAAACACACAAGAGGAGAATAAAGCTCATACCATTTCAATGTCCAGCTTTAATCAGATTGCTTTGTGTCTGGGTAATACAGCTCACAAGACTGGTGACAACGAAGTTTTTTATTCTGACACACTGTTTAGGTTATGCTGCTACAATAATCACAACTGAAGAAATATTTTCTCATGGAAGCTTGAACCCAAAATAGCACATCTCAAGAAGTACTAAGAAAAATTATCTAAAGGCCTAAAATAAAATTACTAATTAACTGGGGCTATGGGATGGAAAGTGACAGGGGCAGAGAGTCAGATTCAAATTCAGCTTGGTATTAATGAAATTCTCCTGAGGCAATCACAGCCCATTAGAGTAAGAAAGGCTTGTTTTATAGATGAAAAAACTGTGGCCCCGGGAGATATAGTAGAGACACATCAGGGAGTGACCTGGAAGGTCTCAGTTCAGAATAGGCAACTCCAGGAAGGCCAACTGTATCCTGATTTATTTATTTATTTACTTATTGATTGGAAAAATGTGGTCCTAATAGACACAGGTTCAATGACTTCTCTGGGCTCACAGATAGATCAAATCTTGTGGGGTCAGGAACCAGCTCCATATCACTGATTCTTAAGGGACAAGAACCCCTTTAGGTCAGTAGAAGATTTCTTCAGTTCATCTTTATAACCTTCACGGTTGAATGAAGAGTTAGGATATATATTCATTGTACACCTACTGTACTATCTTAAACATCTGCATAAGGCCTCACAAACAAGGTCATATCTGAGCTTCAGCTTAAAAGGTGCACACAAGTTCACCAAGTAGAAAACAGGCAAAGGATGGGCCAGGGGAAGGGAACAGTACCCACCAAGACACAGAGGTTTGAAAGAAAGCAGCAAGTTTGGGGAATGTCAAGAGGCTCCTGGTGGCTGCAGGTTAAGGTAACTATAGAAGAGCGACTGGTAATGAAGGCAGGAAAAGAGGAAGTAGCTAAATCATGAAAAGCCTGTGAATATAAACTTCTACCATGTTCTGTGCATAAATATTTCATCTTGGAAGATAAAGAACAGGAGGGGCCAAGCTCTATGTGCATGTGGGGAATGTTGCTGGTTTTTAACAATATTCTTAATGATGACCTTGCATTGGAAACAGAAAATCATTCTGAATGTTGAGTATATTTTTATTTCAGATTTCCAAAAATATAAATTGTTGTGATTAGTGTGACCAAATCATGAAAATGTCTTGATTTCTAATATTTGCTAAGTTGTGTCCTGTTAAGTGAGAAAAGCATGTGCGCTGATCACGATTAAATGCCTTATCTTCTTGAATGGGTCTTAAGAATTTGAAAACCTGTGAGAATAAGCTCTGCTTCTGCTGTTCCAGCCTGGTCAAATAAACCCCCGATGTGAACTGGAACCTGTCCCGATGGCCTCCAGGAGCTAAGTGGGGAGCAGAGATGGGCTGGAGTTCAGTGTTTGGCATTTTTCATGCACTTTGTTCTGACGGATCGCTGGGACGCAATTGCTTCTCCTCCTCTAACTGCCTCTCCCGTTACTCATCTAAGCAGGACCTCAGGGGTGGGGCTGGCAGCACAACCAGGCTGCTCCCGAACCACCATGAACACTGCATCTGCGGCCATGCGTATCCCTCCATCGTAAGACGACACATGCCCAGCATTGACCACAGCCAGCCCCGGGGGCAACAACAGGAAACCGGAATGGGCAGAAACCAAAGTTCATTGTGCTGCTTCCCTCTTTAACTTTTCTAAGAAACTTGATAAATATGGTTTTCCTTCACTTTTGAAGTTCCAGAAATGAAAAGTTTTCAACCTGATGGAACCATGAGGGTAGATAAGGGATGATTTTTTTCATCACTCCTGGCTGCCCCAATTCCTCCAGCTAATTCTGAGGAGCCATCTGCACCCGCTTGCTAACAAGTCTGGACATGGTTCCCTGTGCAGTAGGAAGCCAGTGCAAGTTGTTAAGCAGGGGAGTTATATAATCAGATTTGTGATTTCGAAAGGCAGCTCTGGCAGAAGGAGGGATTGGAGAGCGCAGGCGCAATACAGAAGGAGGTCACTTCGAGGCCTCTGCCGGGGTCTGGCTCATGGCGCTGCTCTGCCCTGCTGCAGGGTCATGCACAAGAAAGCTGAGGGAGGTGGGGATGGTGGGCAGGAAAAGGAGGAACTCGAGATGGTGCCACGGTCTCAGACCAAATGGCTGGAAGGCCACACTGACCACCTAATAGCGAAGGTTATCTAATTTTAATTTAATCATTAATCTACTGTACTGCGTGAAATGGGATTTGAAGCCAAGGAGTTAAACATTTTCAGGGTTTTGATATATATTCACAAAGTAATCCCAGGAAAATCACAACGATTTATTCTCTTACAAATAGCATTTTAGAGGAGCACAGGAAAATTATTTCTGACCCTGGAGCCTGCAAGCATTCAAAACATGGTTTTGCCACCTATTAGCTATGTGGTTTTGTATAAATTACCTACCCACTCACTCTGTGCCTGTTTTCTCATCTCTTAAAAGAGGGGAATAATAGAGTCCAGCTACGTATTATAAGGCTTAAATGAGCTGTTACGAGTAAAGGATTTAGAACACCCATCTTGAGGTCAGTGCCTGGAGTGCAGCCACCCTTTAATAAATACTGGTGACCCTTGAACAACACAGGGGTTGGGGCACCAACCCACCTACCCCCTGTGCAGTCAGAAATCTGCATCTAACTTTTGACTTCCCAAGAACTCAACTACTAAGGGCCTACTATTAACCAGAAGCCTTACTGATAACATAGTCAATTAATACATATTTCATGTTACATGTATTAAGTACTGTATTCTTACAAAACTAAAGAAAAGAAAATATTTTTCCACACTGTCCCAAATCACCAAAAAGTGTTCCAATACATCTATTGAAAAAATTCTGCATATAAGTGGCCCTGTGCAGTTCAAACCCGAGTTGTTCAAGGATCAAGGGTTTTCTCTGTCTTACTAAAAATGAGTAGTGAAGAAGTAGAAGGTCTACTTTCAGAGAAGAGGACTCTCAGCTTATTTTTCTCCCTGCATTCAACAGATTTCTCAGATGGTTCAACAAAAGAAACTGAAAAAGCTGAAGAAAAAACTTTTTTTCCCCTGAGAAAGCTCATAAGAGAAAAGGTGAAAAATTTCCAGGCACAGGGGTATGCTGAGGTTCAGCCTTTTGAAGACAACTGTTCTCGCTTATACATAGAATATTAAAACAAGCACGAGCAATTTTCTTCTTTCGTCTTCCCTTATTGCCTAATTTTCCTCTGATACCATTTGCATAATAGATAAAAAGGCATCCATTATGCAAATGAATGATAGGGCTGTGAGGTTGCTGAAGCCACAAACCTTGCTCTCCATGAAGAGAGGCTGCCACAAAGCCCTCCAGTATCTGCATTCCAGCAGACTGCCTCCCTAGTAGGGCTTCCAGAAGATAGAGGAAAATCATGGAGACTATAGGTCATTAATTTCCAATTGGCTTATTACAAAAGGGGTACCCCAGATGCTTTCTAGAAATTAGTAAAAAAAAAAAAACAGGGATAGTCAGTATTTGTGGCATGTAAAATAAGTTTTACATTATACACGCAGTTTCAAAAGGGAAAAATCTACTACTATGTATACATTTTTAACTATTTTAAGAATATGCTTTGTTTTAAAAAGAAAATATTCCCTTTGCAAAGTGGAAAAAAAAGTCTGTTCTGGCTTGAGAATTAACCTATGTATAGCAGTAGCTTAGAGCTGTCTCAAATGCATGCGTATACTCAACAGGAATAAAAAATAATTGTTTCAAATACTAAGATTCAGTGGATTTTCAGAAACTTCACGCTGCTAAACTGACTAAAATTTATCTCTAAGAGGTATCACCAAAAACTGACACACTATTTCTCTTGGAGTTGTGAATTCACTGAAACTTCAGAAGAATGTTTATTTTTTCTTTCCACCAACACCTTCAAACCAAATATAACAAAAAAGAACTCTGAGCAAAATTACTGGGTAAGGTGTTCTTGTTTGAATAATTCAGTAGTACAGAATTAAGAAACTAACTTCAAAATGTTTTCTCCAAACTCTGAGATACATAGTTTTCAGGAGAAAAAGAGATGTTTAAAACAGAAAGTGACCTTTATTTCTAGGCTGGATTCCTTGACAACCCTTAGCTTTTTCCAAATGACATTTTTTTCAGGGACATTTTCTATTTTGTTTTTAAGTGATCCTCAGGGGCTATAGATGAGTCTCCTCACTTGCAGCCCAACTCCTCCCACATGATACTTCGAGGGCACACAATTCAGATTCACCTGCAATTCAAGAAAAAACTGCATCCACTTGCCTGAGCATCGGCAGCTTCAAAGTGCTACATACAAAAATAATAACAACTTAGAAAAAGACAAACCATTTTTTAAAGTAAGAGAGCAACAGGGTAAGTCATAAAGTAGAAGTAACAGACAATCAACAAGATGCTATATTTTCACTAGATGAAAAATGTCACATTAAAAATATACATACCAAATCTCAGAGCAGAAGGGGCCACTTCAATATCCCCACCAATGGGTTTAAATGCAGCCAACTGGGCAGCCACTTCCGTCTCAAAAGTGTCCGGGCTCTGCCGACCTGCAGGGCCGCTGCTGGGGCTCTCGATCTTGTGGAGTGGTTCTTGCTCATCAAAAACAGCGATCAGCTGCAAACAAATCCAACGACACTAATTACTTTCCATGACACGCCTATCACATGAACACCGTATCTAGCTGACTGTGACGGTTTTTTTGCTTTTAAAGGAAATGGTCTCTGAAAACTCAGAAGTTTAATGTTACTGTACTACAACTCTTAACTCGATGTTATGTCTGAAAGCATCATGACCAGGAATTCACAGTTTGTCTGACTCTTCCTGAAACAGAGGACCAGTTTTGGTGAACTCTCTTGAAGGAATGAAATGGCTGCCTTTCCACTTGTCACCTTTGCTAATTCGCCTAAAAGGACTTCAGTTACCTCTTTTAAGAGTGTTTCCAAAAATAAAAGTTTAATACGTAAAAGTCAAAGAGGAGCCTTACATTCTGGAAGAGGGAATTCCAGTCTTAGAGAGCTCAACACATTATAAAACCCATAATTCTATCTGTCCTTTTAGACACAACCGTAATAAATAAATAAGTAAATGTGTATTTTACATACAACACATTTATCTTGTAACATGGATGACCCAGTTTTATGCATGCCTTTTTTTTAATTTTGTTAGTTTTCTTCATGGCTATGTTGACTGGTTTAAGTTCAAGGGAAGCCAAGTCTGAGGAGACTAAACACCAGCTCCCTTAACCTAATTATACCCATCTTGATCTCAATTTTATTTCAATGAGAACTATATTTGTTATTAATATAAAATGTTTAATTGTCCATTTCCACATCATTTTTCAAAAAATAAGGGCAAGATAGAACAAAATATTCAATAAATGTGTAAACACTGCTGTTTAAACAGAGAGGGCAGCCTCGCTGAAACGGGACCTGTGGCCAGCAGACAGCAGCGGCAGAGACGTTCACAAGCTTGTCATCAGCTGGGTGGAGAAGTCCCAGTGCGAGCATTACCCCCAACCCAATGAAGTGCAGTGTGTGCAAATGTGAAAGCTGCCAGTGAAGCTTCAGACATTTTTCATTCATCAATAAGAAAACAAACCTACTTATGATTCAGACATTTCTTTAAGAATGGCACTCAAAACCCCATTCATAGGGGAACCTTGTTGGCAATAGTATTAATAACACAAGTGCAGGGGTAACCAATCAAAACATCATAAATTCCAAGTTCTGTCTTTCAAGAAATGAATACAAGTAGGGATATGCAAATTGGCTATTCAAAAATAATTTCTATAATTGACTACTCATTTCCAATAGAGAGATTCTTTAATTGGAAAATCTAACAATTCTCTTACCACAGGAAAGAAATGCTACTCCCAAGGCATTATTTTTAATTCCTGAAATTAAGCACATACGTTTTCTGTTTTTAATTGGTAGCACTGATTTGAGAGAAGACTTAAATGGACTAATGAAAGATTATTCTGGTATAAAAATAATCAGTAGGACTACATCTTTCTAATCATTTGGCCAAAGTGGAGAGTTTAACACTTAAAATCCTGAAAAGGAAAATAAAATTGGTTTTTTAAATGTGGTGGAAATATTATTTTCATCACTATTTCTGTGATATTATAATTTCAATGTTGTATATTGATGAACTCTACCACATATTACTAAGATTTCAATGTGCCAGTCAACTGCAAAGTGGTTTCCTGTACAGGTTCTATGAACCCTTTTGTGTTAAGAGAGATACCTTGCTTTTTGGACTTGTTATATCCTTAATTCTTAATATATCCTATCTGTCTTCAATATTGTGGAAAAGAGAAAAAAATAGAATACTGATCCAAAGTATAATACAAAAGCTTAAAATTGATAACTCATAAATCCTTATCTATAACTGTTACGTAACCTCTTCTTAAGATACTTGACTATTTTCCATAATAGCATATTCACACAGGTTTATAGCCTTTGTAGTAATAATGTTATACCTATTAATCAAATAGGAGAATCAGAGTGGTTCAGAGATTTTGTTTCCCAAAGTGACAGATGAAACAGTAATAGGACCTAGAATCTAATCTTTTTAATTTCCAATCCAGCATTTCAGAACACACTGTAACTGTTTTCCAAAATTAAAACTGTAAAAAGAGACACTGCATTGTAGCCTTTGTAATCTGCATTTGGTTCATGAGGCTGCTATGTTCTAAAGAATGTGGAGATACAGGCAATACATTACTCCTTGATGATGATGATAGGAAGACCTGGAGGCTCCCCAAATCTCATAATCTCTTGATGAATTAATTGCTTAGTCTGTCTCCCAGTCCCATGATTGATGGGAATTATCTCTACAAATCCTAGTTTGGATGAATGGATGAGTGATGAAATAAAGTCTGTACTCCTGGAGAGAAGAGGATCAGTTAGAATCCACGGTGCCCAAAGTCCCTGGCACTACAGGCGCTGGCTGGGAAGAGAGATACTCCATCCAGTCCTCCTCTCAATATCTACAATACACACAGACTTACACTTGTTTCAACATTGATAATTAATTTAAACCATATGTTGTAGGTGCTTGTTAGATTACTTGATTCATCAGAACACCTATATTACTGGGTAACAGAGTTCCCAGCAGACAGTGTTACAGAGATGCCTTAATTAACATGAACCACTGTTTCGGTCCCTCAACAGAAGGAATGCTGATTTCCAAAGTGTCCAGTGCATGAAAATGGCCTCCCCTCCCTGCCTTTAAACCCATTCAAAATCACCTTTCCCACAGAGAGGAGTTGGGCATGAAAGAAGGAGTTTTTTTTTTAATTTTTGTTGTTGTTAAGGTTTCATCTACGCTAAACTTGTGTGGCATGTGAAAGATTTTTCACAAACCCCTTAGGGACTGTGGTAGCCTAAACTCTGTAAAATGCAAATTGGCAATATTTCATCTGGATGCTTTCCTCTTCTGCTGCCCTATCCATCCTCTGTGGCCCCTTCTGTTCTCCTTCTGGGATGCCAATGTTCTCATGTCGTGCAGTGCAGCAGTGACATTTCCCAAAGACCCCATAATCCAAATGAGCTGTCCACACAGCCTTTACTTCCAATCAATACTACCGTCCTCGCAGAGCCCTATCGGCATTCAGGCATCTCACCCCCCAGTACACACAGGAACGTCAGTCTACAAATGTGCTCTTCATTCTCCCACCCAAATGAAAACAAAAACAACCTTCTCAGGACTCATTTACCCCTGTGGATACCACCCTCTTTCTCACCTTCCCTGTCAAGGGAAATTTGAAAGCCCTGTCCACAGAGCAGCTTCCAATCTCTCTTACTCTTTACTGAGACCATGCTAGTCAGGCTGTCACTCACCCCTCTACTCCACTGAAACTGCTCTCATCGAGATCAGAAACAACCTTCAGATTGCTAAATCCAGAGTCACTTTAATGATCACACAGTTGATCACTGCTTCCTCTTTAAGTGACATTTTTCCTTCACCTTCCTTCTTGGATTTATCTTCCACTTTTCTGGCTCTCCATTAATTTTCCTTTTATTTATTCTTCCTCATATTAAAAACATCAAAGAGAATATATCTCAATTTGTTTGTCCATCTCATTTGTTTCATGGCATAGATGGAAAAAGATATGCTGATAAATTCCAAATCTGCATCTCCAACCCAGAGTTTCTTCCTGAACTGTAGGCTCACATGGTCCATTGCCTAACCCGTCAAAAACCGAAAAACTCTCCACAGTCATTTTACATCCCAATTAATGGCAATCCATCCATCCAGGCACTCAGGACAAAACCTTGTATTAATCCGTGATCCCTCTCTCCCTGTCCTTCCTTTCCTTTACCTCTGTCTCTCATATACCCGACACATCCAAATTCTTAACACATCTCAATATATAATCAGAATTTAACCACTTCTCATCCCTCTGCTCTTCACTTTGGACCCAGACACCACAGTGTTATGGTTACTGCAATAGTTTCCTCGCCGGCCTCCTTGTTTCCACCCATTTTCCTTTTCAATCCACTCTCAACACAGCAGCCAGAGCGATCTTACTAAATTATAAGGTGGGTCACATCTCTCCTCTGACCAGAACCATGTAATACCTCCCCATCTCACTTACAATGAAGTGCACATCCTTGCAATGGGCCTACACAGTCAAGGGCTCCAGGTCCATTTCTGACCGCATGCTCTGACTCTGCTCTCCCTTGTCCTCAGGGTTCAGTCCAGCTGTGCTCTCATCTTTGTCCTCGCCTCAGTGCCTTTGCATTTGCTGTTCTCTCTGCCTGTCTTCCACCAGATACCCTATGGCTTGTTCTTCTACCCTTCATAGCTTTACTCAAATACCAGGCTTTCACTGGCCATACTACCAAAATCACAAGATTGCCACCACTTCCTCAACTCCCTTCCTTCATCTTTCTTTATAGCATTTATTACCCTCTTAATGCTATATATTTTTTATATTTGTCTTATCAATTGCCTGCTTCCCCACTGTACGAGGATATAAGCTCTAAGAAGATAGTGAATTATATCTATTTTGTTGTTTGCTGTATCCCTATTTCCTAGAACAGTGAATATGACATGGTAGCACCCAATATATATTTGTTGGGATAATGTGTGAAATGAGGCAAAAATATATACTAAAACCTAACATAGCAACAAAATAACCCAATTTTTCATGTGTTTTTAGAATAAACATTCAAATTAAAATTTTAAGAAATCAATGCATATAAATAACCAATATATATATATACCCATAAGATGTTCATAATGTCATCATCATCATGATTGTTTTGGGTTTTGCTATTATCGGGGAGAAATTCCTCATTACTATTGGCACTGGGGGAAACTGGTTCTGCCACATCATGCTCCTAAAATAGAAATAACATGTCTTCTCTTTCCTTTCCAGGCTCATTTTTGGAAGGGCGAATCTGCTTATTAGGTCTCTGAAGGAGTGAGTGGAAGAGTTGAACTAGGGGCAGATGGTGGATATGGTGGAAGAGACAGAAGGGGCTAGCAGTTTGGCCCCAGGCACTCCCTTGCCTTTCTTCCAATATGTCACTTTGATGTACCTGGTGGGAAGCTTCTAGGTGTGTCCCCCAAAGTACAAATGTGTACTTAAGAACAAATGTGAATAAACCTCCAGGGTAGTGTAGGCATAGCTTCAACTGGCACGCCACAAGCTCAAAACTGATGTGTCCAGCTTTGACAGATTCACGTAAACTTTACATTTTACAATCTATCAGTTTTCTGTGCTTGTTTTAATATGAAAATATTTTCTCTTTAATTGACAATATAATTGGGGCACCAGGAAGGCATACAATGTTCATGTGTCTTGTACCTGTATTTGAGAGCTCAAGGTGAAGTCATTTCTCAGGAACACACTTCCTGAATAGGACTTAGGAAAGCACATGAAAATAAACAAATTAATGTGGTAAGTATGAATCAGTTTCAATAACGAGATCTCAATTGCCAATGCTGATGGTGTTCCCAATTCAAAGATAAGGCACTAATTTTGGTAACTTTAAGGATTCCCTGTGTTCCCGTGCCTCCTCCAGAGGGCATCTGGAAGGAATATCTGAAACAAGGATTTTCCTAGAAAAAAATATCCATAAGCCCTATTTAAGAGAATATTTCTGTCTTTCTCTCATACTTACCTTGAAAAGGTCAAAGTAATGGAAAAGTCAACAACAACAAAATTCAAAGATCAAACGAAATAAAAGAACTTTGGATAATTTACAACATCCTTGAAACCTGAATAACAGACTTGATCAAAAGAGCCATGTGTTCTCTGCAATTTAACACCATCAATACCTCTTCAAAGACTCAGACCTGTTTTTGTACTCACAGAATAAGGCTTTCACGATCAATACCACTAGCCAAGGTGCATGTGTATGTGCTGGGGGGTGAGTGGAGGCGGTCAAAGATCAATTGCCTCGATAATATCCCTGATGTGCCTAAATGCTGAGCACAGAGCCTGGTACACAATGTAAGGTTAAATAATTCCCTTTCGTACCATAGCTGACGTTCCCTGGCTTCCAGACTGAGTCTCACTTGACTTGTTTATCCCTATTCTGCTTTTACTTTGTTGCTTCTCTTTAATCTCTTCATCACAGGATTGACAGAGGAACAGAGAAAGTACCAAGATCAAACACATCAAATAGGCAATTTTTGTTTTTTTCTTTTTTTTCTTGGTCTTCACATGAGAACACACAACCTTAGACATGTGTGCTGTCTGCTATGTTTCTACCATAACTCGAAGCAATATACCAATGCCTTTAGTTTCTGTACAGAGAAGTAAATATTTTAATAATAAATGCCATGAAGTGTATTTATTGCAGAGTCCCTCAATATTCATGATGTTTTTGCTCTGTTGTCAACCTACAGCATACTGTCACTTTTATAGCCTGAGTTTTTATAATCTGATGCTATTATCTTTAGCCTATATAGAGAATAAAAAGAATGATCCAAATGCTTTTAGAACACAGCATACTGTATTTATAAAAAGTATTTTTTGTATTAGCAATTACACTAAGAATATGTGGCTTAATTTTAATTACATGTCAAGTGAACCAATGTATGAAGAAAAGCTTATTTGCCATATTAAGCTGCTGAATTTAATGACATATTGCTATTTTTTGCTGTTTCATACATATTCCATATTACCAACAACTACCAAGTAAAACGAAAGAAGAAAAAAAAATAGTATCCTAAAAAATAAAATTGGAATCATTTGTCTCAAATCTTAATAAACACAATTAAATCTAAGTAAGACTGTGAAATTACAACAATTTCACAAGTAGAGGAAAACATATTATCACCTCTGGGAAGAGAGTGAAACACTGCAAAATTTCATTTAAATGTATGCATCTCCTTGTAACTAAATAACAATCGGCTGTGTGAGTTAATTTTATGCCACTTTAAACAAAGGTTTGAAAATAGGTTCTCTTCCTTCATAGGATTTTGACAGCTAGCTAAAAGCATTTAATCCAGATTTTTAAAATTAGCATGCTCACATTAGCATCTTCATCAGACGTTAGCATCAGATCTAGCATCCTCAGAGCAAGTATATAACACCTCTGATTCTCAGAAAGTTCAATCGACATTCAGTAAATGAGATAAAACCAATTTTCATTTCCTCTCCAGACTGAAAATCCATAATAGGCACCTTTACAAACTTTACAGCTTTAAGCCACATTCTAAAGAAAATAACATGATTTACTCAACTCTACTAAGAACCCTATTTACCCTTACCAATTTTTAAAGAGGCAGCTGCCTAAATCACCCCATCATAATAAAAAATATGCCTATTAGAAAAACCACCCATATTTCACCCAAAAATACATTTGCCTCCCTTAATTATGTAGTAAGTTACTAAGAAGCCAAGAATACATTAAGCGCATTTTATACTGAATCATATTTTGCCTCTGACTTCAGTTTGAGAACCTTGAGTTTGTTCTTGCTTCATCCTTTACTTTCCTTAGTAACAAGAGCCCACTGTTGATGAAACACATTCGCAGCTCATATCTAACATACACAGGGAAGTCTGAGGAACCTTTTCCTCTGTGCCCTTCACCATCTGTAGCAGCAGTTGGGCAAAGGGTCCCATGGAGGTCAGGTGGCAGCCACCAAGCCCTAACCTGGGGGACCCTGGAGGCAGCCGTGGAAACAGCAATCAGCTATACCTGCCGGGAAAAGTTTCAAGTGTTGTCAGGATAACACAATTTAGGAAATCATAAAAACTCAATATATCTGCAATAATTGGGTTAAATTGGCTGGGAAATTCTCAAAGATGATCCCAACCCACTGGGTAGCTTGCCCTGCCATTTACCCAGTATATCACTAGATGGTTCCTCAATTTTGTCCAGTCCCTAGGGCTTTAAGGTGTTGGGAGAGTGTATATTATTGGGAATGAAGATGCAAATAGGGATGTTTTAAAATGATGTTGGAGACATACACACACAGGCTTTTTCTTCAAGTTTTTCTTATCTAAATCATACACATCTAACCTGTATTTTTGAAAGAATATTCTTTTTGAAGCAAGTGTATCTGACACTAGGATGCATAAAACAGCATAGGGGAAAATGTTTTGTAAATTACACAGCATATACACTTTCACAGTGTTGTAACATCCACACTGACTATTATTTCACTGGCACAGTTTTATTCTCCCTACTTCCCTACAGATTCTATTCTCTAACCAAACCAAAGCTGTACTGTCTCACAAAGGTACCTTTTGCAATCTCTTAGCCAAGGCCCATTGTCACTGCAGCTATCCAGAGGTATGTCAGTCGCTTACTGGAATCCAAGGTTGATTTCTCTCGGCAGTGATTACTTCATTACCATAAAATGCAGCATTGCCTCAGCCCAGACCCTCACATCTCCAAGGCAGAGCCTCAATTCGGTCCTGCATTCTGGTCCGGCCCTCTGACATTTACCCACAACACTGCTGCTGAAGTGGTCTTTCTATCATTTGGATCTGGCATGATCCTGCTCCAGCTGAAAATTCTTCATTATCTATTCCTATGGCTCTCAAAATGAAGTTCAAATCTGCCACATGAAGCCCACCACCAAGCGCATTTTATACTGAATTATATTTGCCTCTGACTTCAGTTTGAGAACCTTGAGTTTGTTCTTGCTTCATTCTTCACTTTCCTTAGTAACAAGAGCCCACTGTAACAAGAGTCTGCGTCCATGACTCTGTCACTGCCTATCACATGGGACAAAAATACCTGATTTACTGCCTTCTGTCTATAAGTGAACTGTAAATAATGATGTATATGTATAAGTAAAATGATATGACACCATGGGTCATATCATTAAAATATACATATTTAACAAATACTTACATAGCCCTCACTACGTGCTAGGTGCTGTTCTAAGTTTTTATATATATTGTTTTATTTCATACTTACAAGAAACACTATGAGAAAAGCACTATTATCCCCATTTTACAGATGAGAGAACTCAACTGCAACTGATTTTATATTCCAAGCTCCTCGTATGGTACTTTGGAACATGGAACCGTGTCAGGGGAGTAATTGAGTGATTTAAGTCCCCTGCCATATCTAAGAAGAAGAGCAATATCTCTGCTATATGAATGTCCACACTTTGACATGGATACCATTTCCCTGTGTCCTGATTCTCCTTGCAAACAGGAATAAAGGTAACCTCTATTACCACGTATGCTCCTATAGGGAAAAATCACTTCTGCCCATCCTTGAGGCTCAAGGCAAAAATGCATTCTACAGTTTCTCCATCTAAAACCCACTTAGTATATTATGGTCCCAACCCTGCTTCCTGGTGGACTACATTTATGTATTTGATTTTCTTCCAGAGGAAACCTTTTGAAATTGTAAAGCTAATTTACATATTAACATACCTAGTTTTGAAACAAACACAACTGTACAGTGTTCTCCATTCCAGCTGACTGTTGCAGGAACCCTGCTTATTTGTACTAATGACTGCAATCCAGGGTGTATTGCTTAATTTTGTGGATTAATGAGTAAGCAATCAAATGTGATTTTAAGTCATGAATATAACAAACATACTATTCATTTATTTTGACAAGTATTTAAATTTATAAGACTTGGCTACAAATAGAGCAGTCTATTTCTTAAAAGAAAAAAAAAACCTTTCTGCTTTTAAGACAACTCAACAGCTTTCAGATAATAAACCTGTGAAGAGAACGATGACAAAGCCACCACCTACCAAAGACACGTAAAGAATTGGTAGGTTGATAGAAAAAAACCAAACAAACAAGATCTCACTATATCATTAAAATTTTCAGGGAATGTCTTTTGCATGCATTTGAGCTGTAAGCAATGTCGTTAGGGGTTGTAAGCCACACAGAACATTCTAACTAAAATAGGTCAGTGCTGGCCCAAGGCAGGTGTCCCCTAGCCTGTCACCTGGTGGCCTAAAACGCATGTTTTAACAGCTTTACATGTCTCTGAGGTAGCCTCAGATTCCAGGCCGGAGGTCCCCCAGGGTCAGGTAGAGTGGGCTACAAATATGAGGAGACTCAGAACTCCCTGAAAATGCGCTGGTGATTAATTGGTATTACATTTCCTCACACTGGTCAGGGAACAGACTCCTTGGCACAGACACATTGCACAGACTGGCCTGAGCACCGCTGACTGACCTCATGACAGGTCCAGTGATGTTCTACCTTCTCTAGCATTTCATGACAGCTGAGCAACTGATGGAGGCTGGGGAAAGGTCAGCCTGCAGCCTGATGGAGGGATGAGGAAGTACTTCTCTTAAATATTCCACTTAGACTCAGATCTTCCTTGTCATGGGTGACAAGGCTTCGAAGACGCCATTTAAAAAGATTAACATTGCAATTGCAGGTGGGCTCAGCTGCTGAACTCCTTCCGTCTGAGTGGTGGAGCTAACCTTTTCCTTTAGCTTCTAATTGCTCTGCAGCTCCTTAGCTAGTGATAATGTGGCTGACCCCGAAGGGACCGGTGTTGACTCTGGGAGCATCTAAATGTCAAGATTTGTAATTATGATTGTGGGTGGATTAAACTCACATACAATGACACCTCGCTAACTGGGGACTGAAGACAAGAAGCCTGCAGTCCTTGCCTCCTTTGCTCATAGTCCTGGGAGGTATGTTGCGTCTTCTATACGTAGTTGTGTTTTGGTTCCTGTCTCTAACTATAGAAAGATGGTCCTTATGAGTCAGTTGTAAATATTTAAGTTTACTGCAAAAGGCCTTCCTAAAGCATCTAAAATATTCTCTGGGCATAAAAACAATGATTTATTTCTAAATAAAAAATTGAAACACATTGAGTGTATTTATGGCAAAAAATGGAACATTAGTTTTGAAATTAGGACTGTACCAGAAAATCCAGGTTACTAGGACCATCAGCAATATTGGGTTTCGAAAGCTAATCTTTACACTAATATTTCCAAACCCAACTGCCACTTTTGCACTTTGCTACTTGGCTTTTAGGTTTTCCAGGGAAAAATAAAAGGGTAGGGACAAGAAGAAGTCAGGATTGTAAATTGTTCCCTCCAGCAAATTGTGTATGTGGTCGTGTGTGTGTGTGTGTGTGTGTGTGTGTGTTAGAGGCAGGGACGGAAGGATGGAAAGTGAACAAAACTCCAAAAGGACATTGTTATGGGGACTTCTGAAAACACACAATATAAAGAAGGTCAATTCCATAAAACTACTGTTACAGTGTTGGTGTTTTCTTTCAGCCTTCTTTTCTATGACTTACATACATATCTTAACATTCCTTGAACCATACTGTGTAAAACACAATTTTGTTTTCTGATATTTTTTCACTTAGGGATTCCTTGTGAACAATTTTCTCTAATTTCAATCTGCAAAAAAAAAAATGAGGAAAATTCATGACTGAATATTTCATGACATATTTAGCCATATTATAAATAATTTAGCCATTCTGCCATTCTAGACATAGGAAAGTAGAAGATATCTTTGTAGTGTCATTTTCTCAGTCATTCCTAACTTTTCAGGCAAAATTATATCCTCCTGTTTAAAGGCCAATCATTTGATTACTAGTGATCCTGAAAGTAATTTTGTAAGCCATTTTTACTTTTCCATTGAAGTTGTATTCACACCCTTTGCCCTTTTCCATCTTGCTTTCAGTGCTTTTTATCAGCATATATAAGCTCCTTTTAGTTTAAGTATATTAAGTTTGTCTTTTTTATCTTTGCAAATTTATTTTTTGCCAGTTTACCTTTCAATTTTATGATGTAAATTTTTCATTGCACAGTATTCCATTCACTTAAAGCCCTCTATTAAATCTTCAAAGGTCCCTTGTAAATAGGTATTCACCTGGAACCCGTAATACTTTATGATGGGCAAATAGTAAAACAATATTGGTTTCATTTAATTCACTACTTTGACAGTCCCTTAAGAGAGAGCAGGTGGGAAATGTTTTGACTGATGGTGAGTCTTTGGTTTTTAAATTATACATTACATTCAAAGTCTAAACAAATGCAGATGGATAAAAACTATTGTTGATAGAGAAAGCACAAATATTTTGATATTTCCATTACTTCATAATCCAAGTATCTAACTTATTATTTCCTGACAATCCTTTCTATCGAAATTCCATATATTCATTATTAAAATGGAAAAAACATATTCACAAACATTAGTTTTTAAGAAACTTTCATGTGTTTGACAACTCTTAAGATCTTAATTTTTTGTCCCACAGACAAGACAAACCTTTAGTGTTACCATCTTTTAATGTTTCTTCTACATCCTCTACCATCCAGTCTTCAGTCATGTTTGTTATTCCCCATAAACTGTCTCCCTGACTTTCATATTGCCAAGGACTCAAAACTCTAGGACTTGCATTCCCTGCTTGGACGGGGCGGGGTGGGGGGAGGATGGGGCTCTGGAAAGGACCTATTGGCAGTGATGCATAAAAACTGCTTATGTCCTTAACTCTCCTCCGAGTCTTCTTTTTTTCTTTTCTTTTTTCTTTGTATCATTAATCTACAATTACATGTGCAACATTATGGTTACTAAGCTCCCCACTTCATCAAGTCCCCCACACACACCCCATTACAGTCACTGTCCATCAGCGTGGTGAAATGTTATAGAATCACTTTTTTTTAATAATTTATTTTGGTATCATTAATCTACAATTACATGTGCAATATTATGGTTATAAACTACCCCCTTCATCAGGTCGCCCCCACCAACCCCATTACAGTCACTGTCCATCAGCATAGTGAGATGCTATAGAATCACTACTTGTCTTCTCTGAGTTGTACAGCCCTCCCTGTGCCTCACCCCCTACATTATGTCTGCTAATCGTAATGCCCCTTTTTCCCCCTTGTCCCTCCCTTCCCACCCATCCTGCCCAGTCCCTTTCCCTTTGGTAACTGTTAGTCCATTCTTGGGTTCTGTGAGTCTGCTACTGTTTTGTTCCTTCAGTTTTTTTCTTTGTTCTTATACTCCACATATGAGTGAAATCATTTGATACTTGTCTTTTTCCGCCTGGTTTATTTCACTGAGCATAATACCCTCTAGCTCCATCCATGTTGCAAATGGTAGGATTTTTTTTCTTCTTATGGCTGAATAATATTCCATTGTGTATATGTACCACATCTTCTTTATCCATTCATCTACTGATGGACACTTAGGTTGCTTCCACTTTGTGGCTATTGTAAATAGTGCTGCGATAAACATAGGGGTGCATCTGTCTTTTTCAAACTGGGCTGCTGCATTCTCAGGGTAAATTCTTAGGAGTGGAATTCCTGGGTCAAATGGTATTTCTAGTTTGAGTTTTTTGAGGAACCTCCATACTGCTTTCCACAATGGTTGAACTAATTTGCATTCCCACCAGCAGTGTAGGAGGGTTCCCCTTTCTCCACATCCTTGCCAACATTTGTTGTTGTTTGTGTTTTGGATGTTGGCCATCCTCACTGGTCTGAGGTGATATCTCATTGTGGTTTTAATTTGCATTTCTCTGATGATTAGCGATGTGGAGCATCTTTTCATGTGCCTGTTGGCCATCTGAATTTCTTCTTTGGAGAAGTGTCTATTCATATCCTCTGCCCACTTTTTAATTGGGTTATTTGCTTTTTGTTTGTTGAGGTACGTGAGTTCTTTATATATTTTGGATGTCATTTATGAATATATTCTCCCATACTGTAGGATGTCTTTTTGTTCTACTGATGGTGTCCTTTGCTGTACAGAAGCTTTTCAGCTTGATACAGCCCCACTTGTTCATTTTTGCTTTTCTTTCCCTTGCCCGGGGAGATATGTTCATGAAGAAGTTGCTCATGTTTATGTCCAAGAGATTTTTGCCTATGTTTTTTTCTAAGAGTTTTATGGTTTCATGACTTACATTTCGAGTCTTCTTTTCATTGTTTATTTAACAAAATAGTTGCCATATGGGTCAGCTGTCCCATTATAACTACCTGATAACTACCGGATTTCTAGCCAAATTTCTCTATTTTACCAAAATCTTTGGTTACATTCTCTCATCCAGTCTGCTCTGCCAGTTAATCTCACTTTCATGTAAACTTCAAGCTTCATAAAATTTATTTCATCTTCAACATGTAAGTAACACATGGGGTGCTTCTTAGAGCATCGGGGAACATGAACTCTTGGAGATTTAACCAATTAAAAAGATGTGTAATGGTTTATTTCTAAATATGCAAAATCAACATAAAGACATACACTCAGGACAGTATTTAATTCATTATATAAATAGACTAAAGAAATGGTATGTCAGTAAGACAGCAATAAAAGTCAGGAAAATGGTGTCAGAGGTGAACATGCTGGCAGTGCCATTTTAAGTATTATCCAGTTGAAACGATCTGCTGGATGAAGGAACAAAGTGCAGCCTGACTAATAGAGACAGCCATACTATGAGATGACTGACACATGGGGATTATAACGTGATAGCATTAGACTCTTGAATCCAGGGCCAAGTACATAACTTCTGGGGCCCAGTACAAAATGAAAATATGGAGCCCCTGTTCAAAAATTTATAAGAATTCTGCGATAGCAGGTTAGAGTATTGAACCAAGCATGGGGCCCTGGTGAACACTGAATCCTGAACAATTTCATAGGTCATGTGCCAATGAAATTGCCCCTGCTTGAATCATATGACTTTCTAAACTTATTCCAGTTTCATGCTCCCCTAGTAATCTGATGGTGATTTGATTCTCCACATCATTCTTCACCAGGGAGAAGCTATGCTAGCAAGTGGACAGGCTAGCTAGTCCCCTTGGTAAGTGTTATTCACTGGCTTACAGTCCTGGTCAACTTGCTAGGTGGAGTCAAAATCCTTGGGTCGGATCAATCCAGAGCAGTAGACGGCATAGTTCATGGAACTACGGTGCCTGGACCCTATGTCGTGGGTTTAAAAAAAAAGGCTCAAGTACATGGTGTCCAGTGAGACCTCTTCTGCAAAATCCCTGATATTCAATGAACTTTACTGGAACTTCCAGGCCTTATTTATTCATTGAAAATGTAGTACTCATTTAGAAGATAGTTTAAATCAAAGGAAAATGATGGGATTTTTTTCATTTAAGTGCAAAAGAATAATTTTGTAATATGATATTGCTATAATAGTAATCATATTACAATATATAAATATACCAAATAGCATGTGGTACATCTTAAATCTATACAATGCTACATGTCAGATTTATTCAATAAAAAATAGATGCAAAGGAATTGCAGAGTAGATTATTTTCCATTGGTTCCTGTTGCCTCCAGGATACCATCTCACTTTCTTTCTAAGAGCTTACAAGGCCTTCCACAAGTGGCCTGAAACGAAGTCAGCCTCATGTTCCTTTATTCACTCATCTATGCTTTTCACTGCCACACACACACACACCCCAACATGTCTTTGCAATTGCAGTTACCACCTGTCTTCCTACAACCCTTAGTAGTTACAAACCTAGACTCTGGTTCAAACTACTTTCTAAACATAGGGAAGTTACTTCACTTCTCTGAGCCTCGATCACTTTCTCCATCTATACAATAAAGAGGATAGCAACCAACATTTATTGAGCACTTACCATGTTTAAGCACATAGTATCGGACTGCATTATCTCACTGCTTTCTCATAACACCTCTAGAGGAAGTTACCATTAGTATCTTCTAAATGGGGGCAATGAGAGCTTAGATGGCTTACATGGCAAGTAAGTGATAAAGCCAGAATTAGAAGCTAGTCAAACTTAGCTTTATTAATCAAAGTTTAAACTTCCTTATTATTCTGAGCCTACCTATTGAGTTGTTGTATTACATGAAATATGACTTAGCAGAATGCATGGGCACAAAAAAAAGTGTTCCTTTAATGCTAGCTCCTAGCTCTTACTACAATCATCATCAGTGTCAGTATTTGTATTACTGGATCAAAAGTCCTATCATCCTTTAAGACCCAACTCAATTTGTATCCTGGATAATATCTGGTATCTAGAGATTGCTTAAGTATATGCTTCATGTAAGAATATGCCCTTTTGTGGTCTAATTAGAAATGTACAAAGTCAATTTAAAGAGACCAAGTAACTCCCAGAGTAATATTTCACTGAATATCTAATAAGATCGACATGATTTATAATACCTAGACTAATATCTGAAAAATGTAGACACTTTCCTTAGTAGAACGTGTATATTTATTAAATAAAGATATATTATTAGTAGTAGGTAGATCACCACGTCAAGTGATAAGGCATCAAACAAAAAAGTAAAAGAAAAACAAAGATGTGATGAGGGGGGGAAAGACACTAAATAATATACATCTCAGTTTTGTACCTAGTTCCTACTCTTGGGGTGTTGATATTAGGATTAGGAGAAATAATCTCCATATAGAAATATAGTGCAGTTAGTTAATATAACATAACTCCAATGCCCACTATTCTCAAAAATTGTGTTTCATAACAGCATCTGTGGGTGAAATGGGAGCGAAGACGTCTTCCCTTTCTGTGGTCCCTTTCACATGTTGCATAACTGGAAATGCTGTGCAGCATTTTCTCAGAAAGTTCTCTAGAAAGCCTGTCCAGTTAATCAACTGTAGAAAGTCTCCATTCTTATAATTTATTTTGTTTTTATAGAAAAAAAATTTGGAAAAGTTCCTGTGAGACATGGAAAAATACCAAGATCTGTCAAGGATAAACATGTTTTCTTCCCCAAGCCCTTGAAGTCAGTGGAAATGGTTTCCAATAATGAATCACCAAAAGAAAAAGCCCTATTTTTATTGGACTAAAATTAATAATTTCTATGAAACAAGAGGACAAATGGAAAGTAGATGCAGGCAATCAGTGGACCATCCCACAAATACTAGGGTACTGGTGAAGAGCCTGCTGAGGCAACAGATGCTTTTTTTTTTAAACACTTATGTTTATTCTCGATGAGCTGGGGAAAAATCGTTTTAAATGTGTTCATAACTGGGAGCTTTTTGCCAAAGGTGAACCCATTTATCTAGTCAAATCCAAACGGAAGTCTGAAGTATGAAGGTGATGTAACATGCAAATTATTCTCAACTAATGTAGTTAAACGTGACAAATGTGAATCAAATATCACACATCTCTAACAGTCTTGCTTCTAACTTAAAAGGGAAAAATATAATTTATTTGTAGCTGCCAAATACTGTACTCTTACTCATTTCATAAGCAGGCACCATTTTCCCTACCTCTGAAAATTTATGTTGGTCTATGGACAGGTTAGGCTGCCTTTTTAAATCTAGTGGTCTGTGACCAGAGAGGGCTTTAGCCAAAGGGAAAATGACTCTATAAATCCACAGAGGATTTATATATGTCTCGCTTTAAATTGTACTTTGAAGGCTTCAGGACTACCTGAAAAGACTTTGAACAAGAAAAATCAACACATACCAACACATATGTATAGAAACTTATCCTATTTTACAACAGGAAGCATTCCTCAAACTTTAGAAAGCGTGCACACATACAAAAAGATACAGACTTGACAACACATTTAGAGACTTGCTACCTAATATCTAGAGACTTGGTTGTCTTATGCCATGGGGCACATTAGTACATAGAGTCGTTTTTTGCTACAAAAATATGATTAGGATACTTCTGCTCTTGATATTTCACACAATAGATTTATTCATTATAATGTCCCTAGAAAGCAGATTATGTTGTCTCAGAGGATGACATGCCACTTTGAGAATTCATGTCAGACCTCTTTAAATTAAGAAAGGTGTTACGTATTTCATAACCTCTCAAACTTAACAGGCAGGTAAAAAACATGGAAAGAATCATGAGCTTATAGATTAGATACTTACTCTAATAAAATAACTGAGTTCTAGAAAAATTAAATGAATTTCTAAAGTCTTGTAGTTAGTTAATATCTGAACAAAGTTATGAATTTAGCCAGAGGCTAGCTTTAAGGTACAGCTTAAAAAAAATGTCATACTTTAAGATAGGTATTGAGTTCTAGGCCTCACAGTTCCCACCGTTCTGGCTTGGCATATACTTGCCCTACCTTACTAATTTGCCTAGCTCCTTAAATCATTTAACTGGAGACTCTTACCCTGTGTCTGACTTGAATGCATAGGGTTCTTTCTACTCTAGACTTCCTCCATGGTTAAAATGCAATTATCAAAAGAGACAATACTTCAAGCTTCTTGCAAGGACTGTCATTTCATTATTATTTGCAAAGTCAGTGATGATCATTATAGACAAAATCCCTTCCTTAAGTGAACTGTTTGGCATGGCTGACACAGTACATGTGCAGAACACTGCCTCCGTGATGGTGAATTTTTTTGTGTCAGCTTGACTGGGCCATGGGTTGCCCAGATATCTGGTTAAATATCCTTCCTTGTTCTGTCTATGAGGTTGTTTCTGGAAAAGATTAACACTGGAATCAGTAGAGTGAAGCAGACTGCCCTCCCCTATGTGGGTGGGCCTTATCCACTCTGCTGAAGTCCTGAATAGAATAAAAAGACTGAGTAATAAAGAATCCTTTCTTTCCTACCTGTTTGAGGTGGGACATTGGTTTTTCTTGGCTTTCAGACTCAGAATGAAACATCTCTCTTTAGGTCTTCAGCCTGCCAGCTTTCAGACTGGAATTTATACCATTAGCTCATATGGTTGTCACTCCTTTGAACTTGAACTGGAAGTACACACTGGCTCTCCTAGGTCTACAGCTTGCTGTCAGGTATTGGAACTTCTCAGCCTGCATAATCATGTGAATGGATTTGTTATAATAAGTCATATATATGAATGTATATACATATGTATGTACACACACACACACACACTACTAGTTCTGTACTTCTGGGAAACTCTGACTAATACAGCTTTCTTACACAGATGTCAAGAAACTGGCATAATCAATGCTTTGGAACAAAACTTCATACCCAGAAGCAAGAACATCTTCTCAGAGTTCCTTACAACTATATACAGCTTTTAAGATGGTCAGCTATGGACTCTTCAGGCTAGAGTTGATTAATACAAAACATTAGAAGAAATGAAAGACTTCCTGGATTCAAAACAGCAAAAGCTGAACTAAAGGACATACAGCAACACTCAAAAGCAGACGTAGAAGTGAAGTTTTCAACCCAGGTTTAATGGTACCTCAAGGAGTGGGGAAAGGTTAAGTTAGGTACAGCAGCCCAGACTAAGAACTTACATGAAGGGCTCCAACTCCCATTCCCAAAGAACAATATTTGAGCACTTATAACATGGCAAGCACCATGTTTAGAACTGATAGTAAAGCCCCCCTCTCAAGAACCTATCAATTTAGAAGTAGGGCAGATAAATATGAAAGTGAATATGAACACTGTGACATATGACAAAATAGATGACTGAGCCAAATGCCATGGCAGGAAGAGAGGGGAAGATTCATTCTGTGTATGTTTGCAGGGAAGCTGTTAAAGAAGGTGTAGAGGGGAGATGACATTTCAGCTGGGTCTTAATTGTTATGATTTCACAGGACAGCAGGATTGGAAAGCACTTCAAGGCAAAAGGAACAACACACACAAAGGCACAGGAGTTGGAAAATAAAAACTCACTCTTCGTGAAATGCCAACCAACTAGTTTGATGTGTTTGGACTACAGGTCCCTGGAGGTTGAGAGAAAAAGAAATAGGAGAACTAGAGTGAGAGACAGAAAATGAAGGACCTCGAATGTTTTGCCCATGGATATGTTTCCTCAAGCTTGTGCTAGGTTTTATGACTTACAGTGTGTACTTGTTAGAATTTTAGTCTTGACAAACACTCTATGAAGAAGGCCACCTTAAATATTCTTCGAAATAAGATTAGATGTAAACAGAAGTACCCTGCAAAAGTGGTACCCTGTGCGCATATCCCCCTCACCCCACCTGGCCTCTAACCTAGCATGCCCCCACAAGATTAAAATACAGTTTGGGGTACTTGGAATTTGCATTATGTGACAGGCGATTGAAGAGGTACTCCACATAGACTACATTCATGAGTTAGAGGGTGTGTGTGTGTGTGTGTTTGTGTGTGTGTGTGTGGTGATGGTGGAGGAAGGAGTTGTGAAGACGGGTAGGTAGTCTTAATTAGGTGATGTCAGGTACAATTACAACCGAATCATTCCATCAGCCACTGAAAAAGGAGACCTTTTCAAAATAAGCCTTTTCTAAGTTCATAAATGAAGCTCATGATTATTTTTAATTGAAAAAGGACTAATCATGAAATATCAAGATTAAACAGATTATAAAAATACGAAACAACATATTAAGTGATGCAGTGGTTAACCAGGTGTTTTGCACTGCCTTGTCTTGGCTGCCTGAAGAACACTGGGCTAAATGGGAGCCCTTCCCTCAAAGAGCGGGTCTCACAAAGGGATGGACGTGGCTGCCGCAGCTTTCACATCTGTGCAAAGAAAGCCATGAGGGGACGCTGGCAGCCAGCAGCTTGATGGATTGCTAGGTACTGAAGAGCATACCCCTCACCCTGTCAGGTATCCTAGAGGGAGCTAGGGGACAGAAGCCATTGCTAGGAGCCCCCGAGAGTCTGTCTCACCCTCCACACCAGCTCTTTCTGCCATTAGAGGTCTTTGCAGAGACCCTGGAGCAGCCTCATGTCAGGGGACCACTTTACAAAGTCATCCTGCGTTCTCCTTTCACCCACCTGCATTTCCCTACAGGGCTGGCTTTTTAAAAAGTCAGTTGTGTTTACTCTTGTTGTTGCTTATTTTATTGAATTTCATTTTGAACTTGTGTCCATTGTTTCCTTCATTCTTTTTGTTGTGATCAAATTATCTTCCATTGTCTCACTTCTTTTTTCTTTTTTTTATAAATCTTGGTTTATAAAGTATTCGCACTGTTCTTAGCTTGTTTTCTTTAGGTGATATAATGAGCATCTAACATCCTTTTCTACGCTTACTAACTTATTGCTAGCATTTTTTAAAGTTCCCTTAAATATTTTGCTTTTCAGCTTTTCTTTTTCTTATGTTTTTCCTCTGAAATCTAACTTCTGGTATACTTCACTTCGTCACTGGAGTATTCTTGGTTTGCCAGTGGCAGATATAGAGGACACTGTTGGGAAGGTAATGAAGAGAAGAGTATATTCTCTCCAGAAAGACAAGATGGATTTTCTGCCTATTTGCCAAAAACAGTCTCTCTGACTCTTATTTGCTCCCTTGAACATTCTGTTAGTATATTTAATTAAATAAAATAAATTCCAAACTTAGTAACTTAAGAAACTTCATGCTTCCTTCCTATGGCCCAAAACTACTTACCCCCACTATGAGCAATCTGTAAGGTCTAAAAACCTGGCACAGAAAATCACTGGACAATGGACAACATTAGACCAGAGAGCTCCACTCAGGAAAGGACACCAAATCAATTCCTTAGGTTGACTTTGGTGCCACTGAGTTCCACAAAAGGCACAATAAAGGGCTAATGGCAGGATTTTGGACTCTCCTGTTTAGCAGCCAGCCTGCTTCTAAATTTCTTTTCACAGGAAGATCCACCTGAAGTTTTCAAGTCACCTTCTTTTTAAGAGAGAAGATGTTTGGGTTTAAGAAAAGCAGAGAGAGGCTAATTGGAATCTGTGATCATCTTTAAACAAATATGTTTGTTTAATTTTTTTTTAAAAAAAGGAAGTAGTCAAGGATAATTTTAAAAAGTGGTATATTTAAAGAAAATATTTCTTAATCTTTTCTTTTAAAAAGAAGATATAAGTTTAGATTGTAAAGAAGTCAAAGTCACTGTGTAAACAGAAGTTTGACTCCTTTCTGTGTATTTCAAATATTTGTGTCAGTCTTCAATCTCATTAACATGGGTCACAGGAAATTGGCCATGCAGAAGACTGTTCTTAGTAGCAGTCACTGGTGACCGGCACAGTGTTTTTATTGCCACTTGTCCTAGTGTTTTTTTGGTTGTTTTTTGTTTTTTATTTTGACTATTAAAAAAGAAAGTTAAAGCTTTGCTGAGATGTCCAAGACTGTGGAAAGGGAAGAGGGTTTTTCTCCCCCTCCACTTCCCTCTTGGGAGCAACTTCAATAAAATTCAGAATTCAGAAATGTTTCAAATGTGCTCAGAAAGGCTTGTGATCCCTCAGAGTCCTATCAATAAATCAGTTCACAGAATCTGGTAAGGTTTATTTATCTGACTGGAAGTAAGGAATTTGTACTAAATCACTACATTTTTTGAAATATTGGTTCTCAAATGAAATATCAAAACAGAGAGAGAAAGAAAAAATTATTTTGACCTGACATCTTAATGCAGCGTTACTGTGAAAACAGGGAAAGTAAAAGTTACATTTCCAGAGATAGTCAATTTTAACTGCAACCAACAACAAAAAATATTTTAGTTTTATTCATTTCAGCAATTGGTTTATGACATGTATTATATCCTACATAAGATGGATTTACATATCGAAAAATCCAACTTAGTTCAATTGCACAGAGTAATAATTACTGAGTAACAACACCTCAAATTATTTTCACATATTTGATGTTACCCAAAATGAACATCAGAAACCTAAACAGCCGAACTTCCCTTGAATCAATATTATATAAAACCAACTTAAAGATATGCACTTAGGAATGGCTAAATTCAAGTTCTCCACTTCCTTGTAGACCAAATATTCCAGTGGTTACATTTAACATTTTGAACATGTACAAGGATACAGTATTTTAAAAATATATATACTCAGAATGGTGCAATAACGAGAGTTCTTAAACATCCAATGGAATTTAGTTTATAAAAAAACACAAATGACTTCTTCAACGCTCTGCACTGTCTCTGCTCATCATGTATAGCACCTAAAAATGCCATTGAAGGGAGAATAAATCTTTCAGGAAAATCTCCTTTAAATGGAACCAAAGGTTAAAAGACCCACACTGGAAACCCTGCAGCACAAAGGACTCTAATATTACCTTGAGCAATTTACAATGAGCTTTAATTTACCCATTTAGAAACCCTGATTTCCATAAGAAAGGTACAGCAGTAATAAATCTTGTCCCGCTAGGAAGTCTAAAAGAGGAAAACAAAACAAAATTTCACCAGCATCTTGTGCATTAACACTTTCATGTCACTGATAGCCATGGTGTTATATATGTGTTAGGGCATTAATTAGCATCCTAATAAATTCAAGTGTTAGAACTTTCCAAAACAGAACAATTTAATCCATGGTTAGGAATGGAACAAAGCTTTAAAAATATTTCACATTTTTTGAAATGTATGACATGGAAGTCGCTTTTATTCATAAAACTTGATGAATTTTAATGATAATGCCTATAAAATGGAACATTGTATACAGCCCTCAAGATTATGATATAAAACAAAAATGTCATGGCTAAATCTAAACATATGGAAATAAGTACATAATAAACCCCAAGGATTATCAGTGGCTAAGACGTCAGTTTTTAATTCTCCTATTTAATTGAACATATGACACTGAACATCTGCTACTCAATCAACTAACTTTGAGATGATTAATTTGTTTGCAGCACATCTTTTATAGCTTTTCCACTCTTCCTTGCACTGTAGTTATTTTTCTCTTCACTCCTAATAAATTATAAGCAACTTGAAGCCAAGGTCACTCTCTTTATTGCTACTAGCGGCCCTGTAAACGTGAGCCTTGAACCTGGAATGGAGCAAGTACTCCCAGAGTATGCATTTCTGTCACTGGCATATCAACTGGCCATTCTCAGCAACCCAGACCTTAATGGCCAGTTTCCACGCTGTGCTCAAAACCACTGTGACAACAGACCCAGCCTTGGAACGTCCCATCCATTTATGTCCACAGCCAGTGAATTGTTCCCACACCTCCTAAGTAATATCTTCTAGCAGTGCCACTGCTTATTTTCCCTACATATCTTAGAATTGGCTTAGCATAATTTCTTTGTAATGACATTCATGTATATGAACAATATAATCAATTCTAGACACAAAACTTGTGCATAAAACTGAGTGGGGAGAGAACCTCTTAAATTACTTAATTGAAAAAATTAAACAAATTGCACTTTGGCAGTCACTTAACTGTCATGCTGCAAGTGACAGAACATCCCAGAGAGTCGTCATTACTTTCTGATTTGACCCTTTACCTCTCAAATCACTATCATGCCACTAGGGTATTATCACACTTCTTAAGGAGGAAATAAGAAACTCACTGTGGATGAACATGCAAAATGACAGAAAGGAACAAAACTTCTTTGCCCTACAACTGGCCTGGTGATTAACCTGGACAAGCCACTAAACACGTTTGATCTCTTCTCCAGAAGAATAAATTTTCCTACATAAACTTCTGAGGATAGTATGATATGAATTAAAAATGCCCACAGTGCCTTATAAGCTCTCCAGAGCTGATAAGCTCTCCTATGAATGTTTTTCTACAAAGCTGAGTGTAATAGCAATACTTGTCTTTTCTATTTCAGGAAAAAGCAAAAGCATAATACTTCAGCTTATAAATTTGTTTCTAAGGTAAAATAGGAGATGCCAGAAGATCACAAGGACAATGGCAATTTGGGCACATTTGGGGACAGTCAATCGCCTGAGAAAAACATGCCTATTGGGAAATAATGGTGTGATAATAAATAGGAAACAACTTTTGATTATTATAAATTGCTGGTAAGTGATGGAGTTTCCCTGAAGAAATAAATACTTTATCAATGGTTTGTAATAAGCTACAAGGTCCTGTTTATAAAGCTCACTTAAATTGTAGATACAGAGAATACTGGCATTGTAACACCTCTTTGCATTTCCTAAGGATACTGTGAGCACTGCATCACATAATGTGTGTGCATGGGCCTCTCAGGGATAAAGTACTATTAGAATGCAATATTCTTTCTCTCAGATTTCAGCAGCTTTTTGAGTGACAAAAATAAAATGAAATATTGCAAAAATTAGATTTTAATTTCTGAAATGATGTACCTATCACAAAGGCCAACTTTTGAATGTCAGAATAGAACATTTATTTTTACAGCATAATCTCCTGATTACTGTTATTTCTTTGGTTTATATAAGCATAGATGAACTAAATAAAAGACCTCTGTAACAGAGTGTCCTCGATTTCACCACTTGCCTTCTGGTGACCCCATTCTACAGTTCAGCAATGCGTCTGAAAGGAAAATGCCATCTCTGGAAACAATATATCACCCATTTTTAAATTTTATTTGAGTTAATGGAGAAAGAATCTAGCATTGCTTTTACATGAGATGTTAAAAAAGGGACAACCTTTTAAATTTTCTTGTTTACAGGGCAGGCGTGGTTATAACTAGTTCGGTTGGGCCTGGTACCTTATGGATCATATGTGCATTCTTTCTACACGAGGCACTGTACTAGGAGGTGGGTATACACATTGGTCAGTACACAGCAACCTTGCCTCTCTGTTGCTTATGATCTGGCCCAGTGGGTCTCAAGCCTGGCTGCACGTTAGAATCATCTGAAGACTGTCTGAAAAATACTGATGATGAGGCTCTAACTTGTGCTTCAATTTTTCTAGGATGACATCTGAGCAATGGCATGTGTTAAAAGTTCCCTAGGTGACTTTAATGCACAGCCATGGTTGAAAAGCACTAGTCCAGTGGAGTGAGAGGAATGAGATAAAAATGTAATTATAAACTTTTATGAGTGCTGTAAAAGAAAAGTGTAAGAAGTTATGAGAGTGAATAACAAGACTGAGGAGTGGGGGGATTAGTCAAGACAGGCTTCCCTGTATCAATGATATTTAAACTGAGAGCTAAAAGATGATGGTGGGTTGGAAGAGTGAGACTATGCCAGGGGGAGATCTGCAGGCACAGGAAACACGTGCACAGGCTTTAGGACGAGAAAGGACTTGGCGTGTAGGAAGATCGTTGGGAAAATCAGTGTGGCTGGAATGCAGCGAGTGAGAGAAGAGTGGTGCCGAAAGTGGCTGGGAAGTAGGCAGGGGTCAGACCTTACTGGCAACTGGGAAGATGGGTGACGGATTGCTGATTTCACCTTAAGTGTGGCTGAAAGCTATTTGATGCACTTCTGTTTTGTCAAAAAGTGACATTCAGATTAAGTGGGGAACACCATTTTTTTTCTCATTTGCCTAATATTTCTAATTGAAAAGTTTATTGGAAAAAAATATAGATGGCCAGCCAGCTAGACAGAAAATGGACCAGACTCCAAGAGGTATTAGGCATCATTTTCACCTTCCTCTGACATGTGGCATTGTTGATAGCAGTTGATAGCATGCCCAGGACTCGGACAGTGAGTTTGTCTCACTAGCCTCCATTCCAAGAATTTCTCCACTCTTTCCAATTTTGACTACAACATTGGATTTTCTAACCAAGCCACCTTTGCAATGGGGCTGATTCTCCAAAGACAAGCCTCTAAAAAGTGAAACCTCTATTTTGTAATTGCAAAAGAGAACAAGAGTTTCTTAAATATTTATTTGGGAGCTCATGATTTAAAATTTATGTAATGGCTTATATACTCTCAGTATCATAGAAAAAAAAGTAAAAGGACAATGAACAAAGGCTGAGACCATTAGAGCTGGTTACAGCTAGACAGGAGGTACATGCACAAGTTAAGAGGGAAGAATCTGTCCGTCCCACAGCAGTAAGTCTCAGTGCCACCTACTAATCAGTAAGGCTTACTTCAGAAGTGAGAATGACAGTGTGCTTCAAGAATCAAGGTCTGGAAACATTCGCACAAATCCTTGGTAATAACATCTTGGATAGTCTCTTTCTCTGCTTTGGTCCTGGTGCCCTCCTAGGTCAGCAGTTCCCTTCACACAATGGAAAATTATCAGGTGACCTCGTGCAAGTTATTTAAGCCTTGAAATATCCTCACTTCCTTATCTGTAAAAGGGAGATAGTATTACCTAACTGCCTTGATTATTTTCACAATTGAAAGCTGTATTATTGCAGTACCTATCACCTTGTAAGTGTATAATATATTTTAGCTATTATTTGTACTGGCAGTCTTTGTCAGATACGAAATTCAGGTGTGTCTTTCCATCAGCTTCTGGGCTTTTCATTTGCGTTCCTTGGTCTATCAAACTATGTGTATGCTCCTAGGACAGCATTAACGATTCACCATTGTGATTTGTTTGCCTCTCTGGTAAGGCTTCCTGTAGTTATTTAATCATGATTAACACTAGGCATATTTGCATTCACTAAACTCATACCAAGTGAATAGTAAGCAGTTTATGTTAGTGGTTAGGAGTTTGGGCTATGAAGTCAAAGAATTCTCAACTCAAATCCTTGTTCTACACCACATTAGCTTTTACAGTTTGGCATATTTCTAAGATCTCTAAACATCTGCTCTCTCATTTTTAACATTGGGATAACATGATTTTTCAATGGAACTGTTATTAGAATTAAATAAAATGGGCAGTGTTTGCCATCTTATGAGTTCTTAGTAAATGCAATATTAAAAAAAAATATATATATATATAACAGGGAAGGCAGTGCAAAGCACATGAGAAGTAAGAAAGATGATAATCTATTATTTTAATAAGCTAAACAGTTTTATCTTTGTCAATTTACTTATAAGTAATGTATTGTTTTGAAACCATAGATAAAGAGAGAACTAAAGAATCCATCTTACTCAAACACTATTGTTACTAATAAGCAGAAAAGTCAGCAGCTGTTCCCACTGATGTTGCCCTGACCATACGTCATGTGGCCAAGAAAGAGCATTCGGTGAGACAGCCTAGGGAAGCGGCAGAGAGCGCACGGCTCCCTTGCGGGCCCTGGAGTGATGGTGTTTTCTGGAACTTCAGGCTCAATGGCCAAAAAGCATGTAGGCCACCTCTCCTGGCATGGCGTGGGGAACAGGCCAGTGAAACAGAGCATCTACACTCATTCTCAAAAAAATATTTTGAGCAAAATTATACTTTCTACTTAGAATAGAAAAGCTACATTAAGGGCCTTCCATCTAGAACACAAATAATCTGAACTCTGTCCATGAGTTTTTTTAAAGTCTCACAATAGCCTACAATCAGCTATTATTTTACAGTCTGTAATCATGGAATTATCAAAATTACAGGAATGCTATTTTTTAAAACAGTGATGTTTTAAACTTGAGAAACTAGAGGCTTCATTCAAATTAAGCTATTACAGACACGGTGGTTTAGGTAACAGGGCCTGCCTGTGGCTGGAGAAGCAACTTATTTCTAAAGACTGTACATCAGTTACACATGATGCGCTCAACAAAGAAAACAAAGCAAAAGGCTACTTCTTAAAAGAACAGAATGAGAAAACACGGCCTGATTTTTTTTTCCTTTTTTTTATATTCTTAACATATTCTTCTGAAAACTAACACAAGAGAACATGGTGATGTCCTGTGAACAGGACAAAGAGAGGTGAAAGAAAAAAATGAGATAAGAAAGAATTGAAATATAGTGAATGTAGATGAGAAAAGTGAAATTGGGGGGTAAAATGACTAACTGAAGTCTGATTATCAGGTTATAATCAAGCATCATATAACAAATGAGGCCTTCTAAATGAGGGCAAGAGGGCAAAAATATTAACATCTACTGGTCACCAAATTACACTTCATTGTCAATAAATCTGTGGTCAGAACAATTAAATCAGTTCTTTCTATTATTAAATCAATGAGTCATATATATTAGACCCAAACATCATGGGAAAACTTTGATGGATATACCCTTCAAGTTTTTTGCCCTTCCACTAAGTACCCCTGAATAAACAAACAAATAAATACCTACCCACGCTGCCACTTTGCTTCCAAACCTTATCCTTCATTCAGAGAAATGGGATGTGGTGTGTCCAGACAAGTTACAGTTTCACACTTCAATATATAAACTGAAATGGAACATTTTAATACGGGAAAGAAAAGCTAAAATAAGTTGCCATTTTACCTACATTTTAATAAGCAGATTTGAAATATATGTTAACTAAGCCTCAAAACCCTGACTCTACATTTGGATAATTGAGCATAAAGAGACACATCTGCTAATTCAGCGGACACTTCACTGAGTATAATTCAGTAATCAACTAATTGATCATGTTTTGCCTCAGTTGACACGCATAGGAAAGCCAGAACAGTAGTGTCTAGGCTGTTGCATCATTCAAAAAGCACCATTTAGATACAGAACATGAACCCCCAGCGCCCCCCAAACCAGTGATTTTCATTCGGCAACCAGAATCCAATAAAACTCATCTACCTGGACTCCCTGGAAAATGTCATTGTTTCATGCAGCATTAGACACATTTTTAAATACTCAGAGTGTATCTGTTCCCTTTAGCTAATCTTGCAGTAAAATTATTTTAAGTAATTAACAGCATGACAATGATGGAAACAGATGTCACAAGAAAAAAATTTGGAGGCAAAGTGATGCAGAAAATAGAAAACTGGTCTAGAATCAGGAGACCTGGCTTCCTTCCCATCAGTGTCACTGATTATGGCTTTACTCTAGGCAGGTTATTTAACCTGGTTTCACTTCAGCCTGCCTTTCTGCAACCATCTGCTTAGCTCATAGGAATGCTGTGACAATTAACAAGAGTGCCTATAAAAGTGCTTCATGCTCACAAGAGAAAGACTGCATAAATACAAGGTATTATTACTTTGATTACAAGGAAGTATCAAGCAGATTTTTGTGTAAGCTGTAATTACAAGGGAGAGCAATCTACAACAGCAAAGGTAATACTGCAAATTACAATCTATGTCATTTTTCAGACACTTATCACTCTAAGCAGTGATATTAAAGACATAACAAAAGTGAAAAGCAACTCCAAGTGAGCCTCTGAGCAGAGGCAAGAGATTTGACAAGTGAAACTGGAAATCTTACAATGCAGAGCCATTTATTAAATGTAGGTTTGGACCAAAAGTCACTTAAAGATGAACTCTGATAGCTTATAATAAAGCATAGTGGTTTAGTAGTCCGTGCACAACATTAAAAGCAATTTGGGGCTTTATGGTCATAACCATTATTTCTAGCACAGCTCTATTTTAAAATAAAAACTCTAAATCCTCCAAATATCAGTGTTTCTTTTAAGTGAAGGATAACTGTTAGTAAGTTTACATTGCATTTTCTATAAAACGAGCAAAACATTTAATAAAGGCACACTTCATTTGTTAACCCTCTATTTCCAGTTACCAATATTCTAAACTGCCTACATTTTTATTTCTTAATTAAAGAACCTCTGATATATCAGGATCTCATCAATTAAAATCAAATGTAAATTAATTGTAGCTTAGATCCCTCTACCCATACACAATTTTCATCAGCCAGTATCCTACTCTTCCTTGAGAGTTTCTTGGTAGGTTTCATTTATCTACAGCTTGGGAAATAATTTTACTCTGGGCAGATATGCAGGACGAGCACAGAGGCCTGCAAATTTTATTAATTCCAATGATGGAAACAGTTACTCATTTAAACTATTTCAGTACTGTCCCTATAGACAACTTAAAGCAATCAGTTCTTAACACTAAAATTAACATAAAAGGTTTGAGATAGAGGTCACTTAGGGGGTCTCACAGCCTGGGGAGCCTTGAACTTTGCCATATAGGATTTAAGACTTTGGGTAATCTAATAATACATAACCTTTTAAATTAATTCTTCATAAGCCAAACAAAGTAGGCACGAGAATAGCTTCATCGCCTTAAAGTTACCACCACCAGTACCAACAACCTATCAAACAAGAAATATCTGCTCTTTAATGAGACATCGTTGACTAAATGTGAAAACAAGAAGCCCAAATTTAACCACAGTTCTTCAGGAATAAGACCAGCTGTGTTTTTTATTTGTGTGTTTATTTAATAAATCTTCCCTTTGATAAACATGCTGGGTTTTCTTTTAAGACTTTTTTTTTTTAGGGCAGTTTAAAGTTCATAGCAAAACTGAGGGGATGGCACAGAAATGGCCCCTATTACATCTGCCCCCATTCCCTTATCAACATCCCCCACCAGAGTGGTGCATTTTTCACATTTGATGAACCTGCACTGACACACCATTATCACCCCAAGCCTGTAGTTCACATGTTGGTCCATTCTTACTGTTGTACATTCTATGGGTTTGGACAAATGTACAATGTCACGTATCCATTATAATGGTATCATACTTCCTTAAAATTCTGTGTTCCGCCTGTTCGTCAATCCACCGTTACCTGCCCTCACCAACTCTGGCCACCACTGATCTTTTTACTGCATCCATACTTGACTTTCCAGAATGTCAGAAGGTTGCAGTCATACACTATTTAGTCTCTTCATATCAGCCTCTTTCACTTAGTAATGAGCATTTGAGTTTCCGCCATATCTTTTCATGGATAAAAGCTCTTTCTAGTGAATAATTTTCCATTGGCTAGATGTGCCACAGTTTATTTATCCATTCGCCTATTGAAAGGCCTCTTGGTTGATTCCAGGTTTTGGCATATATGAATAATGCTGCTGTAAACATCCATGTGCAGGATTTGTGTAAAGTTTTCAATTCCTTTGAATAAATCTGCTGGTTGCTGGATTGTATGGTAAGAGTTAAGTTTTCTTTTGCAAAAAAATCACCAAATTGTCTTCCAAAGTGGCTGTACAATTTGTATTCCACCATCAATGAATGAGAGTCCCTGTTGTTCCACTTCATTGGTGGTGTCAGTGTTGTAGATTTTGGCCATCCTAACAGGCCATTAAATGTTTTACTATGCATTTCCCTGATGATATATGATGTAAAGATGACAAATAAAAATATGTTTATTTATTGTTTATATTTTCTTTACTAAGGTGTCTATTAAACTTAAGTCTTTGGGCCACTTTTTAATTGGGTTGCTTGTTTTCTTATTGTGAGTCTAAAGAGTTCTTTGCACAGTTTGGTCAATAGTCCTTTATCAGATGTGTGCCTTTTGCAAATATTTTCGCCTAGTCTGTATCTTGTCTTTCTCATTCTCTTGATCCTTATTTTTATCATAAATTATAATATAATACTATTGTTCAACTCTTATGTAAATTTACCTCCAGATAAAGAATACTTATTAACTCAATCAGAAATGTATTTTTTCTTGACAAAATTATTTCAGATTTCTATTCTCCTCTGTGACTTATATTTTCTTTCCTTAACAATCCACAAGTACAATTCAACAAACATTGAGATCATAACCACAAAGGACACAATACTATCAAATAAGAAATTATACCTCTCCTACTTTAGAGACAGAGGAATGGTGGTTTCTCATAAGCAAAATACATTTTTAGGATGAAAATTGAAAAGAGACCATTAAAGGCAGATTTTTTTTTTTTCTGGAGGGAAACTTAAGCAAAACTATTTCTTTACTAAATGAAACTAAAACAAAATCAGAATAATAGGCTAATTAAAGAGGTGAAATATAGTCAAATATTGGGGGTGATACTTTCAGGAATGAAAATCTAGACTATGACAAGAAGGTCTCCTACCCAAGCTTGAAAAACACTGAGCGCTATAACTTTTAAAAAACTGCTTAAATGAACAATTTCTGTATCATCCTCTATACTAAAACAGTATGCCACATTACATTGTAAGCTGTTGAATGAATGAATAATTTTAAAAATTCTAAGCTAATACCACATATAAAGCTTTCCTCCTGACCTGTAAAGATGCAAGATTAGAATTTGGCAAATCCAGATAAAGAGACTGTAAATATATCTGTTAGGGTGTCTCTCTCCAACATCAAATGTCGTAAGATTTTCACAGCTGTGCAATTAAATACTGTTCATGATCAAACATTTTTTAAAAACAAGGTGCTAATTCTCAGTATCTGAGACAGATTCACATGCTCAGAGATGCCAGGCAAACTGAGGTGCAAATTCACTCTTCTGTTTTCAAAGTTTAGCAACCAGACTGATATTTCTTTCTATCCTCCTTAAACTTGTTTATTTATTTTTTTGTTATTAACAAGAACTTGCAGTTCACAGAGTACTTAAGTGAATTAACCAAACTTTCTAGTCTAGTAAGTAACGGGTCTGGGAGCTGAAGCAGATTTGTAGTATCTAAAAAATCATCAAAAGGTATTGAGATAGAAAACTTGTCAGTATTATTTTTCCCTTGGAGAAAAAGAAAAAAATCTACCTAAGCTTTTATGTTAAGTGTACAGTTCAAAGTAAATTACATCACCTACTATAAGAAAGAAAATGGCTAATTCACATCTTCATATCCTAAAGTTTGAAAACCTCAACCTATAGAAAAGCCTCATGGCAATATAGTATTTTAAAATAAGCTAGAATTAAATGGGCCTCCTCCAAATGGATACTCCTAACATGATAAGAAAATTGACCTGATGAACAGCTAATACCTATTGAGTGCTTTCTATATTTCAGGCATTGTGCTAAGAGCTTTGCATGGCTAATCTCATCACATGCTCCACAGTAGATGCAATAATCATCCCTATTTTACAAACAAGATAACTGAACCTTACAACAGTGAAGAAATTTAACCAACATCATACAGCTAATGTGTTGAAGGTGGGATCTAAAGCAAGGCAATTTGACTCCAAAATGTTAACTCTTTATAATTCTTAATTTGATATCATAAATATCCTTGAAGATCTGCCATTACTGCTTTGGTTCTGTGTTAAAGCTAAGCCATTCCTTCTATCAGCATCCAGCTGATTTAAATGGAACTGCTCCCCATCAAAGACTCTGACATCAGCCTAGTGAACTTAGCTTGCTTTCTTGTTTGGCAAAACAAAAAGACAAAAACATCCAAGGGATCATCTGCGCCCTAAAGACCTTTACAATTTAGCTGATATGTTAAATATATACACAGCATTAAATTTGGTTTTCAGACAAGTTTTGTAATACGGAAATCAGAGGAAGTAAGACAAGCTATTGACCTAGGAGAGGAAAAAAAAGGGAACGGGAGGCAGCTGATAAAGAGAGAACTGTCTGAATAAGCAATTGGGAGCACCTATAGTTCTTGAACTCGGAAGCACTTGGAGGATAAAGCACAGAAAGAGAACATGGTAAATGGGCTGAGGGTTACAATGACCTAAAGACAAGTCATATGATTTGATTTGACCACTGTATGTTATCTATTTAAAGAATGAAGTTTCCCTAAAGCAAAGATGGAGTAGAACAGTCAGGGAAACTGAAGGTCGGATTATTGGATTAAAGAGAGAGTGTGAGGTAATGAAGTTGAGTTGGTAAGTACAAAACAACTCCAAAACTATAGGCAGGAAATGAAAAGGATAAAAACACAGAATTTAAAAAATACGCAGCTTTAAAAGAAAAACGGAGTGTGTTTTAAGTACAGGGAGAATGGACTATAAACAGAGAAGAATTAGAAAGAAATGTACAGACTTTTTCAAACTCTCTTTAGTTAAATGTAATTGTTTACATTTCTTAGGAAACTTTAGGAAAATTGTAAGCCCCAGGATTCAAGAAGATCAAGGATTATGATTAAAATCTTAAAGGGGTGGGCCTGGTATAGAGGAAGACCATTTCTTACTCATGCACAGTAACTAGAAGCCAAGTGAAAACATTCCAAGATGTTCACGTCTAGGGAGAGGGGATAAACTTGGGGAGTTTCATTATTTTCAGCAAATTAAAAGTTAATGTCATCCTGCTAGCTGTAATGGGAGTAGGGATAGAGTTGGATTTGGGAAGAATTAAATCATCCAGAGTAGTCAAAATAATGAATAAGAAAAATAATTATGTCTTATGTGTTGAGACACAACATTTGTTTTCATTTTCTGTTTTGCCAGCATTCTAGGGAAAAGAATTTTTTCCCAAATGCCCACGTCCTGAAAAAGAACCAGCACTTATTTATATAAACTTCTTATTTAGTTATCTTCTGATGATCTACAAAATCTAAAGGAAATAACTTTTTATTCAATTCACATTTATTTAATCTTCTTCAAAGATTGCTCCTAGCCTCACTCTTGCTGAAAATTAAAATTCTATATAAAACTGTAAGCATGAAAGACCATATCTTTCATTTAAATACTTAGAATAATTTTCCCTCAGTAATTTCCAACTCATTTTATTATTGATTTATCAATTTTATTTAGCCAAGTCTAAGATAGTAAATAATATTAAGATACTTTCTCAACGTGAAATAACAACAAATGAGCTGGTTGATACACTCTTCAAGTCATTAAAGTTGGCAAGTTTGAAGCTCAGATTACTGGGGATCTTTAGGATTCAGTGCCAATTAAATGTTACTGTATTCACTAGCAGATTATTTGACTAGTCCAGCAAAATGACCTTTAGACTACTAAATGCCAGAAATATTAGTGTAGCTACTTCCAAAAAAAGGTGTGTCTATCTATGATACACATAGTGATTACTTTATTAATAGCAAATTATTTTTGGAAGCATATTGAAATGTAGTCCATGTACTCCTTTATTTTTGGTTAAGTTCAGGAGTGCTAAAAAGTAAATCCTGATTAAGAAAACCAGCTGTGCAGAACAGCCATTGACCAGGAGGACAGAGGCTTAGTGAGCTGGAATATATTAGTGAGTTGCATATATTAGAGCAATGATCAAATGTCACCACTGTGAAAAGGGCAGCCAGGACAGAGACCAGGCAGGTCAATTCCCAGTTCCAATTGGAACATTTTAATCTTAGAAGCAGTGCATGGGTGGAAGACTAGATCACTCTCAACTGCTCCAGTTTGTTATTCGGTAAGTTATAACTTCAGCCATTCCACTTTAACCACTGTTATTCTTAAAGCAGGAGAGAACTCAAAAGTTAAAGGCAGGTTCTCAAAAAGAGGTAAGAAAGAAGCAGACAGAAACAATAAATTGATCTGCCCAATGCTCACTGACACTAAGATTAGGCAAACTTATCTTCTTTCTCCCTGTTTGGGCTGGGATCCTCTCCAGCTACAGCACTTTGATGATAATATTGACCAAGATGTCTTTGATGAACATTCTGTCCAGAAGCAATGTTTCCTTTTTTGCCCTGCAAATGATTTAGAACCTCACTTTCCAAAAATACCCAATCATACTGTGAAACTCTTTCAAAAAAGTTTTAGGTACATGTGTTTTATATATACGCTTTGTTTTAAACGTAATTATTTATTTTAGACGGTCCCAGTTTTATCCCTACCTTGGGTCATTTACCTTTGCAATGTGACTTTGAAGGTCCTTACATCCCCACTCTCTGAATCCAGGGTGGCCTTGTGACTTATTTTGCCCGACAGAATTGGACAGAACTGATACTGCGCTGTTCCAAGTCCAGGCTGTTAGAGGCCTTACATGTTCCTGCCCCTCTGGAACTCCGCCACCACTAGAAGGGCAAGGTGGCTGCTGGGGGTAAGAGACCCTCTGAAGAAGAGTCCAGATGTCCTCAGCAAGGTCATATGAGACCACCTGACAGCCAGCCAAACATGTAAAAGAGACAGCCTAAATCAGCAGATCAATTACAACTGGCAAAGACACATGACTAAACCCAGCCCAAACCAGGACTGCCCAGCTAACATGTGGGCTCATAAGCAATGAAAACTGCTTGTCCTTTGAAGTCATTGAGTTGCGAGGTAACTTATTATGTGGCATTATTGTAGCAAGAGATAACTGATACATGGTTTCACTCTTAGATACATGCTCTTAAATACAAATATATATATATATATATATATATATACACACACACAAACATGTACACACATATATCTATATTTCTATCCAATTTAAATGTTTCTAATAATGCTTTAGCTACATAGTTTCATATGAATTATTAGGTTTAATTAAGGAGAAGTAATGGGCTACAGAAAAAGACTTGTTGCCAAAATTCTATTTTAGAATATCGTGGTATGCTTACAACCCCTCCCAAATGGAAAGGATTCCTATATCAACCCAAACCATTCACATATGGTTCATAAGGTTATAATTATAACCCAAAATCGCCACAGTGGCAATTCTTCAAATATACATACAATTATATTATTAGTTTTAATGCATCTTCTGTAATAGTTTATTTTTTCAGTTTTGCCGAAAGCATGCAATTCTTCAGTCTTAAAGAAGGCAATGGATTCTCTGCTAAAATACTGGTGAACACTCTCTTTTTCGTCTCATTTCTGGACTTCCTTTGGATCACTAATAATCCTGGCTGCATTCTACAATTATCTTTCAAAGAATCACAAACATACTACTGAAATTATTTACTCCCCTCGCAGTGACATAAACCATCCGACAGGTGACAGATACAGATCTTTTGTCACTTATGTTTAGATGTTACAGGTTAGAAACTTTAACATATACAACAGTAATATTTAACATGAAAAAAATAGCAAATGTATCCTCATTTTTCATTCTTCATGTACTGGGAAAACTAGCCTGAAAACTATGCTATACAAATGACTCTTAAGAAATTGTTACTAAAGTCTATCCTTGGTTTCTGGGATATTGCATTGAAAGTTAGGGGTTTAATGGTGTAAAGGAGACAGATTATTAACTGCTATGGAGACCTGATTTGCTTCAGAGAGGAATAAAATACTTTTACGATAGACTGCCCATGCTTTTAAGATTCTGTAGGAGCACAGATAATATAACACATTATTGGGACTTACCAAAATTCTATTTTAGAATATCCTCGTAGCTGTCCAGCTAGATGTTAACAAAACATTGGAACTGGGACTTGATTAGTAATATCTGGGTTCTGTTGTTAGTGGTGAAGAAGGTGCCACTGTCCTTGGGAGAACTATTTCACTTAGGAACTACTTTAGGGAAAAAGAAAAAGTTGCTTGATAAATATAATTAGAGTCTGAAAAAACTGGTCTGAGGCTGCTTTACATGTCAAAGACTCTAGGGTAAACTGCTCCTGTTTTTCCACTGAAGTTCCAGAGATAACAGAATGGACATTTCTCAGTATTTGGCTAGCCAACATCCATTCCCCATTCCTAACAGGCCCCTGGTTTTCTCTAGGGGACTTAGACCTTGGGTGTTCTCTTGCTTGGATGGCACCTGGTACCTGGAACTCACTACCAAAAGCAAAGGCGTGGTAGAGTTTGGCTAGAATTGACACCTAGGCTCAGCCAATACTAGGATCCTGAAACTCTCTCACTGAAGTGACACAGGATGACAGAAGATTAGTATTTTCTTGTTACAGAACTGCAATCTGACCAGATCACTCTTTCTAAAAGGTAGTTTTAACTCCCACTTCCACACCTTGCCTTGACTCCTGCCCATTCATAAATTCTCATTTCTTAGCCTCCCTTTGATTTATGAGCCCTTGTGTTTTACAAATACAGTTCCCCTTGTTTGAGGTCACCAGCGTTGTTTTTTGTTGCTTGGGATAAAGGAGTTCTGTTAAAATTACTATGTCAAAACAGAAGAATCCTATGCATCAAAAGGCATGAGGTGGTGGTGGGTGGGCGGGGTTGGGGGTAGGGGTGGGGGAGGGTGGTTATTTCAATCCCACCTACAAAGTGAAATAGTGCACTCAATAAAATTATCAAAGTTGATTTCTTTTTTCTTCAAACTCATCATTGCCATAGGAATAGATAAAATTCCCCCTTTAGTCTCAAGATTTCTAGTTGCCAAGGTTTACCTGTGGTGAGCAACCACAATTTGCCATGCTTATTTCTTCCCCAGATTTTCTACCTATCTGCTCAGAGAAAACTGATTACCATTCCCATATCATACCTTGACTTGTTATATATTTTTTTAACATGACAGAATTTCTTCCTTCTTCAATTCTGATTTACACTGTTCTCTGCATTAAAAACACTAAACACTGTTCATAATTCCTTTTCTGAGAAGTTGTCTTTTATTAACCTCATTGATCATTCCATTACTCTGAATCCAATTCGACACTTATGTATAAGTCATTTGCATTACATTTTCACTTATTTCAGTTTGTGAATAGTTTTAGTTGTGTTTATGTGGTAGCTTTTCCATTTTATTTCAAGCTCCCTAAAATATGGGACAGTTTCTTTTTTAATCTTCAATGTTTCTATTATAGAATTCTACACAGTGGAAGTGAAAAGTGTTAAATAACTGTTTTCACAAAGATTTTTGGAGGATAATTAAGAGACAGCCAAATCTTGCAAAAACCATATTCACAGATAACTTTAATATTAATTGATATCTTGATAGATTTTTAATACATGAATTATTATAAATGTATATGCTTTAAACTTTTTCCTTTCAAATGTTAAAATTTGCAAAAAAATGATCTGAGAAATTAATACCCACTTATTTCAGAATGCCAGTTTGAAACTGGATAACAAGCTCCAAGCAGCTACAAGCGTTGTGTATAAATGTTCCATTACTAATTATATCTGGAGATTTCACTTTTAACTTTAACAGCTTGAAAAAGGAAGTATCTTAGCCCATGAAAGGCGAGGTGTTTTTGTTCTAGGTTATCCCTCGGTAGTCCATCTCCTGTTTGAGAACTGCCTGCAGACTTATGTTCAGTAAGATAGCTGTTTTGGTTGCAGAGCCAAATACATTATCCATCCTTTAACTGTTTCAAGACAAGACTCATGGGATCCGACTGCTCAAGGTTCTCCCTTACTAACAATGACTTTAGTTCTTTGTGTTATGGCTTTTGCAGAATCCCCCTGAGTTTAACAAACTTTTTTTTTTGCAATATCATTCAAGTACCACATCATCAAGGCAAACAGCACATTGATAAAGTATCCTTAGTGACCTCAAAATCCTGCTTCATATTAAAATTCAATTAGATCATTAAAATTTGACTGGCAAATTGAGCTATTTCAGCCTCTGAAATTGTGGCTATCATTCTCTGTGAATCAAAATTGCCTGTGGGTATAAAAATTATTGTTAAGTACATATCCTTTATAGGTATTGTGTCCCAGAGGAGTAGGTGTTTTTTTTGTAAAGTCAGTACCAGTAGTATTACTTTGAATAGTAAATCTCACAGGTAAGTTCATGCTCAAATGAAGTCAGAACAAAAGCTGAACAAACATTAAGATTCCTCCACAGCAGTATTTCTAAACCTTTTTTTCATAATTTTCTCCCTTCGCATTCCTTCAATACATTGTTTCCCTAACTGCCACTACATATGAAATTTTCATATACTGCATATCTGCTCATGTGCTACATGTATATCTATGCTTTACACTTAAAAAGAGTAAGTATAAGGCTCACAATTTTTATTCAATGCAAAGTTAAGAAACACTAGGCAAATGTTTTAAAAAGCTATTTGCATTCAACTTAGCTTTATAACTGTATTTGCTGAGCAACTTTTAATGAAATTTTACTTATATAAGTTTCAATTATCAAATTTCAGATGAAACTGATTTACTCAGGTACATAATAGAGATGTAATCAAACTTCCAAAAAAAATCATTCAGAATTATGTTTCCAGAAAAAGCAAAGCAATTTAAAATTTAATTAATTGTTAAAAATATATTTTTAGTGAACTGAATGTTTAAGTTTTGCTTGATATAAAGAAATAATTTTTCACTTAGCTGGCTGCTAGATAATCATTCAGATATAATCAACATCTTTTTTTCTTTTCAGCATTTGGCATAATTAACGATGGGTTGAATAACTTTTATATATTAGATAACAAAATATAAACTTTAAAAATTTAATTTTCAAAGACCAAATCACACACATAAAATAAATAACATCTACAAGGCAGCCAATGGCAGCTAACAGACAGATGTAGGCCACCTCTCAGGTTACAACTTCAAGATCTAGCAATAGATCAAAAGCCCTCTAATCACAACGGTGTATCTGCCATAGTTTTATGGCCTGATCTTGTAAGCCATTTCTGTACCTTGCATGAACTCAGTCAATGCTGTTGACATGGTACCTAAGGAAACCCAACAAGAGGAATTAAACACTAAGGAATAAGATTTTGTCAGATAGGCTGAGTTTTGCGGGGATAGAACCATTGTGATATTTAAGATATTTTTGCCCTCCATTCCCAAAAACCAATTTATACTCCATTGGGAATGGTATCACCCCCACTGAGAATATATGCCCTATTTAAAAAAATAATAATTTATGCATCCATAGGCCATTCAAGCTATAAACTCAATAATCTTCCCCTTCCCCTTTACCACTAATTTCTTTGTAAGAGCCTTTGACATGATCTGTGTTTAATTCCACACCATTCATTCATTGCTCAGCCAAACACAATGTGATTCTAGTTCTACCATGCCACTGAAACTACCTTGCCTGTTAATAAACACTTAGTAAATATTCTTTAAATAGAAAAAGACCTCCTACATTCATTAATTCAACAGTACCTCACCTCCTTGGCCCTCCTCCACAACAACTATTTGATAGTGGTGACCATCTCCTTTCCTACATCAGCTTCCACAATACTGCTTTTTTCTGGATAATTGCCTAGTTTAGTCTTTTCCTCAGTTCACTTTGGTATAATTTCCCCCTTAAACATTAGCCGTATCTCCAAGATTTCATCCTTTAGCTGCTTCTCTTTTTGCTTTTATGCTCTCCTCCAAGGTAAATGCAACCATTCCCATGATTTCAGTTAATCATTGTATCCACAAAAATGACCACCAAATATCTCCACCTCTGACCACTGTTCATTGCTATTTGGATGTTCCACGGGAACCTCATAGTAAGCATAACCCAAACTTATTTCATTATCTCATTCTACCCATACCTGTAGTAGTCTTTGCGCAATCCGTAGCACCATTTCACCTAGAAACCTGGGAAGTGTTTCTGTTCCTTCTTTTCTCTTTCCTCGGGCCATCCCCCATCCCACCATATCCAAAGCAACTGTGTAGCTACACATTTTAGTTAGCAGTGCCTTTGACGTGGGCCATATCTCTTCTTCTCCCACTGTTACTGTCCTAGTTTGGGTCCTTAGCTTTCATCTGCCATATTATAAGAGCCCCCTAGTTAATGACCCTTTTTGTTCCTCCTCTAATCCTCCTTCTATGGTGCCATCAAATTTCTCTAAGAGTTCAAATTTAATCATGATGTAGATTTTCTCTTAAAAAAAAAAGATGATTCCCTCATTTCAAAATCAACAGCTTTCCCACATGCTCCTGAATTGCTTTTCTAGTCTTATTTACCACAACAATAGACAACTATTTCATGGAATAGTAATGCCCTTCACATCTCTGATTTTGCTCATGTTGTTCCTTCTTTCTTGGGTGCTCCCTCACCCTCTTTTCTGATTAAAATATCTCCCTAGACCTCAAAAAATAAACAACAATCACCTCCTCAAATCTGCCAGAATGCCCCCATCATACTCTGTTTGTACTCATCTAATATGATCTAATGGAAGGTCTATTGTTTGGGACCTTTTCCAGACTAGAAACTGACATATTATTCTGCAAGCAGATTTTTCTAGATTGTTAGCTAGTTTCACACATTCAATAATGTGTATGATCTTAGGAATACTCTTGAACATTAAAAATAACTACCTATAACTTTCTTTTTCGTGGGAAAAATCATCTTGATTCCTTCATACATGGGCACTGAAAGGTTCTATTACAAATGCTGAAGATCTAATGAAGCAGCACTGATTACACAGTCTCAGGTTTGTAAAGATATATTCAGAAATGAAATAAAATTCATCAAACCTTAGGAAAGATCACCAGTTTAGCCTCACTTATCTACTGTGCATCTGCCTGACCATATTATCTTAGGGCTTAAGCATCATTTTTGCATTTTGATGTGGCATTCTATCAGATTAATGCCCAAGATATTCCAGCTGCACTGCAAATGAGTGAGTGGACATATAGGAATATTATGCATGGCTTATATCATTGACATTGAGCAAAGGAAATGTGATTAGCACCAAATTGCTTCTGACAGGGGAATCAGAAACCTGTCAAACACGATGACATGGATCCAATGTTTAGAAGGCAAAAAGGGGAATAAAGGAGCAGGGCAGTCTGGCATGGAGACAGCAATAAAACGCAACAGCGATGATAAATTAATTCATTTACTTATGAAAAATTAGAGGCTTCCACACACAGCTCTCATTTATAATCTTGTCAATCTGGTTGAGTAAATAAAAAGGCTCTACAATATTAGTTGAAAACACAAGCGAGAGGGAGAAATGCAAAAATTGGATTCTTGGCCTCACTTTTAATCAAATACAGTAATTATTTGGTATGAGCCACAATGGGCTTTGAAAGGAATTTTTCAATGGAGGATATATTATATCACCTTCTATTTAGATGCCCTTTCCTGGGCTCAGTTTTGGAGCTGCAGAACTCCAGGGCACAAGACAATCACAATATGCAAGGCTTTGTGCCAGTTCAGTCTGAAAGGGCACTCAGACAAAAGGGCACACCAAAATGTCCTCCACGGCTTGTTCTTTAAAAATCTGAGAAGGGAAAACCCAAAAATCAAACTAGAATCTTCTGAAATCAAGTGGTTATAGACAGGCATTACGACTTTAAGAAAAGTGATTGCCAGAGGTAATAGCAGGCTCACATTCAAAATTGCTTTTATTTGTCAACCTAATAGAGATCAGCATATCCTGATGGTTCACAATCTCAGGATAAAGGCTTCGATAGAGTTTTGCCATGCTCTAAACTTAAGGGGGCATCAGACACATAATTACCCAAGCCCCTCTAATTGTTCTTCAAACATACTTTCAAACAGGGCTTTCTTGTTATCACATATGGAAAGGGGATAAGTTCTTCTATTGTCCCCAAAATAACTTGACTACAGGAATAAACAAGAGCTAAGGAGGAGAATCTATAGGAAAAATCCAATGTATTTGTCTAGATGGAAGATCTTTAGAAAATAAGTGACAACTGGAAGAGACAGCTAAAGAGAAGAGATTTGAAGGCACAAAAATATCCCTAAAAACACTCATTACAAGCCTCCAAGAAAAGCCTCTTCTTATATGCAATGTATTTTTAGAAATTCAACTAAGCTATAATGCATGGATTCCTTGAACAAGACTAAAGGTCAAGACTTTTTTGGGGGGAGGGGATTATTTATTAGATGAAAGTGAACTGTATTTAACAAAGAAGTCATATCAATATCATTAATAATAACTCAAAAATGGAAATGTTCCACATGCCTATTAACAGGATACCAGATAAATAAGAGAATATTTATACAATGGAATATTCCTCACCATTAGAAAGGAGCTAACTACTATAAACCTAACAAGGGGCAAATCTCAAAAGTGTTATGCTGAGTGATAAAAGCCTTACACAACAGAATATACAATGTATAATTTCATTTATATGATGTTCTAAACCAGACAAAACTAATCCATGGTAAAGCTACTGAACCGTGGGTGCTCTTGCGGTTGGAGACTGACTAGGAAATGGCTACTTTCTGGTAATGTTTTATGTCTCCAGAGGCCTTGCGTTACACAGGTGTATTTGTCCAAACTTCTCAAATGACAAACAGATCTCAAAAGATCTGTGCATTGTATGTAGATCTTTAAAAAGATCCGTTAGCAATATTAAACTCTAGTTGATTGCATTAAATGTTAGGGGGTGAAGTGCACTGATGTCTGCAATTACTTGGAAATGTATCAAAAATAAGATGGAATAAACAAGTGAATGGATATATGATAAAGCAAATACAATAAAATGTTAATTGAGGAATCTAGGTATTGAGTATCGAGGTCTTCACTACATAAATCTTTCACCTTTTATGTATATTTGACATTTTTCATAATAAAATGTTGGAAAAGAGGCGTGTGGAGGGATTGGAGAAGTAATAATTACTACCTTTAAGTGAAAAAAAGGCATGGTGGGACTAAAGCTGGTAGGGCTCAGGGGTCACAGCAAGGAGCAGGGGCCGGTGAAATATTCAGTACTTAGTAGTTCATGGGCAATGGCTAGATGCCCTTGAGAGGCAAAAATAACTAAACCAGACAAAACTGAAAAGAAAAATCACAAAATCCTTCAAAAAGATCAAATGACATGTCAGATCTTTAAAAACGATAGTATTTTTCCATGGTGTTTGCAAAGTTGACATATCAACAAAAAGTAAGTAAAGGAGTATTTTCTATGTGAACTTTCAAAGCAAATCTAGCAAAGAAATCCACCCCAGGAGAGAATACTATCCAGCATCATTGTGTCCAAAATCCAACAGAGTGCATCTTATATTAAGATGCTTTCAAAGAAGAAATTCGAAGGTGCATATTTTACATTTTCTTCTACCCACTTAAGTAATCATTTATCTCTTCTTGTTTTAACTTGATTCCATAAAAACCTTCTCCTGATGTCAGTGTCCATCAAGCCTTAATGAAATGTATCAGGGTAGGTGCTACAAGCTCTTCTTAATTTAACTTTATCTTCCATTGCTTTAAACAATAATGAAAGCTCTTGCAAATTAAGAAAACACCTTCACTACCCCCAAATGGCAAATTCTAATATTTAAGTGGATTCCAATAATGAAAATGCAACCACTTTTAATATTAATATTTCTAGAATTCACTATTTAAAAAATACCTTATATTAGCCAATATCCATATATCATAAATCATCTACAACAGCTTTTCAGAAGCTAAAACCATTACGTCCTATTTGAATAAAAAAATGCCTTTAATTGTCTATACTATGTTAATACCTTTCTGATCCAGATTAGAAACAAAAATTACAAAATGTTAGTATTCTGTCCCTACATCATGACAAAATGGAACTCTCAAATTTATATCTCAGTCTGGATGTGTACTCCAAATTCCAGATTTCTAATAGTACTCACAGAATCTGCAATCCCCACAGTCTATCCTGTTTAGTAAATCATCTCAGCCTACCAACTGCTCAGGACAAAAGTCATGGGGCTCTCCTCAGCTTTTCTTTCTCTCACTCTCCAAATTCAGAAAGTCAATCAATCCTAAGCATCTAGAATCAAAGCCACCATTAGGTCTTCACTGAATCTCTGCCAAAGCCTGCTGACTGGCTCCTACCTTTCAGCCTGCACAAACTCTACCCCCCAAGATGCAGTTGGATCATGTTACTTTTCAGTTAAAATTCTTCCACTGCCTTTTCATTTCAGACTGCAGAATAAAAGCTAAAGTTCTTAGAATAACCCAAAGAGCCCTAGTTGCTCTACCCACCCACTGGGTCCCCATTACTTCCCAGACTTCAAATAGTACCTTCTTACTGAGAACTCCCCTTGACAACACTATTTTATGTTGTCCTCCTCTGGCTCCCTCCCCTCTCCCTCCCTACTCTGCATTTCTCTAAACCACTAATTACCCTAAGGCATGTTATATAGTTACTGACTTCCTTGTCTTTAGAGAAAGCCCCCATTACTAAAATGCTAAAACGACAAGACTTTTAATCCTTTGTTCACTGCTCTACGTGTATCCCCTAGAATACTTAAAACCTTGTTGACACCAAGTATTTGTCAAATAAACGTTTGAATTGAAACTTATTTCATATGCTAAAAGTTCAGTAGAGCACAGTAACTTAGTATCAGGAGTCTTATCCATTTTAGATTATTTATGTAAATAGTCAAAACAACCACCAATAATTCAGAATATATGATATACTTGCTCATTATGAGAACTCCAAGAACAAATGGATAAACTAGTTCTAATTACAGATTCCTCACAAAGAATCTTCTTTATTATTAAAAAATCTACTTTAGACACTGAAAATATTTTCTAATTTAGCTTTTCTTACAAATGAACTCTTCTGCGTTATCACTTAAAATGCAATTGCACTGATGGAAAAATAATGTGAATTTTAATAAATCCCCAGAGCATTTTGAATTCAATATGCTACCACATCAATTCGTAGCATATTTTTTTATATTACTTTATCCATTCTTTGGGTTAATCAAGGAAATTTAAAAATATTACATGTCTTCAGAGAATCTCTATTTTGTGAATGTAAGAGAAAATGCTGCATATCATTAGGAATTAAAAAAGAATGGAATCTAAAAATGACCTAAAAGTTCAAAATGACCATTTGTATGTTATATGTTTCTAACAAAAGTAGCATGGTGAGTGAAATAATGTTTTCTGTTACACAAAAGCATAGAATACTCTTAAATCTGAATGAAAGCATTTTGCATGAATAGTGAAGAGTAGGTAAATATACCTGATCCTAACTTTATTTTAGAAAATAAACTGTCTTTACCTTCAGTGGTTATTTTGACAATTATTTTCAATAGCTATTTGTGTCTTCTGTGCATAGTTCTCACACTGTATTTTAAAGCATCCTACTCTCCCTTCACTGAAGCCATCCATGAAATACCATGAATGTAGCATCAACGATGCAGCATACCAAGAACAATTGTGGGCCCACCACTCCACTTCCCAGCTATCAAATGCACAGCCACGAGCCACAAATTAATTTTTAATCATTCCATATTTGATTTTTACAATGCTTTGGGACAAGCAATTACGAAAGGCATTTTATTTGTCTGATGTCATTAATATGCATCAGTGACAAGGAAACCACAGAAAAACCTAGTGAATAGAGTAACTTGAGTATTTATTACTTAAAACTTGCCAAAAACCTCTGAAGTGGGAGTTCTGTGGAAGTCCCAATACTGTTATCACTGTTCCAGACTATGAGGGCAGGTGACTGCTGAGAAAGTTAAGGTCTCTAAATTATCTTATGTTCACTTTTAGGCTTTTCCATTCTGAAAGTAGAGTTTTAATTTATTTTACTAAAATTCAGTGGGATTTCTTCCACATATAACCCTGTAAATGTTATATTATCTGAGTACATATTTTACATATTCTTAACTACAATTATATGGCAAAATAATAACTATTAAAATACCCTTACTTGATAATTTTCCTTAAACAGTTGCTAACAACTCTCCACATTACAATTATTACCAAAGGAACAATGGAAATTACTCATAAACTTAAAATGAAATACAGCTTCATTTGGGGGCAGGGGGAAGACATCTCCAGAGAGGGGACTTTTCTAAAATTAAAATGAAATTTTATTAATGTGATAGTTTATTAGGTACAGAATGGGCTCTTTGTTGGAATGAAAAGAAAGCAACATAATTTAACTTAGAGGATAAAAAGTGGCTGAGAGAAGAGAGCTAAAAGAATATATGTTCATATAGAGATATTTAGAAGGAATTAGCTAACCATGGTCTCTATTTCCATTAAGGAAATGTTTTCCAGATGGGACAAGTGTTTCCCCAGGCCATCCGCTGAGAAGCATAGTAATACCTCAAAAAGTGCAGATTAATAGCTGAACATTTTCTCAGTAGCTCAGCCCCTCTGATCCACCCAGAGGTCCTAAACAGGTGAGGGGAGAGGGGGAGAAAAAAGGGGTCACTGCTGTCTCTCCATCCTCTGTTTTCACGTCTTTGGTGTCTCTCCCTGGCTGAATGCCTGGCGCAGCTTCTGAGAATTATAACCCAGCCCAGCGGCCTTGGGTCAGGAGAGCTGGTGCCTCTCCCCAGGAGCACCCGTGCTTCCTCTGCTCCTGGACACCACACGCCAGACCCTGCACAGATCTCTGCAGGCTCCTCCTGGCCCCAGCGTCTGCCCCACCGCAACTCCCTTGGTTTCTGTCCTCCTTTCTGCATAATAGTTCCTAACCTTGGTACCACCATGTCATATTTCCTGCATTTTAGGCTGGATAGAGGGTGTCACAAGGAGGTTTTTTCCTGGCTCTGGAGCAATTGTTTCATGAGAAAGCACCTCCTCTCCTTTTGCAGAAGGCAGCTCCTCATCTCCCACTCACTGGAGGTTGCCTTCATTTCCATACCCCTAGTCAGACATCCCAGTTTCCAACAATGGATTTACTTATTTCATTTTCTTCCCTCCTTCCATTCTTTTTCTGTTCCCCACCCATCCCTCCACCCAGCAGTCACTAGGAAGTAGTGAGAATTTAATTTTTATGTCCAAAAAACCCAGGTGCCATTTGAGAAAAGTAATACACATAAGTTGAACAAAAAATAATATTTGTATTTAATTCTTAAAGAAACACAATTTCTAACTAACAAGATGTATGTGCCTACTAGGCACCGCACAGCTCCTTAAACCAGACCCCACCACCCTCATTTCCTGCGCCATGATGATCCCACAGCACTTGCTTTTTAATAGCCACTGATGAAAACCCACCTTTGCCAAGATAGGGTATCATCAAAAGGAAGAGAGAGTCATCTAATTTTGAAACTTAACTACTACAGGCTAGTAGTCCCCTTGGTGTTTCACAGAAGTTTAAAATATTGTTCAATGTGCCTTTGGGTTTTCTGTTACACATCCTGGGTACCTCAGCTCATAGTTTGGGTACCATGAGAACTAAGATAAGGCTCTAAGTACTTTTGCATTACCTCATAATCCTCTCATAGTCATGTAAGGTCAGTATCGTCATTGAACAGGAAACTAAAGTGATACCACCACACAGCTTTTACATGGTGGGGCAGGATTCAGTCCCAGAGAATCCGATTCTAGAGCCCAGGACTGTCACCAATTTATAATGCAGAGAGCATGCACAACTGAGGGATACAAGAGAGTATATCCATAAGAACTTAATGAAGTTTTGCCCATTGAATAGTTTTAGGAGACAGTCTCTCAACTACCATCTTTCCATGATGGTTAAGCATTGAATTTTGGGATTTATGAGATAAAGTATCTCCCGTACATAATATTAAATGCACTATTGCATCCTTTGGAAACATTATTTTGAAAAAGTTAAACTTTTGAAAAATATCATAAACATATGACGTTCACTTTACCTGTAAGCTAAATTACCATCAGTGAGTGGGCTGCTTTCATTCCCATGATAAATAATAAGAGCCCCTGTGAAAGTCAGCACTTTAATGCATCCAAACATCTATTTGTTATGGTTAGTATTCAGATTAGCCAGGTGAACATGGGAGAATTCTGATAAATGTAGGGAGAAGAAAACAAACAAGAGCTAAACTAAAATAGAATCTATAATAACACTGGAGATAAATAAAGGAAGAACTCAAACCATCCTCACTCACTGCTCTTGGTTTTACATAAGGTCTTTCCAAATTAAACTTTCAACATTCTTTTTCCTCTTTCTGCTTAATAATTTCACAGACTTGCCCAGATTCAGTACCCAAAGGCAACCACATTTAGGCATGCTACAAGATCAGCTCTGAACCGTTCTTAATGTCACCTCTCTTTCAAACAATTATATCTTGAAACACATTTAAAATCTGTATATGTTACACCTTTAAAATTTGATGAAACTGTTACTAAGTATATATTTATGCCTAAAAAAACCCTCTTTTAAGCATATAAAATCACTATGAAAATCAAGACAAATACAAATGACCCATAAAATATTTAATAAGACATGATAACACATATAAGTTAAAGGTCAACTGTATACTTTCTTCATTTGGGTTATTCTCTTAAAGCAACGTAGGGAATAATTAAAAGTCTACGATAACTTTACACTACAGTACATAAACCAAGAATTAGCAACCCTTCCAAATTTTCATGTATTTTTTACATTACACGTTAATCTATTGAATTTGCTTTGAAATTATCATATGATATTTCTAAAACATTTAAACTGAAATGCCCCAGATGCCCCTTCCAGAAAAGCTAAGTGATAACAACAGTGAATACTAGATCAGAAGACTGGCAGAATTTCTAAAATGGCCTTTTATGATCCCAAACTGTCTTTGAATTTTGGCATTTTAACTAACAAATTCAAGTGAAGTTTTCATTGTATCCAATAATACATTAGTTTGTTTAATAATATGTTTTGTTTCTCTAACCCTTGTTGTTATGGGCAGATGTCCTGTGCTTAATTGTAACTTTCTCTGATATTGACAAACAGCCACATATACCCTAAAGTACAAATATTAAAGGTTGGTTGAAATTCTCATTTACTGCATCGTGGAAAAGCACTATTGCAAACTGAAATGAAAGTTTCTGAGCCCAGAAGCAAATTTCTGATAACATTCTGCCTTTGTGAAATGGAGAAATCCTTGGAAATTTGAAAGAGAAAACTTTTCTGAATTATTGAGGAATGTATTGATAAGCTCTTGGCTCTCAAAATGATATAGAAACTAGAAAATATAAGCAGTATCATGGTTTCTAGTCATTGGTGTTCTCTTAACTCCCTTGTAATCAGGTGATCAACACCTCTGATAAACACCTCTGATTGATCAATGCCAAGGATGTTGATGGTGACAAAACAAGTCCAAGCACTGAGCTTGCAGACTACCTTGCACTGCGCTGGGCACCTCACAAGTAGGAGGGTATTTAATTATTCAGGCTTCCTTCCTCACCTGGAATCAGCTGAGCATTTATCTACTCCATGTCCCTGCTAAAGCACAACTGGAAACAATTATCTCCCCCACACGGTCTTGTTTGTCTCTGCACTTGTTTATTTGTTCATTTATTCAAGCATTTTTGAGCATGTCTATGTGTTTGGTGTTTCAAATGAAAAGAAAACAAAAATGCTAGCACAATGCTATAAAATGTGTAATTGATGAACAATGAAGTAAGGTTATTACTTTGCTTAATCATAGTCTTTGTCATCTTTGCTGAATCTCCAATTATTAATTCTGTACCGATTTTAAAATGGACCACTTGTCCCAGATGAATAAAGATGGTATTCTTAAACTGATCTTATTCATAGGTGTAGACAAGACATTAATATCTCCCAGAGAAGCCACACATCTTAGGGCCATTTGTGACTCAACAAAATTTGCTCTTCTCTTTTTTAGATTTTCATTCAATCCTGCTAATATTTAAGTGTGTTCTCTTCATCTAAACCTCTACCTCCCTTAGCTAGAAAGAACAGAATCAAAATCCTTCACCATGGTTACTCTTCACGATTCTTCCCGCTGTCCTAACTTCCTTCCCTTACATAATTCTTTCCTTACATAATTCTTTTCCCTTCCCTTCCTTAAAAACAGTTCTAGTCTTAAAAATAAAAATAGTTCACTAAGGTCCAGATTTTCCTGTCTTAGCCCAGCCCTCTTTTATAAAACATTTAATTAAATCCTGGGAAACCTTGCTTTTCTTTACAGTATCTTGCCTATTCTCCACCAGCCTTCTCTTCATTCCAGTTCATTATTACACAGTTTCTTCATCCAATCATGTCTTTTAAATTTCCACACTTTCTTCCCAAGAGCATTTGCTTGGAATGCCTTCTTAATGCAGGTTTACCAGTAAACTACCCTCTCAGCATCTTAAGAATTCTTACCCTTCAGTCCCCTTATACATCCTTCCCAGCAATAAGATAGATCATGATGAATTTTGCCTATACAATTTTCTTTATGTTGTTTCTCCTATTTGGAATGCCTTCCTTTCTCTAATATGAGAAAAAATGTTTAAAAAAATATTAGTTTTAGCTACAAAATACTGCATTAATTATAGCAGATTCATGCCCTGGAATATTGTACAAATTTCATTTTGATTTCAAAAGTAAAATCACCCATATTCCCACCACTTTTTAAATTATATAAACTACGTGAAAGTCCCTTCCAAAATTCTAAATTTCACTCATCACCACAAATATGCCAAGACTCAGGGCAACCATTATTAATAAATGGTTTTTAAAGCTTTTATGTCAGTTCCCTCTTTATCTTCATTTTATAGGTATGATGATTAACTTTGAGTGTCACCTTACCTGAGCCACTCAGGCAAGTAGTGCTCAGATGTTTGGTCAAGCATCCTTGGGAGTGTTTCTGTGATGGTGATTTCGGATGTGATTACCATTTACATTAGTAGACTGAGTAGAGCGGATTGTTCTTCATGTGGCTGGCCTCATCCAGTCAACTGAAGGCCTGAATGGAATAAGGTTGACCCTCTCCTGAATAAAAGAGAATTCTTCTGCCTGACTGCCTTGGACCTGGGAAATCAGCTTTTTTCCTGCCTTTAGATTCAAACTGAAACATTAGCTCATCCTAGTTCTCAGGCCTTTGCACTCAGACTGGAAGTAAGCCATCAGCTATCCGGGGGCTTCAGCCTGCCTACTCACCCTGCAAGATCTGGGGATTTGTGAGACTCCATAGTTGAGTGACGTAATTCCCTGTAGTAAATCTTTTTACATAACACTCTCACTCACACACACATACACACACACACCATGGTTCTGTTTCTCTGGAGAACTCTGACTAATACAACAGATAAGGACTGTGAGGCATATACAAGTTAAGTGGCATGTTAACAGAGCTAAGAAGGGAAACCTCTCATCAAATCCAAGTAATCTGGCTTCATAATCTGTGCCTGTCAGTATTGTACTCTACATTTATGATAAACATTGTCCAAGAGTAGCACACACAGATTTACTTTGTTTCCTTGGGAAAAATGAATAGCATGTATGTGGCATATACTTCCAACTATTCTTACATGAGTGATATGGACATTTATGTTTCTTAAAAAAAAAAGCATTACTAACAATGTTGCAATTAATATCCTTGTATACATATCTATGAAAGTTTTCTTTCATGTCTGTAGAATGGATTCCAAGCCATGTAACTTTTATTTGAAATTAGAAAGAGTATATGCATTTTCAATCTTAATAGATGTAGACAAATTATTTTCCCAAATAACTGTATCATCAATTCACACTCTTGACAAAAGTATATGACACTGTCCAATGTTTTCAGGTGTGATTTTGTGTTTGGTTCCTACCTTTATAACCTCTGAATCCTCCTGTAGGTCTTTGATATAGGTAAACTCCTGGTAATAAGTCCCCTTTTAGCTTAAATTAGTTACAAGCAACAGAAACCAGTTTTGCTGAAGAACACAACTGATAAGATGAATCTACTCAACTGTTTTGTCCCCCAAATCCATGCCTTTATCTAGGCCTATGGTCTCATGAGTTTTTGCTGTTGTTGTTACTGTTGAATATATTTTACCATAGCCAAATATACTATCTTAATGGAAACTCCTTGATCAAATCATCTCACAGACATACTGAGAATGACAAAAACAATTCTGTCTAGACAATCTTTTTGAATCTTCGGTAGCATTAACTATTCTTTTAGGTGTTGCTAATTCACCTGGTTCACATATAATTTGATAATCATACAAGGATAACATCAAGCCCAACAGAGTCTAGGCACTAGAATGTTTCCTCCTCTTGACTGGCACTTAAGCCAGACTCCTGAGTTCTTTTGTATCTCCTAGACTTTTATTTGTAGAGAATTATGCAAATGATAAAATAATTATTTTTGTATGAAAAAAGAATGGTAGTGATTTCCCCCAATGGGCACCTCCAAATATTTTTTTAAAAAACATATCCCCACTTGGTAGACTAGTTTAAAGATATTGCCAAAATGTTTACTATGCCAAAAGTCTGATGCATAAGAAAAATAGTCAAGGAAGAGATTTAGTATTTTAGTTTGTTTTCTACTTGCTTTTTGTAAGAACTTGGGAAACTCATTTATATAGGATTCAATTTCATCTTCAATATGTGATAATTATGCTTACATATATTTAAATTTCCTTTTAGATGAAAATCTTTGTGATACATTGGTTAAGGAGTCTTGACGTGTTCATATATCTGAATTCCCTTACTATTTCCTTTGCTATCATTATTCTGTTGTACTAAAAGCTCTAAGAAGGAAGAAATTGTAACTGTTTAACTCATTTGGTATAGGATAGCACTAAAGAGGTTAGAAAATGCTTTTAAATTATTACAATAAACAGGTTAGTAACAATATAATTTGCATTAAACCAATGGGTGTCAAAAATAGAACTTTTAAAAACCTTTATAGAAACAAGTCTGGGAAATAGTCAAGTAAGTCTTATAAAATCAATAAAAACACACAATTCTATGACAATACACTTATTTAACTCTGAATCCCATGAAAATAAGTCCTCAGCTGATCCCCAAATATCCCTTGTGTTACTATCAGGAGCAACAGAGGAAAATTCTCTGAAAAGAATACATTCTTCTGCATTACAAGCAGGGTGCTCTATAGCGAAATTAGCTGCATTGGGAATTTCCCTCCAGAGGGATTTTATTACATAATATATTTACCTTCAAATGAAAAAATAGAAGGTATACTAAAATTTAAATTTTAAAGACAAGACCAACAAGCATGGCCCCACAGATCCAGATTGCCTATCATATATCTAGTTGTAGTCTTCTATTTTTCCTAGGTGCTAAAAAAGCTTAAATGACTTTTACATTTTAAAAGGAAATACCATCAGAATAGAGAGCACATTTACAAACCCACACATATAGGGCCAATTAATATACAATAAAGGAGCCATGGATAGACAGTGGGGAAATGACAGCCTCTTCAACAACTGGTGTTGCCAAAACTGGACAGCTACATGTAAGAGAATGAAACTGGATTACTGCCTAACTCCATATGCAAAAGTAAAATAAAAATGGATCAAAGACCTGAATGTAAGTCATGAAAACAGAAAATTCAAAGAAGAAAACGTAGGCAAAAATCTCTTGAATATAAACATGAGCAACTTTTCCTGAACACATCTCCTCAGGCAAGGGAAACAAAATAAAAAATTAACAAATGGCACTACATCAAACTAAAAAGCTTCTGTATAGCAAAGGACATCATCAGCAGAACAAAAAGGCAACCTACAATATGGGAGAATATATTTGTAAACGATTTAATCCGATAAGGGGTTAACATCCAAAATATACTAAGAACTCACACACATCAACACCGAAAAAACAAATAACCCGATTAAAAAATGGGTGGAGGATCTAAACAGACACTTCTCGAAAGAAGAAATTCAGATGGTCAACAGGTACATGAAAAGATGCTCCACATCACTAATCATCAAGGAAATGCAAATTAAAACCACAATGAGATATCATCTTACACCAGTTAGGATGGCCAACATCCAAAAGACAAGAAACAACAAATGGCGAGGATGCAGAGAAAGGGAAACGCTCCTATGCTGTTGGTGGGAATGTAAATTAGTTCAACCATTGTGGAAAGCAGTATGGAGGTTTCTCAAAAAACTAAAAATAGAAATACCATTTGACCCAGACATTCCACTCCTAGAAATTTACCTGAAGCAAACAAGATCCCTGATTCAAAAAGACATATGCACCCCTATGTTTATTGTAGCACTATTTACAATAGCCAAGATATAGAAGCAACCTAAGTGTCCATCAGCAGATGAATGGATAAAGAAGAGGTTGCACATATACACAATGGAATATTATTCAGTCATAAGAAGAAAACAAATCCTGCCATTTGCAACAACATGAATGGAGCTAGAGGGTATTATGCTCAGTGAAATAAGCCAGGTGGAGAAAGATAAGTACCCAGTGTTTTTACTCATTTGTGGAGTATAACAACAAAGAAAACTGAAGGAACAAAACAGCAGCAGACTCACAGACTCCAAAAAGGGACTAGTGGTTACCAAAGGGAAAGGTTTAGAGAAGGTGGGTGGGGAGGGAGGGAGAAGGTGATTAAGAGGCACCATAATTAGCAATCACAGTATAGGTAGGTCACTGGGAAGGCAGTACAGCACGGAGAAGACAGGTAATGACTATATAGCATCTTACTAAGCTTAGAAACAGTGACTGCAGTGGGGGTGGGTGGGAGGGAAGGTTCATGTGAAACCTTCATAATATCATATATCAATGATACTTTAATTTTAAAAAATGGAAATATCATCTTTGCTCCATTTTTTTCAATATACCTAGCTCTCTAGAGAAGTGCTGAAATTTCCACAGAATGCCCATTATCTGTAAGGTGCCTACATTCTCCAGGATAGCACCCTGAGCACCCCATTTCAAATGGTTTAGGAAACCATGCAGATTAAATAATCCCACATAAAATGTTTAACATAAAAGTAAGCCTGGGAAAACAATTCTTTGACTACATTACAAAGAAAGCCTCCTCCATAGCTGGAAGTCACCCTGAATATGACAACACATTTTGAACTCACTCGTTTTACAAATATTAGTTAGGCAGCTAATATATCTTTCAAGCTGTGGTTATTAAACAGAACAATGGGTGCTAAATTACCAACACAAGAGACGGCACTGAAATTATAGCCTGGATGCCACACGGAGCAAAATAAATAATTAACAATAACAGTCCAAACGCCATGTGTTCTCCAGTTAATAATAAGGTCTACTGCCCATATATACAACTGGCACGAGAGGAGAATACTCTTCCCCTAATACGAATTCACACACACACACACACACACACACACACACACACACACACACACACACCCCCCACCACACCACGTGTGTGAATGAAAGAAGAAAACAAAGGCGGAAAATGAGCTTCAGTATTCTAAGTATAACCATCACTTTCTTACAAGGTGATGGAGTTACTATGGCACAAAAGCATGCAGAGTCAAGGCTAAAGGAAATGTGTTCCAACCCAGATTGCTACACCAGAATCAGACACAGGGAAGACAGGAACAGAGTTCACTTTACCTCTTTGACCAAAAAGTTACTGTGACTTCCAAATAATACATTGTCCTAAGTCTGGCCACAGGAAAAGTATTTAAGCAGTTACCCAGTCCAGGCAAGGAATAAAAGGTGGTACAAACTGCAATCAGGAATTCTTTAAGTGCACCAATATCTAGCACGATCACTTTAAGCGGAAGCACAGTATGGCCGCAACCGCTCCGAACCCTTACTCCCTTTGCCCCCATCTCACTCTGAAAGGCATCTGAATTTTCATTTTCTTGGATTAACCCCTAACATGCCTTAGTCTTTCACATGTTATCATCATTTGTTTCTGCTCCTATGGCCTTAGCAGCTTTTCATTTCCAGGAATGCTTTAAGGTGTTAAAAACTGTTGGATGGCTGCCGTTGGTCCTCAGGAGTCATTTTTCCCCCTATTAACCCATTTAAATTGTGTGCTCAGTTCATTCATCTTGAACACCCTAAGTGGGGAGCAGCTGCCCAATAAATCTAATTTTAACACCCACACACCACTCCTAGTCTCTTCAACTACTGGCATTTTCCCATTATGTCCACCATATGCTCAGCCCCTCACCTACAGCAGAGATTTGAGTCTCTTATGCCTGTCAGAGGCGGGGGATACACTGGTCTGAAAGCATTCCAGAGGGAAAAAACCCTCTCTTTTTAAGTATTAATGTATCCTATACAAAATTTTAAAAAGTTACATTTAGCGATCCAGAGTATATTTATATTTGGATACTTGAATATCTTGCTTTTAAATAGTAAAGCCATCTCTACTTTCAAGAGAAATCTTACACTGAACCACAATAGAACAGACTTAAAGATAAATGAGAGAGAGCTATTTCAGAGGAGATCACAGAGAAAAGTCGGAAGCCCTAGCGTCTGACCCCCTATTCTCTTCCCCCCTCTCTCACCGTGCCAGGCCCCAAGAGTCACCTAGTGCATCTGTTCTCCAGCACCACTGGGAACTACTGCTGAGAACATAACTCCTCCTCCACTTGAATCTTAATATTTGCCTTCTCTTTTACTTGGTTAAACTCAAGGGAGGAAGGAGGAACATTTTAGTACTCTGTACTAGGGATTCCTGTATGTTATCTCTGCTTATCTTGTAACAACCTAGCGCTTTAGGGTTTGATTTTACCCAGGGACATAGAGAGGCCAGGATTCAATCCCAAGTTTATGCCACTCCAAAGTCTGTGATCTTTTCACTTCACTGTGTTGCCTCTCCAAGTCTTTAGTTTTAATAAAAATCAACAGGCTGCCCAATTCTTTAGAACAGTGATTCAGTAATATACCCACAATCTACATTTAATAACCTTAAAAAAACCTTAAAAGAAGATTATTAACATTATCAAATGTGTGGACCCAGGTTAGTCCTGAAAAAGATAGTTTAAGAACAAAAATGCAGTGAAACATAAAAGATCAAGTGGGTCAATATGCTTTTTTAAAAATGAAGAATAGATAAAACTAAAAATAGATAATAAAAGATAAAAATGAATAATATTCTAAATAACATTCCAGTATTAAAAAAAAACTTTCAGGAGACATTTCAGGATTTCTGAAAAATGAGAATTTAAAGAAATTGCTATAACTATAGTTTATAAATAAGCACAAACTAATAATAGAAAACTTGCTTCCAAGAGATGATTACAATTAATGTAAATAACACAGAAGGATTACACACAGGATGCAAATTATACAAAATTTCCAAAGGCACTTGATAAAGGTCCTTGGCTTAAGAGACTATAAACAAAAATAAATAACCTCTAGGTTAGTAGTGAATACCTGAGGTGCATTATTTACAAGTTAAGTTAAAAAACAAGCCAAATGGTCTATAGCCAAGCCTCCATCATGATAACATTTAAAAATAATATTTGAAATAACATGTTTAATTTGCAGTCTCATGAAATAACATGTTTAATAACTGTTATTTTGTATCAATTGGTTGAGTAGCATTAAAGCTAAATAATTAGTAAAACCATCCAAGACTATGAAGAATGCAGAAGCAGCTTAAAAAAAGAAAATAATACATATTTTTAAGTTTAACCAACAGTAGTATTGAAGTGAACTTAAAAAACTATAAAGCAGTTGTTTAAAAAAAAAATCAGAGCCTCTTTCATTGTATAGATCAATGATGTTCTTTCAAGTAGTATTCAATAGCAAATGGGATACTTTAGCACAGAGAAATTACAAAGAGTAGACCAATAATATACACTGACAACATAATGAATAATCTCAGCATTAAGTAGAGGTTGGTTACCTAATTTTAAAAAAGGTTCTCTGGAGACAGAAAATGTAGCTCTATTTGCCACAGGTTTTTAGAGTTTCAGCTTCTACCATGCTCAATAATGGTTTCAGGCAAAATAAGATTTACATATAAAAGGCCACTGCAATGATTGCCTTTTTTTTCTTTTTAATGAAAAGGCAGAAAGGAAGAGATGAAGATAGTCAGAATTATATTAATTCTTCATTTTATTTCAGATCAATAACAAGAGAACAAGGAAATTTTTCAGGAAATTAAAGAACAGAACATTTGTGAGCCAATTAGGAAGGCTTCTCTTGCAAAAGTTTCAGTGTCCGTGGTTTGTAGCATTTATGGCATCAAGAAGTTACCAATACAAATAGGTTTCAAAGAGATGGATAAGACTTCACACATCATTACGGTTTTAGCCAATTTGTGGTGGTATAAAACAAAATACACATGGAGGTAGAAATTCATGCACATAACAATGTGCCTAAAAGCTTGTTGCTCAAATACCAAATGTTGGCCTTTGATCTTAGGAAAGTAATATTCTTTCACATTGGGTAATAAGAAAGGTATATTTCATTCAGGTTGTTTCTAATTGGTTTCAAACTCCAGCTTCTCTTTCATCTCTCATTACCCAAGTGTTTTTTGTTTTGTTTTGTTTCTCAGCTCTGTAAGAGAAACACAGTTCTCATTTTTAAATACAGGTATTCACTTAAAACTAGAAGTACCACAAAGACCTAAGGAAAATGGCTTTCTCTGTTCACATGATTGCTACAGACTGAATGTTTGTATTCCTCCAAAATGTGTATGTTAAATCCTAATGCCCAGGGTGACATGTGTGAAGGTGGGACTGTGGGAGGGGCTTCTATCAGGAGGCTGGAGCCCTCACAAATAGTACTAGTGACCTTACAGATGGGGCCCCAGAGAGCGTCAAGGCTCCTCCTTTCACAGGAAGTTACAATAAGACAGATGTCTATGAACCAGGAAGCAGGCTCTCCCACCAGACACTGAATTTACCAGGGCCTTGATCTTGGACTTCCCAGTCTCCAGAACTGTAACAAATAAGTTTCCCTTGCTTAGAAGCCACCAGTCCATGGCATCGTTATAGCCGCAGGAACAGACTAAGACGATGATAGATGTGCACACACTATCCTCTCATTCAACAACCTCAGCTATTCAGCCACGGGTTACCCAGGTCTACTCCCTGTGAGTTCTCAAAGCTCTGGTTCAGCCAGAGGATGCCTTGGAGTTCTTTGTGCCATCAGCACTTGCCATTTCTAGCAGTGTTAAACAGTGACCAGCATTCCAGCAGCCAGTGGTCCACCGCTGAACTGGAGCACTGGGGAAGTGCACATTAAATTCAGAAACCATTGTTCAGTAAATGACTTCATTTTGTCCAAATATGGTAGGAAGATATCAATTAAACTTATTAAAGTTCCTTAAAAAAGCAGGACATTTCACTTAAAGAGATACCTAGGAGATAAATGTGGGAACAAATAGAAAGCCATTATTTATACATCTTAAAAATATCTAGCTATTCAGAAAGTATCTCTGTAACCTTATAAATCCCAAGGATATTTAAATATTAATATATTTAAATCCCAAGTCTAGAATTTAAGCCCTAAGATCATGGGTGAGGAACACTGATCAATTAATTTTTAGAACTGCTTGAAGCATGTCTTAAATTTCCAATAGGTCCTTAAAGAAAAGGACTTTCTCTCTAAAAATTAAACTAACGTTTTTAAAAAGACAGTTTTTATCTAAAACAAACCTCCTCAATTGCAGTTGAAAGATAAGAAATGGTCAATGTATTTGTTGTTTGCAACACAATGTAATGTTTTTTTATTGTAGTAAGATATCCATGACATAAAATTTACCATCTTAACCATTTTTAAGTGTACAATTCTGTGGCATTAAATACATTCACAATGTTGTACAACCATTATTACTATCTATTTCTAGTACCCTTTATCATTCTATACAGTCAGTGGTTTTCAGTTAAGTTTTTCCTTTGGTCCTTTCATTATCTACGAAAACCTTTTGTTTGTTTACTCAATCAGGTTTATAAGATTAAAAAAATTTTTTTATTACTTTAAAGGGATATTAGAAATAGTCTTTTGTTCTCTACTGGTGGTAGCTCCTTGATTGACTGCCGCAACATTCCAATTAAGAGGCAGAAACTAATGATCAATGTTCTCTTGATAAATTTGTGGCTGGCTTCTTTGAACTAAGCTCAGTATTAAGTTTATCCTTTTGAGGTCACTTAGCCATCAGATATCAGATTTTTAACAAGGAATCATTGTGGTGATGGAACTGTACTGTACTGTATCAATGTCAACATCTTGTCTGTGATAGTATACTGTAGTTTTGCAAGATAGCACCTCTAGAGGAAATTGAGTAAAGGATACACAGGATCTTTCTGTATTATTTCTTATAACCATATGTGAATCTATAATTATCTCAGATATAAAGTTTAATGAAAAAACAGGGAATACAGTCAATAATATTGTAGTAACTTTGTGATGACAGATGGTAACTAGACTTACCATGAGGATCATTTTGTAATGTATAAAAATATCAAATCACTATGATATACACTTGAAACTAATACGATATTGTATGCCAATTATACTTCAATTAAAAAAATAAGTTTTAGAATATAGTATACTGACTCTTTCTCTCTACTTTTAATCATCCACCCATTTCTCCTATGATACCTAAAAGTCTAACAGTTTTTGTTTGGAGCCTATAGAGTTAAATGCATGAAGTTTATTTATGCAATTATTTTGTAAGTATAAAAAATTAGAAGACTATTTCACTAAAGTCTAAATGTGAAACTTCCAGTAAAGATACAAGGACAAATTCTCCTGATATGTCTAAACATGTTTAGCAAAAATAAGTCTTGGAGAACTAAAATATGAGTAAGCCTCTGAAAAGTTCACAAATTTACTTGTTAACAATATTTACAAAAATGAAACAAAGGAGAAAACACTAAAAAAGAACGTCTATGATACTGCAACACTGAACACGTTAATTCTAAGTAATATACATTAATTTCCTTCTATCATTCTTCACTTGTTAAAATCTTTTCAACTTCTTCCCTACAGATGCAATTAAGTACTAATATGCTCATTTTGATGGGTTGGAGATCATATGTATTTTTTACTTATAGACAAAAGTTCAAAGCCTTTCTTATTTTATGACTGCCAAACAATTAGGCTCGGCCTCAGTCTCAGAGATGCAGCGTAACAAGGACGTTAACAATGGTTAAAGCTTTAGATAGCTTTTATTTATTTAATGTTCTAGACCTGGCTAAACAGACACTTCTCAACTCCCTTTTAATTATTAATAGGACTGTAGAATTTTATATATGTCCACATAACTACCTCTCAAATTGCACTGTCACTAATCTCTCTCACAAATAGTACAGGTAGTAATAACAAAAACAATTTGGTGATGTAGTTAAATGCTAACATTTATTAAGTTCTTACATTGTGTCAGGACTGTATAATGTGATTTACATATATGATTTCAATCAGTCCTTTCAAATCTGTGATATGGTAGGTTCTAAAAGTTATCTCCATTTCATATATAAGTAAAATTTAGATGGATTGTATAAAAGTGTCCGAGTTGTCACCATCGGAGAGGTCCTATTCTAAGCCCAATAGCCTAACTCCAGTGCCCTTGGGCTCATTAATAGGAAGTACACCAACCTTAGTTAATAGAGACAGAGCACAACGGGGAGGCCAAGGTCACCTTTCTCTACTGCATGACTGCAAAATTTCCAAGCTTTGTTGGCATCTAATTGACCCTCCTTTTCAAAAAACCTTTAGTTTTCTCATTTACTAATTATCCCAACATAGAGTCACAAATAATAATAGCAGCTAGCATTTGCAGAATCCCATTTCACAGAATAAACACACAGAACAGTGTCAAAGGGCACACGGTGGACAGGTTTGGTTCAAGCACAGTCTGAGTAAAGAGCCTGTATATTCCAAAACCAAATGCTCATAGTTAAAATCATAAAGAAATAAATTTTTATCCTTAGATTTAAGGAGACTATTTATTATACAGCTAAATCAACAGCACTGTTCTTTGTGTCCTGTCTACATTTTTAGATACTGTTTCCAAAAAAAAAAAGATGGTACCCCTATCAGGTGGACCCCCTGAAAAGCTTAAGAAGAATCATGTCCTTTGAAGTATGTCTAACTCCTTGCCTACTGCCTCCTCTCATTCATGTATTCCTTCAGTTCCTAAAGCCAAAAAATGTTGGAAAAAGTGAGTTTAAACAGATTCATTATATCTGCATAAAATCTCACTAAGAAGAATAAAATATCCTAGAGATAAAACACAGTGGAGCAAAGTTAATATTAGATTTTTCTTTTAGAATTCCCTAAGTTTGAAAAAGTTTGCTTGAGTGAAAGAGTTAATTTTTAGAAGAGAATTTAATGAAAGAGCAACAGCTTTTATTGTAAAAATGTTATAGTATGACTGTTCATAGAATAAACAAATGTAAATTTAAGTAATCTCTTTCATATACAACATTTAAATATGTGATAGAATGAAAAAGTGTAACTTTGGCTGGGCTACAACATCATTACTTTTGTGAATCATCTAAATTATATTCTCAGTTTTAAAGGGCTAGGTAATGCAAAACTATATATATGGTTATAAAAATATATTTATCATTTTTAAAGTAAAAATGTTTTCGATTTAATATTGCAGAAGACATTCTAAACTAGTCTTTTAAAAATGAAATCTAAAAACACATGATTTAGGGAGGAAAATAAACTACTTCTGTAATATATTCTAGCACTTCCTTATCTTCCAGATTTTTTATTTCTCTATTTTTAAATGCACTCCTTGATTTTTCCCAACAGAAGTGCATATCTGCACATACTTTCCTTCACATTGTTCTACATAAACTTGAATTACATATTTTTAAAAATATCTTTTTCCTTAATTTTCTGCTTTTCAAAGAATATATTAATTTAGTCTAAATATATGAGTCAGTCTGTCTCTTCCTTAAAAAGATAAAGTGCATTTCCTTTTTAAGTAAATTTAATTTTATTTCTCCAAATGAAGTTTATTCTTTCCATAATCTCTCGTTTTATGAACCACATTCTCTCTTACTGTTGTTTGAAAGACACAGTTTCCACCATCTTATTTTATCTATGTTACCTATGAGTATATTTAATATTCTAAAAATCTGAAAAAATTTAAAATTCTAAAGAATTTATTTTCAGGAAATCCACTTTAAATGTCCATATATAAAACACCAAAACTCAACTCAGGAGTGGCCTCCAAGCAGTGTTTTACAACGTTTATTTCTTTATTTCACTTTCATTACTGGATGCAAACCATTTGAATCCAGGGTTACACTTTACTATAAATTTGCAATTTACTGTAACAGCCTCCATTTCAGAGATTCATAGAATTTTTGTATCCTAAGGAGCATTTAGGCCATATTGTCTTTTTAATGAGGAAACTGAGGCAGGCATGTTTGAATTGTCCATGGACAGAAAGTTAAGAAAAAATAAAAATAGGTGTGACTATAACATGGCTCTAACCATATTTTTCCAGTATTCCTAAAAAAATGAGTTTCAACTTCTCTTAACCCTGGTTTGTGCTCATTTCTGTTTTTCCTCACCTCAAACTATTTGTTTAAAGAAAATGTCTGTATAACATACAACCTTGCAAAAATGCAATTCCATTACTACAATTTCAACAGATGCAAGTAGAATACACACATTCTTTGCAAAGGACACCATTAATCTCTGAGTACCAGCATGTATAATTCATTAAAAAAAAAAACAACTTAATGCCCTTTAAATCACCCAGAACTTTATATATGTTATAAATAACATTAAACTCATTTCAGATTTTACTGGAACCACACAGCTGAAATGGCAACCTTTTTTACAGTAACCTTTGAAAGGGACAGGGTCATATTTTCTATTTAAAATAGATTTTTACTTACATAATATAAATGCAACAAATTATTCCACCTTTATTTCTTATTTAGTTTGCAACAATTGGTACAAATTATATGCTTTGAATAAATAATATGATTTAATAAATATTCTTCTGCTTTACTTACAATAATAGCTCTTTATTATCTGTGAAGGCTGATCTCAAGAACTGGGCTACCCAATATGGTAGCCATGCGCCTCATGGGGCTGCTAAGCCCCTGTAAAGTGTTTATAGTATAACCTGGCAGAGGGTCGTCCTCCTATGCCGCCCTGAGTTGAGAAGTACTAAATATGATACACATGGATTTTTGAAGACTTGGTATGAAAACAGAGCATAACCTATCTCAGGAATTATTATATCAGTTATATCTTGAAATATTAATGTTTGCACATATTGAGATAAACACATTTATTGTCAAGATTAATTTGGCCTGTTTTTTACATGTTAGGGTAGCTACTAGAAAATTCAAAACTACGCATATGACTCACATGCTAATTCTTTGGACAGCACAGCTTTGAGATTTCAGTATGGTCATTTGCTCATTCATGGATCCACTTCACAGATGCCATTTATTTAGTTACACGGTGCCATTCCATTAAAAAACCTCTTTTGACCCTATTTTCCCCTCCAGGTACATTCCCATTGCTCTGCTCAACTTTAGAGCATCACACCTTGAAAAACATGGCTCTTGTAACTGCTTCACCGTCCATCCTCACGCTTTCACTCTCCTAGGGTGACCTGTGACATCCAAGCTGCTTATTCCAGCTCCATTTCTCATTACTCGTCTTACGCAGATGATCATTTTCACCTTCTTGAAATGTTTTCTTCAGTTAGCTGCTAGGACACCATGCTGTCTTCTGACTTTCCTCCTATACCAGTTCTTCCACTTACCCAACCTTTTTCTGATATTTAGATATCTGAATGTCCCTGGGCTGTGTCACAGGCCTACACTCACCCCCAAAGTGGGCTCTCCTAATCTCATAACTATTAAAACCTATTTGGTTATTTATTTATTTTTGTTTTATTTAAACACCCAAATTTATTTCTCTTTATGAACTATTTGTATAAACTCCAGTTTTTTTATAACTATCTGTCAAATGATCTTTTTGCCTACATATATAATAACTGTCTGTAGTTAAACATATACAGTAAGGACTTACTGAAACTCCCTTCCCCCAGCCCAGATCTCCTAAACCAGTCTTCCTTATCTCAATAAATGGAGACTCCTTCATAGTAGTTACAGAGACACTCTTAGAATTGTCTTTATTTCTTCTCTCATTTCCCCATGTCTAATTCATCATTAAATCTTAATTGAGGTTGTCTTCAAAATATCCCCAGAATCTGACCACATCTCTTCACCTCCACTGATGTCATCCTGGTCGAAGCCGCTGACATCTCCTGCCTTAATTCTTGCCTCCTAACTAGTCTCCCTGCATCATCATTTTTCAGTACAGCAGCCAGAGTGATCCTATAACTGCCTTGATATATCAGATGAATTCACTTCTCTGTTCAATACGCTCTTATCTAATCTAATTAGTCCCTAATTTACTCCAAGTAAAGCCAAAGTCCTACCATGGCACACAATGCTCTAAAAGCTCCCCTCCCTCCCAGCACACTCATCTGGCTCCTCTGCTACCACCCTGCCTCTCCCTCCATGGCCAATGCCAGCCACAGATGCCTCCTTACTACTGTTGCAAGAGTTCAAGCATGCTCTAGTCTCAGGGCCTTTGTACTCCTTCATCTCTCCAGCTTGACTATACCTTCTCAGTGAAGTCTTCCTCTTCATAGAAGATAATGCATTCCATCTTACTCTGCCCCTCCAGCTCTCCTTATCTGCTTATCACCATCTTTTATATAATCATCTTTAATGGTTTCTCTTCCTCATTGGAATGTAGACTTCAAGAGGTACTCAATACCTATGTGTTAAACAAAAAATAAATGCCAAGCACTCCACTAGTTGCCATGTATACAGACATGGGTAATTATTAATCACTGCCTTCAAGGACTCCTCATTCCAAGGCAGAGAGACATGGAAATACAAGCACTGGGTCAGGGGTGCTATAACAGAAGCCATGTACAAGGCCTACAACCTCCTGTGAGTGATCAGAGGAAGGCACTCCTAACTACTAAAGGCTAGAAGATGTGAAATTCAGGAAACCTGCTCGAAGCAGGAGATTTGAAGCTGAGTATTAGCTGGAAAATGGTAGCCCCTCAAATGTAGCGGTGACAAGAGTGGGGGATAATATTCCAAGGAAAATAAAACAGCATATCAGGGTACCCAGAAGAACAGTCAGTTTTAAAAATAAGTAATTGTGTTTGGTTCTGGTACTAGGTGTCTATGTAAAAAGGGAAGGTGGGAGTAAGGAGACGAGAGAAAGATGGAGGACAGACAGAAAGACTCATGCATGCTAGGATAAATATAAACAAATGTACACACAGGGGCACATATGTGTTCAGCTTTATTCCATCTGTATGTGTGCAGGCATGTACTAATTCCATGTATAAGTGTGTGTATATATATATGCCCTACGTATACTATATGTATGTGTATATTTATGTGCATATATATACACACACAACAATGACGGAACTCTCAGCCACATGTTTAGGACCTTCCACTCATGTCTTCTATTATTATAGTGCTTTACATTATAGTCTTAATGGGAAATTTAGAAGTCCACAAGACTATATGAAGTGAGAAAATCTCTAAACTCCAAGTATTTTTCTTTCTTAAAAAAGAAAAGGCAATCTCCCGACCTCCATTTCTATTAATTTAGAAAAAAAGAGCAAAAGTATGTAGATACCAGGATGAATGCCAGATGTCAAAGCAAGATCTTTTTCTAGGAATGCCTTCTCCCCACTTCATCCAGCAAAAAGTTCATCAATTTACACAAAATGTTGCTTGGCAGAGACTCCCTTCTGTTCATCACACACTGCCAAGAGCTAGCTCCCAAATGGTGGTCAGCTGATTCTTCCTTCACCCGCAGAATCCAGATCAATAAGTGATCTTTAACAAAAAATTTCATCAAAGTGAAAACAGACACAATAGCCAAATTTTAAGCTTGATTACGTGGTGTGATTGGGAAGAGGTTGTGTAACACAGAACTCTGGCAGGTCCTTTTAAAAAAGGGGTGCTTTATAATACTAAAGTAACCTGCGGATATCGTTCAGGGAAGAAATGTGACTGGTTTTCGATGAGACTGCAGTAAGCTTTTTACTGCAGTCTAGCAAGCATCTCTTAATAAAGCAAGATTAGAATCTGTCCAGTGGAAATATCTGCGTTATTTTGAACACTAATTAAAACATTTTGTGCAGATCCAGCCCAGGCATGCCATATACTATGCAAGACCCACTGTGGCACTTGGCAGAAAATAAATCATCGAGTTCTAAAATCTGCTGTGCTCGCTGTCTTCATTACAGAGACCTGCACACAGCATACTAAACCATCTATAATGTTTACAACACCTAGATGCCTGCACTATTAAACATCAATACAGTCTGTGTTCATATCATCTCCATGCTAATCAGATCGATTACTACTGATATAGTGTCTTGTCACACTTGCGTAATGCTAATCAAACAAACTGAGCTGCGGGGAGATGATTCAGATACACAGGTATTTAACGGCACACTGTAGACAGGAAAGGAATCAACAGGAAACACACAAGGTGCAGCTGTGTCCCGGGCGGAGAGGTTCTCTGCCGAGCCCTGGGCAGAGCTGCTGCAATTTTGTCAGCAGCCACTAAAAGGGGAATATAACACAGTGTGATGCCATAAAATGGTCTTGAAAGGGAAATGAGATTACTGCTCCTGCTTAACATGGCAGAGGTAATTAGCTGCACAGGTAATTAGATACAGATTCCCAGCATATCCTAGTGGAGGCAGCGGATGATGGCAAGAGATAATATCTCCTGCCCCTTGAAAAGGATCAATGTCACAGTTGTTTTAGATCCAGAACAACATCCGCATCAAACATTCTGATCCTCCAGACAGCGAAGATGCTGTAATAGCTGCAGTAAAACGTGATATTACTTAATAAAAATGAACAAGGGAGGATGGGATGGGAAGTGGGGGAAGCAGGGACATCCCTGCCTCACCCTAGCTTGCAGGCCTAAGGCCATGTGTGTTATCTATCTCAGTTGTCACCTTGTGACACTCTCAGCTGAGAATGTCCCCTGGCTTCTTTTCAGTTAATTTCATTTATAACAAAATCCTCAGACAAAGATAATGAGGGGGGGGAAAAAAATCAATGCTAGGACCCTAAACATGGAAAATCCATTAACATAGTGTTCCTTTAAATAATTACCCCATGAATTTATTAAATGTCTAATGTACACACATTTTGGCCAAAAGCTTCTACATCATCAACCGAGATATCCATATCACTTGATATGGAGGCAAATGAAATTTCTGGACTAGTGACTAAAAACCAGTTTCTCCTACTATTAGCAAAACAGAAGAGTTCTCCATACCACTGTGTTATTCTCTGCTCTTTCACCTTCTGCTGAAAAGACATTGATGAAAAAAGAAAAATCCCATAAAGCTTCTCCATTTATTGATTCAGTAAGTATGTGTGAAATGCCTACTGTGTATGCAGTGATGGACCAAAGCAGACCTTCCTGCACACACTTGGGCCATTGAGCCATGAATGCGGCACCTAGACTGCCAGCTGGGAGCCATATGGACTGCAAGTGTGATGAGCATTACACACCAGCACATGGAGAAGGCAACACAAACACAGTAAATCCTGCATTCAGCTGCAATAAAACAGAAAGCCCCAGAGAATACATTCCAAAAGTGAAATTAAACTTCCCCAAAAAACACCTCACATCTCTTTCTATTAGAACCAAAAAATACATTGCATAATTCAGATGGTTTTAGAATGGGCAATTCTGGGTAACTGATGAGAATGCTTCCCATTTAGAAGCAAGGCTATTCAAAAACCAGCGTGTTAGTTTAGTGGAAAGAGACTTTCAGTTGTGTTATTCTGAAAGAGTCCTCGCATTCTAAATGATCTCTTCACCTTCCCTGCCTATTTTGTGGGATCAATGGTGAACTGGATGGAAAAACTAAGCCTAGCTATTTTGACACTAAATGACTATGAGAGGTATGCCCACCAGATATGCTGGCAGTAGGAAATCATTTGGTATCATGAATGAACTTTAGTCAACAATATTCACTTTTTTGTTCAGATGTTCATAATATTACTTTACATCATATTTTTTCTTAAGATGACAGAATGGTCACTGCCATCCTACTGGCCTTGAACACAGATGCTCCCCCAGGGCTGGCTTCATGAGCGTGCCACCTACCCAGTCAAAGAGCCACATGATTTGCTGGGTTTATGGTCTGTTGGTGCTGTTTTGAATTTCTCAATTTCTTAATAGGTCTTCTGAACAATGGGCTTGTATTTTCATTTTTCACTGGGCCTTGCAAATTATGTTGTTAGTATTGCCTATTGAGGAAGTTGGCAAATATCAGCATCCCTTTTATATACGATAGAAAGAGCTGCCTAATTCACCACACGGCATTCACCATAAAACTCTTTGGTGTCTTTCATTCTTAATAATGTAAAAAAGATCAAAATGACAAAGAAGGAGCACAGACGATCTTTGGAAGATGCCAAGCATTTATAGGTGTAAGAGATGGGCAGCACCTGTTTAGGTGTGCTTACCTCTGGACTGGAATGGTGAACTGGTCTTGAGTAATTAAAGGTCTGGAAAACAAATCTCAAGTATCTGGGAAGCAAAATGAAAGAGTACGGCTGACTTGGGGTTTCCCTAAAATGTTGGAATGTCCTGGGTTGACGAAGAACTGACGTCTGGGAGTCCAGCGATCACATCTACTTTTCTGACCCTTTCATTTGCTCAGAATATTCCTCATCTGCCATTGCTTATGTGGGAGATAAACAGACTTTTACAAATATCATTTTTAATTCTCTAGCTTACAGAAGCTACCAAGCCCCAATATTTCACAAACATCTAGCTATTCTCTCCTCAACCAGCTGTTGAGTGTTTGTTTCTTCCTGTTTTATTGGATTCTTACAAATCCTCCACTGTCATGACTAGAGGACTGTCAGACCTCGTCATCTGGGCCCCTCCAAACTTTCTGGCACATTCATGTCCACTTTCGTACCAACTGCAAGGCCTTACCCTTTCCTTTGACTGTGAGACACAATACTCTTCTCAGTGCTGTGTCTGCCCTTTGCTACCTTTTCTCGAAAGATACCTTAGTCCACTGCATTCCCAACTCTGCATGGCTGCCCCCTGTCCCAGCCGCCCAACCCCTCTGCTAGGAAGACCTGAAGGCATCCTCAGCGCAGCCTTACTGTTAACGAGTTTCATCACACATCCACCAATGTTTAGCGGGTATTTCTACATGGTATTTGGAGAAGCATGAATTTTTCAACCCTTCTAAACATCTCTCCTTCCTGCATTAAAATCAGTGCTTATGCCTGTCTAACATTCTGTTTCTACCCTACTGATCCCAGCCTCTTCACTATTCTCCTGCTCTGCTCTCTCTAATGACCATGCCATGTACCTACCTGCCCTTCTCATACTATCCCTCCCAGCTGGAACCCAGGAGCCTTATGCTCCCACATATCCCTTGAGATCAGCTCCAACTTCATTATCTCTCTGAAGACGTTTCTGGCTACACAATGCATCGTGAGCTCTTTCTCATAAACTCAAAGCATCCAAAACCTGTCCAACTTTTACTGAAACATACACTACCTTGTCTTACACTTTTCGTAGAGTTGCCCTATATTGCTAGTTAGCTTTCCACGTGTGTTCATGTTATGTCTACAGTTACACTATCTTCTGCTTGAGGAGAGGGATGCAATATTAAATTTGCTGAAACTCCCAAAGGGAATGAAATGGAGCCAAGTAAAGAATAGTACTCAATCAATATTGTTGAATCAAAGAAAACAGCATTCTCATCTATAGCGGTTAGGCCTTCTTTTGATTTATAGAATAGTTTACCATCATTCTCAAAATAAATAAATTTTATTTTTAAAGCGGTATAACTTGAATGTTTGGCTTTTAAAACTTGCTGTACTAGCCAACATGCAGAAGGTACATCCCAAATGTGGTTGGGTATTGTCTGGATGAAAAGCTATTACCATTTACTCCCATCAATCACAAACAAACAAGTAATGGCTTCAGCTTCAGTAATATTCCACTAATGCTTTTTAAATAAAGATATACACAGGCGGCGAGTGACTCAGCTTCCAAAATAGGCTTAAATAAAAATAATCACATTGTTTTAGAACAGAAGGTTGTGTTTAATTGGTAATTTGTGGGTTCTAAGATGGAAACACACTACTGTGGACTCTTAATGCTCTGTTAATAAATGAATTACAGCAATATAATCCAATTACTATTCATCTCATCTGAACAGATAACTTACCCTAAACAAAAAACAAACGAACCAAAGAAATCTAGTTTACATATTTTTGAATAGATGGAACTAAAAACTGATTTTTATAAAACAATGCCAAAATGCCTCAAAGGGCTTGTTGCAGAAAATGCTCAGTGTAATGATCCATACCCCGTGGGCCCTTGCAAATGCCTCAAGCACTTGCCAGATACCAGTAGTGACTGTCGGCAGTCACAGTCATTAGGTGAAAGCCCCATCTGAAAAGAAACTGCCTTTGTACGATACCCTGATGTTAAACAGACCAACTGTCTGACAATCCCTCAAAGGACAAGAACCCCCAAGTGTCCTCATCTCTCCATCATTCCTAGTCCACAGAACACATTTTTTGTTCTATAGCAGTTCCAGCCAGCTCAAAACGGACCAAACAGTTTTCATGGGGTTTGCCTGGCATTGAAGAGATATTATTGATTATATTTGTTTGTATGATTTTATATGTTGCCTAGACAACCATCTCTAATATGTTTAATCTGTGAATCCTGCAGCCCCAAAGCAAACCCAAGCAGGTCCTTCCTAAGAGTATCAAGTATTTCCCTTTGTTAAAAACTAGTATTCTGCCATAGGACCATTATTCAGAACTGTCAAGTGTGATAGAAATACATACACTGGAGAATAACTCATAAAACAAGACCTGAAACACCAGCAGGCAATACCCAGGAATCCAGCAGGTGAGATCTCAAAGCATTTCCAATTTGTACTGGAGACACTCGTGCTTGAGTAGTAGTGACAGCTCTCTGGATGTCAAATGCTTATGCTAAGATGGCATGATTTATGATGGGCACTCATAAAAACAGGCTGAGAACATACAACTTAATTTTTGACTTTGCTTTATGGAAAAGCACAAAGTAAGGCTTGTATTCCCATATCCCTGTATCAAGACATAACCAACCCACCCAGGCGAGAGTCATTAACATGACGGAGTCGCTTCTTCCTTGATAGCTAACTCAGCTGCACAAATGTTTTGTAGGTTTTGTAAGCAAAATAAAAGGCTTTCAAATCATTTGAAGGATTATTTTATTAAGCCTAAAAATTATGGACAGAAGAAAACTGAGTTTTCCAGCTTAACTCTTCTTCCCAGATGCTCATGTGCACATTAACGTAACTTAGAAAATGAAATGTGAGAGAAGTGAATCTGTTCTGGTGATGACCATTCTACCGAGAAGCTGCTTCTACACGTGGCGGACAGTGCGGAGGAGCGGTGTGTGAACCATTCAGTATTCATTCCACAAGTATTTCTTGAGCAACTATAAAGTATGTCAGGCTCCACTTGAGATATTAAACTAGACTCCCTGAATCCTCAAGGTTTTCACAACTCACTTTTTAAATCAGACACATATGCAACCAACAATATACCTGAGACACATTACAATGCGTTCTCCACAATTAATAATCAGGTCAATAAATTCTCCAATCTCTGTATTCTTTTTACCAGTCAGTCTTTAAGTGGAACATGCAGAGATCTTGAATGAAGTTCAGTTTACTAATCTCTGAGACTATTTTCTTATCTTTAAAACATGAATCACACGATTTATCTCACAGGACTTTCAAAAGGATGAAACAGAACAGAACACATACCATGGTTAGGATAAATGGTGTTCAATAAATATTTGTTCTCTCTGAAGAAAAATTTATGCACTTTCTAACTCAGTTGTTTTATGTTTATAAAGATCATTTTGCTATAACCAGAAGGAAATTTTCTATTCTGCTTACAGTTCCATTATTTCTTTGGGAAAGCAATACAGACAGTTAAAAAAAAAGAATCCTCTGTAGGTTTTAGAGCCACAATTCTAATTACAAAGTATTCAAATTAAAGAACTTTCCCTTTATTTATCTTTAGTAAGGCAGGCCTGTTTGTTTCAACAGTTGCATTTCAAACTGGGAGACATAATCTATTCATATTTTCTACCCCAAGAACCCTTCCCTATTAGCAACAACCTCATTTGCAGGTGGTCCTTTACGGTTAAGTGGGCTCTCATATAACTTCTATCTGCTATACCCAAGGTTGAGAAGCCTCCCTTTTAGTCCTAGAAGAGATGGAAGATTGAGATACCACCCTGTATTTATTCCCACAGACACACAAAAAAATGTGGTTCATGAACTGAACACAGAAAACACATCATTGATCAAAAATGAAAAAGTGAACAACTTAGGTCTCAACAGTATTTGGAAAATACAATTAAAAAAAAGCCCAGTGGTGACTTAAGTGTTGGTGAGGATGATGATAAGAAGGAGATGGTGGTGATAGTGACAATTCCCACTACTGCTTGCTACCTGCTATACGGGAGGCATATGGATCTTCTCAGTCTTGGATCTCCTTCCTTGGTGAAGTTTTTAATCAAAGTGAAGTAACAAGACTGTGAAGAGTTGGTCTCACAGTCCCATTTTATAGTTGAAGATACTGAGGTTCAGAGAGATGAAATAAGTTGTTCAAGCTGTAGAGTTCCTATAGCAGCACACAAGGCAGACCCTCCCCATCAGCGTACAATGCCAATTGTTAATGACCACAACAGAGGTGACTCAACAACCAACTGGACACTTATTTTTACTAGCACTTCTGGAGTTACTGAGAAAACATACAAAGTCATATTTACATAATATTCCAAACAGACTGTAAAACATTAAGGAATGCTCTCTACACGTGGGCTACAAAGTGTCTTTAAAAGAGCAGTGATGGGCAGAGGACCTGAATAGGCATTTTCCAAAGAAGACATACAGATGGCCAACAGGCACATGAAAAGATGCTCCACATCACTCATCACCAGGGAAATGCAAGTCAAAACCACAATGAGATACCACCTCATATCAGTCAGAATGGCTGCTATCCAAAAGACAAGAAATAACAAGTGTTGGCAAGGATGTGGAGAAAGGGGAACCCTCCTACACTGTTGGTGGGAATGTCAGTTGGTGCAGCCACTGTGGAAAGCAGTATGGAAATTCATCTAAAAACTAAATATAGAAATACCATATGACCCAGTAACTCTACTTACAGGAATTTACCTGAAGAAAACAACATCTCTCACTCACAAAGATACATGAAACACCATTTGACCCCCACCCCCTCCAATAAAAGAGCAAAGGAAGCCTTTTATGTTCATAGAAAAAGTCTAGTGTGCTGTTCCCAATAAAGGTGTACAAAGAATGGGGTTGGAATAATGCTCAAAATTCTACCAGGACTCCCAAACTCATCCTAAATTGTTTTTCATGAATGCTCTGAGGTTTTATTTGTAGCAGTTTTGAATATTTGGAGATTCACAATCACCTGACCACCTCAAAAGTCTTCTAAGTCACTGGGAGGAAAAGTCACAATTTAATATTTCTAAAAACCTTGCAGGTGATATCATGCTGTCCACAAACTATACTTTGAATAGCAAGGCTCTACACCAAGGTCATAACATTGAAGAGATCCTGTAACAGGAACCCTATTTGAGTCCACAGAATCAGCCTGTACCCTTCAATGTGGATGTTTGTCAAGGAGTCTGACTACCAATATATTAAGCAATCCTTTGTGAGAAATGAAGGAAGAGAGGTAAATAAAACAGATAATCTACAGGTAAAGCTTTCCTAATCAGCCACTTGCCAAAAAACAGATCAGTCTAGTGACAAAATGGTCTACTGACATTTCTATATTACCCAACATTATGCTAAATTTTAGGAGGATCATAAAAGGGTTATCTGATTGCTGTCCTCATGGGCGATGTAATTGAGAAAAAATGCTTAGAGCGATTTAGTACTAAATTTAATGATAATAACTGCACATGCAATAGGACTACAGTATCAGCAAGTGACAAAAGTCTTTCACTGGATTCCTACTTCCAGGAAACAGAGGAATGGTACAGATTTTAAGCATGTGGGATTTACAAAATCACTGTCCTTGAATATGCAAACTTTTGAAATTAAAACCAACCCCAGCCATGGTATTCCAAAGGCACTGAAAGTTAGGTCACAGGTTCCTGCTTCACTGCAGCTGAGACCTTCCTCTATCAATTACTAAAGTAAAAAAGGAAGCATGCATATATATCTGAGTATATCTAAGTATATCTTGCTGTCTGTAACCAGATGTGCCTCAGAGATGCTTCAGTCACGGCTGGCAGATACCTACCAAACCCTCTAAAGAATGACAACTACAGTGTTACATCAGTTCTTGTTACCAGAGTCGAGCTGTGCCCCTCCCAGAACACCAAGATCTTGTACCTTCAGGGATGGGTGCAAAAGCACCCTTTTGTCACTCTTGGAAGAGCAAGACTGATACCTAGACAATAACTGTTGACTGCCCATAACAACAGTAGCCTTAGCTCCTGACTACATACCCTTCCTCTCTCCGAACAATCCACTCTCCTGTACTCCTACCCCGAGACAGGGCTCCTGAGTAAAAGACACATAAAGCCACAGATCCTCTTCTATTGGCCTGGCCTGGAATCTACCAGGAAATGGCCTTTAAAAGAAGCCCATTCACAATCAGCATCAGTGTGTCCCTGTAGGAGACCATCTACCAAGTCCAAAAAATTCTTATTTTTCAGATTGAGATATACAAGTTAAAACACTCAATTTCCCCAGCCACTGAAAATGAGTGTTGAGTTATCCATGACTAAAAGAGAAAAAAAAAGTTAAATCTTCCTAGCTGTTTTTTAATTTTATTAAATAAAATTCCAAATATTAGGTTACATGATCAATGTGTAATTAAGGTTATGCATAAGAATTAGCTGCCAATTCAGGGTTACCAACTTGTAGATATTGAGCCTTGTTAACCTACTCCACATTCGGCCAAAATAAAAGTTAATATAATTATACTTTCAAAGATGGCATTTTACATATATACAGATAAAAAATAATTAAAATAATTAAAACACTTTAGTACCTAAAGATAATATCTAGATAGGTCATGTTTTTGTAAAGCATAAACCTCAATAAAATACTTGCTTTTACTTAACTCAGAGTAAACATAAACTGTTTTTAGCAGTGTGAAATAATTCTGTCAAGATGGAAGAAGTTTCACAGAACCTTCCTAACCTTACACAACAGGTAATTCCAATAATTTTGCTTCCAAGTCTACTGCAGCTTATTTTTTCTTAATAAAATATGATAAAATATTAATTCAAGATGCCAAGAGACATACAGAAACAGAAACATTGCAGCACGTTTGTTCTAATGTAATTGCACGATGTTGGCTCCACTCCTAGATAATTATTGCATTAGTTAGCTAGGGCTCCCTATAGGATTATGCTATTTTTTAAAGTAGTTAGACCAGATATCCTGTCCATGGGAAAGTCATTTGTATGCAGACCCACATCAGCTGTACATTTCTGGGAGATAACAAGGTTTTTTCATACTCTGCTGTATTCCAAACTGCTACATATTTGCAACTTTCAGGCAACTAGCCAAAGACAGAGATGTAGCACAGCTGATGACTTGAACATGCTAAGTGATGCTCGAGCACAGACAACTCTCCCAAGCTTTCTCAAAGAACATCTCTAAGAAACCTTCTCTTGGGCTTTGAAAGCCCCTTTGAAAACAGTGCAAAAAATCAGAGAAGGGAGTGGTCATTTTACAGAGCAATCTCCACACACTATAAGTCGGTAGTCTGGAAAAAAGAATCATGGATTTAATCTATTCCTTTTAAGAAGCACCAGGAACATCAAAGAAATAAATCCTTTAGAACAATCACATCATGTCTGATCAATAGAAAAGGATGCTTGGCTATTTCACACTTAATAAAACAATCAAAGTGAAAAGAACCCTGAGTTTCTTTACCACTGAAATTCTAATCATCGCTTAGAGTCCATTCAAATCTGACAGGAGTCTGACACCTGGCTTCTGTTGGCCAGTCAGCACTGGCAAAAAAAGAATAAACCCGGTGATATCCAGGATCTGCAAACTTAATTTCAGAATCAAGCTATGTGCTGTTAAGTACAAAAATTGATTAGGCACAAGTAAGTATACAAGCCAAACTACCTCCAACCAAATATTCAATTCCCCAATCTTTCAAGGCTGATAAGGGACGGTCTTTAATATCTTTGCAAAGGACATGCGATGCGGTCAAGAACTATTTTAGAATCTTGAGCTTCTCTTACAACCCATTAAGGCATTTGTTTCCCAAGATAATGTCTGGGCTAGATTCCTATAAATATCCATCTTTATTTGGTTTTGTTCATGACTGTGACACTGCCACAGAATCTAAGCACCCTTAGAGCTGACCACGGCATCAAAGGACACTCGCAGGGAGGTGATTTGGCCTGTGTGACAGAACATGAGCTCGGATGGGGACAAATATCTTACCCTGCTGGGCTGTACTGATGCGCATGAGCGTTACAATGTGGCTTAGTTAATATCTTCAAGACTTACTTTGTGATTTCAAAAATTAGAAATCCAAATAGCTTAGGCTTGTCCTGAGAAACTCTCCTGCCCCAGGCCCTAAAGCAACAACTCTGTCAGTTGCCTTGTTATAGTCCCTGCTTGGACTATTTGAGATGCAGAAACAGGCAGTCTCGGGAGCCATGCTAGTGTCCAGTAATAAAAATGGGTTCACTTCTTTCACATTTGCAACTTTCAAAATCTGAATGGTCATCATTATTAGAATGCTGCCAGAAGTAATTTCCCTCTGCACCTTTCCTACATAACAGCTATAATTGAACCATTCTGAAGAGATGACAATTACAGGAGTAAAACATTTATAGCATACATCTTTCCACATCCCAACTAGCTAAGGGCATCTAAAGCAACCAACAATTACAGCTTTCTGCTTTAAGTACAGAACCTTCTGTAGGGGAAAAAAATCATTGTCAATCTTGTAAATCTAAATAACAACTGTATGCTTCATTTCTTTCTTCCTGTGCAGCATTCCTGTAATTTACAATTTTCTAAAAAAAGACATCACTAAAAACCACATACCTTCTGTCAAAACTAACAATAAAATGTTCTGCTCTTAATCCTTATATACAAAACAGAAGGACTCACTTCGAAGAGAACAAAAATTCATACATGTGCATGCACTTGTATGTCTATATGAAATATGCATATACATACATCATATACATCATCATATACATATCAAAAGCAAAAAGATACTCAGGCAATTTACTACCCTTCACTAGGAAAACTGGTTTCATTTAAGGACCGTACATATTTAAGAACCAATATCATGTATGTTATTAATAGTTTTATTTTTATTCCAGCTTTGCTGAGATATAACAAATAAAAGTTGTATATACTTCAGGTATACAATGTGATGATTTGATATACCTATATATTATGAAATGATTACCACTATAAAGCTAATTAACTTGATATCCATCATCTCACCTCACATAGTTACCTTTTTGGGGGGCACTGGTGGTGACAATATATATGCAAGTCCTACTCTCAGCAAATTTCTAGTATACAATACGCATTATTACCTACAGTCACTGTGCTGTACATGAGACCCCCACAACTTATTCCTATCACTGCAAGTCTGTACCCTTTGACAAACATGTCCCCATTTTCCTTACCCTTCAGTCCCTATCAACCACCATTCTACTCCCTGCTTCTGTGAGGTTGACTGTCAGATTCCACATGTGAGATCATAGAGTATTTGTCTTTCTGGGTCTGGCTTATTTCACTTAGTATAAATTCCTCTAAGTTTGTCCATGTTCTTGCAAATTTCAGGGTGTCCTTCTTTTATGGATAAATGATATTCCATCATATACAACACACACCACATCTTTTTTACCCATTCATCTGCCCAAAGACACTTAGGTTGGTTCTATTCTGGCTGTTGTAAATAACGCTGCAAAGAACGTGGGAAGGTAGAGACCTCTGAGATCCTCATTTCATTTCCTTTGATTATATGTATATATACCCAGAAGTAGGATGACTGGGTCATATGGTAGCTCTACTTTTAATTCTTTGAGGAACCTCTGTAGTATTTTCCATAATAGTTACACTGACTTATATCCCCATCACCAATATACAAGGGTTCCCTTTAATCCATACCCATGCCAACACTTGTTATTTCCTGCCTTGTTGATAATAACCATTCTAACAGGTGTGAAGTAATATCCCACTATAGTTTTGATTTGCATTTTCCTGGTGATCAGTGAAGTTGGGCAACTTTGGATGTATCTTTTGGCCATTTGTACATCTTCTTTGAAAAAATTTCTATTCAGGTCCTTCAGTAATTTAATTCGGTAATGATTTTTTGTTTGTTTTTTTGTTTGCTATGTTTGTTGCTATTGAGTTGCATGAATTCTTATGTATTTGAGATACCAAGCCCTTATTAGGTATACAGTTTACAAATATTTCCTCCATTCCATCGGTCCCTTCCCATTTTGTTGAATAATAGTTAATTCTTATAAAACTCTGCTATATGACAAACAGGATAAGCTAGAAGAAATGGACAACTTTCTAGAAAAATGCAACCTTCCTAGGCTGACCCAGGAAGAAACAGAAAATCTGAATATACTAATTACAGCAAAGAAATTGAATTGGTATCAAAAAACTACCTAAGAACAAAATTCCTGGACCAGATAGTTTCACTGCTGAATTTTATCAAACATTTAATGAAGACCTAATACCCATTCTCCTTAAAGTTCTCCACAGAGTAGAAGAGGAGGGAATACTCCCAAACTCATTCTACGAGGCCAACATCACTCTAATACCAAAATCAGGCAAAGTCAGCACAAAAAAAGAAAATTACAGACCAATAACCCTGATGAACAGAGATGCAAAAATACTCAACCAAATATTAGCAAAGCAAATTCAAAAACATATCAAAAAGATCATCCATCATGATCAAGGGGATTCATCACAGGGATGCAAGGATGGTACAACATTCAAAAATCCATCAATATCATCCACCACATCAACAAAAAGAAGGAACAAAAACCACATGATCATCCCCATGGATGCTAAAAAAGCATTCAACAAAATTCAACATCCATTCATGATAAAAACTCTCAACAGAATGGGTATACAGGACAAGTACCTCAACATAATAAAGGCCATATATGACAAACCCACAGCCAACATGATACTTAACAGCAAGAAGCTGAAAGCTTTTCCTTTAAGATTGGGAACAAGACAAGGATGCCCACTCTCCACACTTTTATTCAACATAGTTCTAGAGGTCCTAGCCACGGCAATCAGACAACACAAAGAAATAAAAGGCATCCAGATTGGTAAGGAAGAAGTCAAACTGTCCCTGTTTGCAGATGACAAGATATTGTATATAAAAAACCTAAAGAATCCACTCTAAAACTACTATATCTAATATCTGAATTCAGTGAAGTTGTGGGATACAAAATTAATACACAGAAATATGTTGCATTCCTATACACTAACGATGAACTAGAAGAAAAAGAAATCAGGAAAACAATTCCATTCACAATTGCATCAAAAAGAATAAAATACCTAGGAATAAACCTAACCAAGCAAGTGAAAGACCTATACTCTGAAAACTACAAGACACTAATGAGAGAAATTAAAGAAGATACCAATAAATGGAAACACATCCCATGCTCATGGATAGGAAGAATTAATATTGTCAAAATGGCCATCCTGCCTAAAGCAATCTACAGATTCAATGCAATCCCTATCAAAATACCTACAGCATTCTTCAATGAACTAGAGCAAATAGTTCCAAAATTCATATGGAATCACAAAAGACCCCAAATAGCCAAAGCAATCCTGAGAAGAAAGAATAAAGCGGGGGGAATTACGCTCCCTGACTTCAAGCTCTACTACAAAGCCACAGTAATCAAGACAATTTGGTACTGACACAAGAACAGACCCATAGACCAATGGAACAGAATAGAGAGCCAAGATATAAACCCAAATACATATGGTCAATTAATATACGATAAAGGAGCCATGGATATGTAATGGGGAAATGACAGCCTCTTCAACAGCTGGTGTTGGCAAAACTGGACAGCTACATGTAAGAGTATGAAACTAGATTACTGTCTAATCCCATACACAAAAGTAAACTCAAAATGGATCAAAGATTGGAATGTAAGTCATGAAACCATAAAACTCTAAGAAAAAACCATAGGCAAAAATCTCTTGGGAAATAAACATGAGCAACTTCTTCATGAACATATCTCCCTGGACAAGGGAAACAAAAGCAAAAGTGAACAAGTGGAACTATATCAAACTAAAATCTTCTGTACAGCAAAATACACCATCAGTAGAACAAAAAGACATCCTACAGTATGGGAGAATATATTCATAAATTACATATCCAATAAGGGGTTGACATCCAAATTATATGAAGAGTTCACGCACCTCAACAAACAAAAAGCAAATAAGCCAATTAAAAAATGGGCAGAGATGCTGAACAGACACTTCTCCAAAGAAGAAATTCAGATGGCCATCAGGCACATAAAAAGATGCTCCACATTGCTAATCATCAGAGAAATGCAGATTAAAACCACAATGAGATATCACCTCACACCAGTGAGGATGGCCAACATCCAAAACACAAACAACAACAAATGTTGGCAAGGATGTGGAGAAAGGGGAACCCTTCTACACTGCTGGTGGGAATGTAAATTAGTTCAACCATTGTGGAAAGCAATATGGAGGAGGTTCCTCAAAAAACTCAAAATAGAAATGCCATTTGACCCAGGAATTTCACTCTTTGGAATTTACCCTAAGAATGCAGGAGGGCAGTTTGAAAAAGACATATGCACCCCTATGTTTATCATAGCACTATTTACAATAGCCAAGAAATGGAAGCAACCTAAGTGTCCATCAGTAGATGAATGGATAAAGAAGACTGGTATATATACACAATGGAATATTATTCAGCCATAAGAAGAAAACAAATCCTGCCATTTGCAACAACATGGATGAAGCTAGAGGGTATTATGCTCAGTGAAATAAGCCAGGTAGAGAAACACAAGTATCAAATATTTCACTCATCTTTGGAGCATAAGAACAAAGAAAAAACTGAAGGAACAAAACAGCAGCAGACTCACAGAACCCAAGAATGGACTAACAGTTACCAAAGGGAAAGCGACTGGGGAAGATGGGTGGGAAGGGAGGAACAAAGGGGAAAAAGGGGTTTTACAATTAGCACTCACTCACAATGTAGCGGAGGGTGGGGGATACAGGGAAGGCAGTATAACACAGAGAAGACATGTAGTGATTCTACAGCATCTTACTACACTGATTGACAGTGACTCTAATGGGTTATGTGGTGGGGACTTGATAATAGGGGGAGTCTAGTAACCATAATGTTGCTTGTGTAATTGTACATTAATAATACCAAAAAACCCCACAAAAAACCTTAAAAAATGTGCTATATGCTCATTTCAACATAAAAGCATGCAAGACTATAAATTAGTGTCAGGAAAACACTGACATTCTACTTGGAAAAATTAAGAGAAACTCAATTTTAGATTAGACTATATCTCTACAGTCTAAAATCATTGTTCTGATTTTTATAGTTAACGAATTCTTTTATTATTGGACACTAACATGTCAATTAGCTAAGCCTAATAAGAATTTAAAGAATTTATATAATTATACACCTACCTTTACTGCTTTTCCTAAGATCATTGTCACCTTCTATAAAATACTTTTCATTAAAGAAGGCAATTTCTGCAATCCTTTGATGGGACATAATTAGCTTCTCTGACATATCAAAGTCACCTTGCAACACTAACTCTATGTTATAACACTAAAGCCAGGTGTGCTGTTACATGACTTTTTCTTTACAGTGCCAACAGAACTGTTGATGGATGCCTCTGTAGTTTAATAAGTGACAGGAGGTGCAAGTAAATAACAGTTTTATTTAAAAAACTATAATACCTAGTGATAATGAAGAGTAGTGACAACTTTTTCATTTACAACCTGTCTATAAATTTTGGCAGGAAATTGAAACTAATTTAATATGTTCAGTCTGAGGAAGTTATCCAGTTCTAAGAACACACAGTCATAGTTAAATTGCTATAGCTAGAATGATTCTCTGTGAAATGCACAACAGTGCAGGGCACCTAACTGATGTTTCCAGAACTGACACATGGTATCTGACTAGACCTGAGTAGAAACAGAATTTTCATGCCTGCCAACTTCCTGCAATTATTATCATTCCTAAATAAATCTTACTTTCCTGCCCCTTATTTCTTGAAGAAATTACTAGTATTTTTCAGAGAGTCATTGCGTATTGAGCGCTCAGATCATTTTGGCATCTTCTGTAGTTTGATGGAATTATATGCTTGACTTTAGGTAAACTCACTCTACAGAATTTCTCTAGTATTATGCTTCCATTTACATACCCTCTATCTTCAAATTAAGGACTTTTCAGTCAAGACTTTGGGCAATGTAAGGCAGTGGCCCCTACTGGTAAAATTTAATACTTTAATATAATTTAAAATTTAAGAAGAATTGGACATGAAGGAAAGCTACTGCAAGGAAGCACAGCTCTGAGTGTCTGGAGGCCACCAGGCCTGGAAAGAGGGATTCATGTGAATATGATGGAACAACACCCAGGGCCATGCAGAGCTGCAGAATGTTAAAGTGGACTGAACCCAGTCAATCAAGATGTACAGCCTTCCTCGCATTTCATCTGTTAGATCTACATGTTTGCCAAAGCCAAAAGCAGCATGAGCTATTCTGCCACTTCTATATTGTTCTGTAGAAAATCAAAATCCTTTACTTCAATCCACAATCATTTTGTCTATACAAACATATCTCCAATTATTAGAAGAAGAAAATGATGTGATCCTAGGAAAAATTGGTTTGCTTTACAAAAGTGTGCTTTTATAGCCAACTGTCAAAAACTATTTGCCTTTAAACGAGAGGTAACAGTGATAGAGCTTTCACCAAACATTGATTCGGTTGGGACTACTGTGCTTGCAAAGAGGATTCTGTAAATGAGCCCCAGGAATACTGCATTTTATGAGACAAAATATATAGCTAAATTTAGCATTCTTGATGCAATTATTGAGTATGGCATTGTTCTTTTGTTCATCATTCACGTAATAATCCACTGCCTGACTGAGGCTGGGGTGGATATGGCTGCTTCCAGAGGCCCAGGCCAATACCCCTCAACTGGCTCTTAGTACAATTCCTCTTCATCCCAGACCCTCAAAAAGCTCTAAGAAAGAACAGTGAAAGAGTGGTTCCAGAAGGTGAGGAAAGGCCAGGAAAGAGCTTTGAGGAAATTCTGCTTTTAGTCAACTAGTCCCCATAGGACTCTAAAGGATTCTTCCTGTGCAGTTGTTTCTCATTCATTCTTAGCAGGGGCCTTTGTGAGCTATGAACAAACTAATCGCATGCTATAAGGTTCTGAGGGCCTTCTTAATCCTACCTTTTAAGATTCTTAAAGTCGGCTCCCTTTTTACATACCTACAAAGAGATGTGATGAACTTTTTAACATCTGAAAATGGATTAAGAACTGCTCTGAGAATAAAAATGTCATCTGCATATTAACAATCAGATTTTTTTAAATGCTACAACAGAAACACACGTCTCCCTCACACTGTCCTCTCAAGACATGTCAACCAAAAATCCGTTACCACGCAGCTCAAAGTGGCCCCATGAATCTGCAGCATAGGCATTATTTGAGAAATTGTTAGACATGTAGAATCTCAGCCCCACTCCAGACCTACCTAATCAGAACCTGCATTCAAACAAGATCCTTAGGGGATTTGAATGAACATTCAAATTTGAGAGCCCTCCACCTAAATATTTTCAGAAGATGTTCAGCAAAGGAATTTGAAAAGATGAAACTAGATGGAAATGTACCCTTTTCATACTCAATGTGGACAGGCACAAAGCCAATAAAGCTATTTACTAAGTCTTGGATAAAAGAATATGTAAAATTATAAAACATGGTTTTAAATACATAGATTGGAAATGGATAGTGACTGTTTAGAGGTATAAGATTTCTTTCAGAGTTGAAGAAAATGTTCTAAAATTAGATCTTGGTGGTGATGTACAACTCTGTAAATGTACTAAAAACTGCTGAGTGAACTCTATGGTATTTAAGTAATATCTCAGTGAAACTGTTAAAACCAGATAGATTAAATGAACTTTTAAAATTATAAAAAAGATAAAATATAATTAGCCATAAGGGACGTGTACAATTAAAAGCACCCCAAGATATCACTTCAGGACAACAAGAATAGCTCAGGAGGAGAATGAATAACGTATACTGGGTGACGGAAAAGTCCTACATACTTTTTTGAGTGGTGATTATACAAGAGATTACATTCAGTAAAACTGTTTACTTAAAATTTGTGTCTTTTACTATATGTAAATTATACTTCAATTTATCAACAATAAAAAGAAAAAATCTTACCCTGATCCATATATCCTGGATGCCCTTTAAAAACTGGGAAAGAGAAGCATTGCAATTAGGTCTTCCTTCTCCGTCATCAGTAATGTAGTATTCTCCTGAGGTGGACTTTCTACTAATGGTTCTTTATACATTTTAAGCACTACACTTATTTATTCTAAGTTTATTGTTTTTTCTGAAATTCTTCCTAAGTGCTTATTTTCTGAAACAGAATATACATATTTTACCTTTTTCCATATAACTAGTTTTAATCAGCACGAGCATTCAATTAGAGTAGTCTGCTGTTATAACAGGGTTATCTTGAGATGTATTTGTGTTAGAAGGGGCTATTTATAGTCTCTATAATGAGAGCTCCTACACTCTTTAGCTTTACTCTTTCTATCCCCCTCTCCTTTACTTGTTGGCTATGAGTCTGCCTGTTCTCTCACAGCAGCTTCCCACTATCTTTTCTTCCTCCTATTTCCTTCAAGAATCATATGAACTCAGGTGTGACTTCTGCAGAGAGACATTCCATGATCAACCTTCCCAATATTGTTTCTTGTTACTCTCTCACACATCATCCTCTTTTTATTCTTTATTACCACATTACAATTTTATATTGTTTTGATTTCATTTTAACTTGTTTAGTATCTGTCTCCCTTCACAAGCAGACTTCATCAGTGTCATTTACCATTAAATGTTCAGCAACTTAAAGACTGTCTGGCATAAAACATATACATTAAGTGCTTTGGATGAGTGGTGGGGTGTCTGGCTGGACAAGTGAATAATGAATGGCCAGGGAAACCAGTGACTTAAGAATCAGACAACTGAGTCTAAACCTTCCAGAATTTAGATCATTTACTAAAGCTATGCAATTTCAGAACAATGGCTTAGAGCCTCTGAGCTATAGTCACCTCACTTGTTAAAACGGGACCATGACATACGTACCATATATCACTGCCGTAAGGACTGAATAGCCTTCAAACCTTCTTCAGGGAAAGAGGCTGATCATGAAACCCAATCAAATTGTGTGTAAAGGACGAAAAAGTAGGCCTTGAATAAGGATGAAACCTTTAAAGGATAAAGCTTCAGTGCAACCCTTCTTATACATATTTTAGCTACTCATGTCTTTCAGATATGAGACCTCTATCTATGTATCTATTTGGTTTTTTAATTAATTAATTAATAATCATCACTTTTATAATATCTGGTTATTTATTTATCTAATAGCTAGCTAGCTAAAATACTCTTACAGTGACATGCTTATTAAAGCCAAAGCAAGAACCACCATCCTTACAGCCCTTAGAAACTATTTTAGACACTCTTTATTCCTCTGAATTTTAAAGGAAAAAAAAGGACAGGATATAGAGGGAGAATGTAGTTTAAGGAGATGCAATTCCCAGTTAAAGACATAGGCAAACATCTGCAAGTGACTTAAAAAACAAAACAAAGTACAGAATTCAAATATTTGATTTCAGCAGTATTTGCCAAATTAGTTAAATGAAAATCATCCACACAATTACCCAAATATCTCAGTAGCATAGAGCTAAAGCTAATCTAATTAGAGAATCACACAGAAGAATTTATTACAATTAGTTTCTCAGAGTAAGCACATGACCTTTAACAACTTCTGTCCTAACAGATATTATGCAGCAAGACAGCAGTCTGGGCATATTTCTCCGGACCTTAAACACACTGAATAACTAGGGACAACTGCACAGCTGGCCCAAAATAGAAAGCTGAGAGAAAAACAAAAGGACCACACAAAAAGTAATAGCATTTTTTTTCTCCCAAGTGTTCTATAAGCACAGACAAGATTCACTATTGAGACTTCGTCAACCACCCCGTGCACAGGCACTGACAGTCATTTCTCTCTACGTTCTAACCAAAACCTTTTTGGCAAAACTTTTCATCCTTTTTGAGAAATATTTTCCACATTCTTATATAATTATATATACACATATATTACAATACATTATATAGAGAATTATATCTACCTATCAAACGTGTGTACAAAAGTTGGCAGATGAGTCCTGAAACAGCTGCCATGTTACTACTTCCACCTTCTTCTGTATTTTGTGGATTTCTCAAAGAATTATACTCTTTTGGAAAAGAAACAAATACATTTTTTCAAACAAAACATTTCATTCACCTTGGGGGTATTAATGGTAGATGTATTTGTGGCTGGTATGTGTGCTTTTCTTTTAGTTTTGGTCTTTAAATTTATTGGTTTTAGCTGCTCATTATGAAAGGGATAATTGTGGGATTATCTGTCCATTTTAATGAATGTTTTAAAAGTCCAGATCTTTTCTTCCATACACTCTTTCAGAGTAAAGGGACAAGAAGGTTTGAAAAGTGACAGTTAGGCACTGATTGTCACAAGACCTGAAGAAGAGCCACTGGCCTGGTGCACATTTACAAAAGATCTCATAGCTCCATCTAGCTCCAGACTAGGGAATTCAATTCAGGGAATAATAACAGAGTTATACCCAACAGGACTACCGAAACATGAAAGGGAAATCAGGAACCATCCAAATGAACCCCATATGCACGCACTGAGTTTACAAGTGCAGGAAATTTGTCAATTAACACTGATTAAAAAGAATACTCATTAGCTAACTGACAGTTGATTTTCTAAATAAAGAAATCATTCATGTCATTATTATTTACTTTTTTAGCACTTCATTTTAAAAAACTAGAAGAGATATGTGGGAAAGGATTAAAACTGAAGTTTTCTTCCCACTGAAAATGTTCTTCTGTCTCACACATTGTTCTGAGAGCTCTGAATTCTGCCTTGAGATCAGGAAAACAAAGAGGAAGCCACTTCTAAAGTTAAAATTGAAGGATAAATCAGGAAATGATGCAAAAATATGACATGCTTAGTGTTTTCTTTTATCCAGACAATAGAATCTGTTTTGAGTTATTTATAGCCCACAATAAATCAAAAAGAAATTTACACAAAGCCTCCAAAAGGGGTTTATGTAAAAACATAGTTACAATTTATGGACAATCTACAAATATATCCTTAATAGGAAAATAGGAAAATAAACAGTAAAATACTAACCAATTAATGAAAATCCAGCTAGGAAATTAACTTTGGGCCTAAAATTAAAGAGACTATGAAGAACGTGATTGGAACTGAGAATTCATCAAAGTAAATCCAAATCAAATCCTACAACATCAAAATAAATGGAACTGGAGTTTGAATTTGGTATTATAAAATTAAACAGCAGCATAATTCTTTAATCACACTGTTTTCAAAAAACGGTTTCAAACGTTTTTAAGTATTTTAATGATGGGCAGGCAAGCTCACACTTCCCTAAGGTATCATTTATTACTGGGGAGCTCGAAACAGACAGACCCCTGAAATGAAAACAGATTGATATTTAGCCCAATTTGATTAGTTCTATTCCAAATAAGATATTCAAAAGTCACAAAGGAAATGCTCTGTATACTTTTGTCACTAAAAATTGACTCATTTTCTTGTGTATTATTTTTATTCAATTAAGTGCAACAAAACTTACAAGTTAATTTCATACAGCATTATATAAAAGAGCGTATTTAAATATGTTTTATTCTTGAAAACTCCTCAAAACATTCCTTCACAGCTTCCAGCTTTATTTAGTGAAGTGATCAGATGACCCTCATCAGCTGGAATGCCTCGGGTCTCTAATCCCCGCACCGACCGTGTCAGTGCTTCCACGTAAATTCCTGCTGGAGCTTAGAACAGGGCCATTAACCGTCTATACATACTATGCGTTGAGCATAATGACGATTTCCAGGCAAATCTTTTCCATTCTCTCTAAGTTTAATTTCACTGATGTGTTTCTTATACTTGGCAGATAAGCAAGACATGCATTTTGGTAAAAACGAACTGTTTTTTGCATGTATGTCTGTATGTCTTTAATTTCACGTCTGTGTGGTAATATCTCATTATAGTTGACCAGTCTTTTTGATTCTGGTCAGCCACTAAATTCTGTCATTTATCTTGCAAATCTTTCTCTTCTTGTCTATTTCTATGCTATGACTCAGGTCACACTTTTATCATCTCAAGGTTAGATGACTGCAATTGTCTCCAAATTAGCCTCAGCAAACCCCCAGTATTCTCAGTTCCAACCAGCACACACCTGCATGGTTAGTCCTGATGTTCCCCATGTCTGACACTTATTCAACAACCTAAAAATGTTGCCACTGCAATTCACAACTGTCCCAGAGTCTCTTAAGATCTCCCAAGTCATAGGACCTGTCCTTCTGCCATGGCTGAAGCATATTCCGCACTGCAATGGCCTCTTCATTTCTGTTGACCAATCAAGACCTCCCGGTCCTTCAAACTCATTTCAATTCTTATTTGCACAGTGACCTTTTTTGGAAAGGTCAGCATATTGTCTCATTCCTCAAAATCCCCTTAGCATTGTATTGCTCATCATCCCTTAATAAAAATGTACAAGCCCCATGATTTGTGTGTTGCTTCTCTCTTGCTGGAATACAAACCCTTCAAGATAGAAATCACAGCCCTATTATTAGTGACATCATCCTGAGTCACTCACAGGTACTGTTCAGTAATGAATCCATCGTTTGGGGATATAAACAGACTGGTGTGTCAGTTTCCTTTTCCTCATCTCTGAGGCAGGGACATGGCTGCCTATCTCCTTGCTGGTGAGGATTAAGTCCCCAGCACAGTTAGAGCTTCACTGTGTATCAGCCCCTCCCTTGCCTGCAATGCCAAAATCTAGCACACAAACAGTGCAGACATTTGGGGGGGGTGCCCCTGGAAACATTCAAATTAATTAATACCATTTTGTACTTCAGCTAGGGATATTCTGAATTACAGTTACAGTAAGAGGTATTTTGGTAGTTAGCCAATCCATTGTCATGCTTAGCACTTCATTTGGCTTACAGCCTGACAGCATACTTGAGTTTACTTGCTTCTCAATGTAAGGAAACTTTCTCTGCCACTGAGGTCAGAGTGCTCATTTTAAGAGCCTTGGGAAAGAGAGCCTGGTGTGCGTGTGTGTATGGAGGGCGGGGGTGGGAGTGGGGCGGCCTGTTTTGTTTTACCAGAGTGCTAGATAGGGGCAGCAGCGGCTGGGCAGGGTGAGGCAGTGGCTTCCGCATCGCACTCTCACGTTAGCTGTGGACCTAAGACAGAACGCCCTGCTGACCAGTGCCTGAAAGTGAGCAAGCAGGAAACTGACTGGGCATAATTCATCTCTAGCCATTACAGGGAAAGAGGCATTTTGATACTTAAGTATGAACACTAAAAATACCACACCTGTATCTTTAAAACGTAATTCCAAAACACTTGAGGAGCAAGGAAGGGAGGGCAAAGAAGTGAACGGGAGAAGACTGAATACCATGCAGTTTTGTTTTCTCTTACCATTTTCAGTGTTCTTTGATCCTGGAAAAGAAAAATGTTAATTGTCTCCATGTCTCAGCCCAAAGTTACAAGACTGAATAAAAAGAATCATAGACAACAAAACTCTCCACCTTAAAAAGGAACGCCTCACGCTGTATCAGAGAAGTCATCAGAGTATCTTGTTTTCTTAGGTTTCCAGGTATTTCTAAATACAGTTTCTATAAAGACAAACTCAGCCCTACAGCTCCAAATTTATATTTGGCAAAAAATAGAAATACCCCTGGCTGAATAAGCCAAACATTTCTTTTTTTTTACATGAAGGATCTTTATCTAGAAAGGTCAGCAGCCCAATCCTACCTGTAATTCAGCCTTCATCAAAGTCTGGTTATCAACCACTCATATCAAAATCTCCTGGGGTGGGATGAGGGGAGCAGGTGGACACTCCTGGGCCCACCCACAATTTTTAGATGAGAATCTTCTAACATGTCCCCAAGTGGGTTTCCATCCCTAAGTCTGGAAAACAATTAAGTGACCAAAGAGACCAACAAGGATTCCTCTCCGCTGGTGGCAGAGTCCCATATAAACCCTATCCTACGATGCCTCCTCACTTTCACAGATCACATTTGGTCAGTGTACAAAGCAGATGAGTATCAACAAAAGTCTTTAAGAGAAAAAAAAAATACATCAACATCAGCAACCTAAAAATTATATATCACAGTGATCAGACACAGACAACTCATTTTACTTTTTTAATGTTTTCATATTTCAGAGATAGGTGGGTGGATAGATACATTGTCTGATTCTCTGCTATTGGCTTCTAAATATGAACTGGTAACCAGCAGCCACATGCTTCTTCTATCTAATCATTGCATGGGATCTGCATCAGGACCCGGACAGGTCATGGCAACTCAAGCAGCCCTGACTCAGACACCTGCCCCTGGCAACCCATGCCGCCTCAGCAGATCAAGAAACTAAATCACCGGCTTAGGCCACTCCATCCACAACGTGTCTGAATCCAGAGTACTTGCAATAAAGGAATGTTAGTTATAAAATTCCACCAGATCAGAAGCCCTCCTGAAAAGTTGTTAAAGTAACAGAGCTTGATCAGAGTATTTTGAAGGAAACCTCAAACTCTGAAGGCTTCAGCATCCTCATCTGAAATATTGGTGGGGGAATGGGGTGGTGGGGAGGATGACTGGATGATTTCTATAGGTTTTCCAGATTTAAAATTCTATGATTACAGTATGACTGTAGATAATTTTTAAACCTTATAGGTTACAGTCTGCATCCTTCTACCACAGCACCACCCTTCACAGGCACTGAGACTATATATACATTACTTAACCCTATAAAGCTCAGAACCCTTTTATAAAATGAAGATGATAATGGCACTAATATTAACCTAGTGGTATTTTGTGAAGGATAACTGAAATAAATTTCTTGAAGCACTGAGCACGATTTTGGTTCACTGCAAATTATCAATAAATAATATTTATATATAGTCAGATTTAAACTTTTCTCAACAAAGTATGTCAGATTCACTAGCAGTTAAGCATAGTCCCTTTACATTTATGGAGACCAGTTGGGCAAACGCCATGAAAAGGGCTAATAACTGTCCTGGGTAGAGAAGTCCCCTACGGAGTCATTCACAGAAGCCCATTACCCCTCAGAAGAAAGTCACGTGGAGATGTTTTCAACAATGTTTACACTTTGCCCAGGATGGCCCCTCAGATGATTCTCCCCAGGAGTACTCCTCCCTCAGGCCCAACTCCATGTCTCTAAGACTATTCCATAAATGCCTTGCCAGTCCAAAGACCCCCTCCCCTCATACGCTTTTGATGGTAGAGTGTCTGGGTTACTCAGTTTCAGCATCTCAAACTCTTCAGTCTGCCTCAGGCACCAGTTAAAGGTCAGTAGAGCAGTGGTGGGATTTTCTTTTTGTTGTTTTCTTCTTTCTTTTTTTTTTTTTAACTACTAAATAACACCCATTCAAAACAGACAAATGTCTGCTAAATACATCCCTGGAAACTGAAAGAAGCTTTGTGCAATGAAGTAGCAAAACACATAAAATGGTCAGGGATTTCTCTTTCATTACTGTTATCAAATTTCAAAATTAAAAAGTCAATAGAGGTATAATATTTATTCAGGGGACACAAAGCACATGGAACAATGCTCAAAGGTGCATTTTAAAGACCTTCAAACACATTAAGGGAGCCAAAGTTATAAGATAATAAAAATACTATTACAGCCCATTAAGCATGTTGTAATGGTGCTTAGGGATGATACAGTCATGTTTTGCAAAAAGTTGTTTTCACCCATTTCCCTGAGAGGAAATTCAGTGCAATACAAATATTCTCAAACAGGGAAGATACACAAATATTTCCAGATAATACAGAAATGTACTTCACCACAAATGCAGACCTCAAACCGTATTGAGTGTTCAGGGTATGCAGAAGTACAATAAACCAGAAAGGAATATCAAAGCGAAAAGTTGTTTCTTTAATGCTTACACCACTCTAACTTGTCAGGGTCAAAATTCCCAATTAGTTAGGTCAAAGTTACAGGTTTCCAATATTTTGCATTTGCTGTTTCTGAAAAATAAACATGTCTTTTAGCACAACACTGTTTTGACAAGGACAAACTTTTTTTTGTTTACTGAAAAATAGTCAAATAAGCGTATTTCTGAACTGACTATTCATTGAATGATTTTAATTTTTCTTTTATCCTATACACAACCCAGTGAAGAACAAAATCAAAAATCTTCATCCCTGTTAATGATTGTTGCTGACTGCATTATTTTTTCCATTGCTCCATTTTCAACATCCAGAACAGTGCTGGCACCTAACAGGTGATCAATAAATGGTTTTTGAATGAATATATTATTTATTGAATGCTTATTCATATATATTCATGGATAGATGGAGATATGAATATATGCATATGTATATACACACATGCCCACACACAAATGGCTTGGGAAATTTAAGAAAGGGGAAAGAAGATAGCTCCCACGTTTTAAACACCAGCTTTGTTCCTGGCTCTGTCTCAGCATTTCAGTTATGCAGTTTCACTTATCCCTTACAATAACTCACAACCAAAGCTCACAGAGAAGTCATCAGAACGTAAAGCAATCAGAGTCATAGGGTTCATCCACATGCTATATGTTGGCATTCACTCTTCCTGCCATGACTGTAAGTAATGGACAATCAATTAAGAGCAATATAAAATGATACAGCAAAATAGGAGAAATATTGGCTACTTGGAAGAACCTCTGACATGATGAGGATGAGGGGGAAACCTGGTGGATTGGGAGGCTATATCTGGCCACAGGCAGGAATTGTAGAAAGCAAAGGCTTCATGCTGGTCAAGATACCTGGAGCCATTCAATTCTCACAACAACCAAGGTTCAAAGATTAAGCAACAAGTGTATGGGATCACACAGCTTATAATGATGAAGCTGGATTTTGGGTTTCTTTTTTACTCTCCCTGCTCTAACTTACTAATATTGGGATCCACTATTCCGCCTGTATGTCAGCGTCTCTCAGTCACTGGCATTGTCTGGTTAACATTCTCTTATTGTCACATTAGGGGAATGCTACTGGCCATCTAGCGGGTAGAGACCAGGAATCTGTTAAACATATAATGCTCAGGACAAGCCCACCACAAAGAATTATCTGGCCTAAAAGGTCAGCAGTGCCAAGACTGAGAAATACTGACCTGCAGTCAACATCCAGAGCAGGCGCTCAATTCACTCACTTGTACCCCCACGAGACTGTTCTGCGCCACTGTTATGGGCACCAGGATGTGGGAGTAAGCAAATCAAAGTCTCCCGTTGGAGAGTCAACATTCAAAAGTGGGAGACAGGCCTTAGGGATGGGCGAGAATGGGAGCCCAAGTGACCCTGGAGTACTCTATAGTCGTCCAGGGAAAAGATGATGGTGAGTTCATCTAGAGAAAAGCAGAGGGATAAAAATAGAACAGGAAGCAGTCTATTTGCTATCAAAAGATTTCCCCAGTGAAGCACAATCAAAATGAAAGAAGCACCCAATGGAAAATCAAATCACAGATGACAGCTTAAATGAAAATAATCTACTTAAAATTTCTTTTGAACTGTAAACAATGGGGATTGGCAAAGTTTGTAGAATGAAACCCTTATTCAAATTCAATTTTTACAAGATTCAACTTTGCTCTTGTATTTGATGTGTTCTGCTTAATATGAAAATCTGTGCATGTGTGAAAAGCCAATGACTGATTTGGGAATACTCTCTTGTCACGAACTGAAAACTTCTCTGAGGCACTACAAATTTCACATACATCAATACCATACTTAACCCAATGTACTTTTCTACTTCTACTGACAAAAGGCAGTCTTCAACTTACAAATGGATTGCCTTACACAAGTTCATTTGCAAACCAGTTACTCCAGAACCCAGATTATATATTCCCAGAGAAACAATGTGGTCTTGAAAATAACAGTTATGTTATAGTAAGTAGGTAGCCAGACATGAGCAGGGAAATGGGTGGGAGACTTTGGCCAGTGTTTATGTTCAGCTAGATGCTTGCTTACATTCTACACATTCCCTATAAGCTGTTCTCTGAGGATGTGGGGTGAGAATATAGATAACAGACAGGCCAAAACTGGCTGGTGGTGGTTCCGACAAGGAGGAGAAGTTGACCCTGACTTCACCTACAAATAAGCACTCACTGACAGTAAAAGACACCTCCCCGTGTCCTGACAGCTCCCAGGAGAACCAAGCATAGTCAAAAAGCCTCCCCTACTCCACGTGAGGGTGGACCAAACCCGAACTCCAGGAAGAATCCACCTGTTCCCTTTGAAACCTACCCACACTTAGTGAATATTCATCTCCCTTCATAAAAAAGGGCTCCCTATTGTCTTCTTGGCACAACCCCTGTGGGTCTGCCCCTGCCCCAATTCTCAGGCATGTACCCTCTCCTTTATTTCAACTCTAAATCTCCAAATAAACTTTTAATGCTCTATAGCATCCATTCTAGAATTGTTTTCTTTCAAGGAGACCAAGGACCATATCCGGTAACAGATTCCTTCACTGGGAAACAAAAATTTGTCTAAGTAGCACCTACTGTATTAAATACCAATGCTAACAACAATTTTAAATATTGCTTCTATGGGGAAACAGATTGAAATTCCATTTCCTAATGCCTAATGACTGAGAACAAGAACATGCAGGGTTCTCCCACAACCCGATGTTCATCTTGCTATGAAAGCAGGGCTGTCGGGGTCTCAAGCCAAGGAGGAGGAGGGGTGAGAGTCAAAAGGCTCCAAGAGAGTGATTCTCAAAAGTTAAATAATCATTATGATGGTAATTTTAGTGGTTCAGAGGACTCTCGGATGACATCATTCTGAATACATTTTATCTCTTTTGATCTCAGTTCAGTAGCACTTTCACTTACAGTTAGCCAGAATCTCAGCCATTTTCTGAATAACTGAGTTACTAAAAGTTTAAACTTCAGTGAGCTAGGGTGAAATAATTTTTAGGAATATACATGGAATTGGTGTTTCTATTTCTGGCAATGTATTATGATTTTAAACATTCCTAAATGTTTTTCTCAGTACTGTTCCTGATATATGACAATATTTTAATACACTTGGGTAATATTTTCATCTTAAAATGCTGCTTGAAGATAAAAGTTTTAAGTAAAAGTCATCTAAATTAATTAATTCTGGAAACACAATATCTAACAAGAGGCATAGGAAGGAGCGATATTAGGTAAAAGCAATAGGTGGAAAAGCTACAAAAGAAAAATTGTAGCAGCCCCAGTGAAATCATTAGGCACTAAATGCCTATTTGTTACAGGTGGCTTCAGAGGCTCCTGAAAACAAATGTGATACATGTGGTAATGACTATAACCCCCAAAGTAATTCAGTGACACAATTATGTGTACCCTTTGCTGATAAAACTCTAAGTCTATATGTCATGTTAGCCAAACCTGACTTCCCACACATTATTTTAGTATGCCAAACATGGCTGAGAGGCACTTTAAATTGACAAACAAGAACCAATCCTAATCCCGAGAGTATAAAACTACAATTTTACTACAGAATATGAAGCCAGGGAAACAGAGTCATCAATAAAGACTTTTTAAAAATCTTATAAAAAAGTAAAATGTGGATTCTACTTTTGATCAATTAAGTTCTGAAAAGGTATCTTTTCAGTAATAAAAACAGAATGAGTGTGTCCAAATATTCAGTCAGCACAGTTGGTTTGGATGATCTCTAAAGGGCTCTTCCATATGAAGTTGTGTTCCAATTGCACCAGAGGGAACACCCTTTATGAAACTTAATAATAACAACTCTTCACTTTCCTTGCAGTTAACAATTGAATATCTTTTACCAGTCTCCGTTCTGCCAAAACGTTTCCTGTATATAAGCTGGCAACACTGGAGAAGATGTCTTCTTCTTTCTTTCCAACTCTTAGCTTTGGTAGCCAAAAGTATCTTTGTTGCTTAAATAGTCCATGCCATCTGCCAGCAGTTTCTCTTTCCTGGGGTACCATCTGCCAGCCTCTCTGCTTCGGAGTCCAGGCCATGTTGCTTGTACATGGTTTCAAATGGCTCTTTAACCAGAAGAGAGAGAGAAAGAACAAAGCAGCACGTTTCGACTGTAACTACTCTTGGTAATCATCCCAAACACTGCTCTCTATTCCACTGGTTCTCAAGAGGACAAAAAGCTCAGCAATTTGAAGGGAAACCATTGCCTTTTTTTCTTCTCTGTTAGAATGAAGATTTAGACAGTTACTGTACATTAATACAATCAGTCATTAATTTAAGAAGTTTTTATGGCTATGAGTTGTTCCCTTTTTGTTTTTGGAAGGTATTCTTCATTATAATGAACTATTCTTGGGATAAAGAAGCAAAGAGGGGAAAACAATCCTTATTCCTACAGTTAATCCTGGTAATTTTAAAAGCAATTTCTTGTAGAAATTAATAATTCAGCTGAATGTTATTAACAGTATAATGTTAACTTTATGCTGCGCTGCACTGTTCTTCATTCTAATCTACTTAAAATTCCTGACTTTAAAGTAGAAAAACAAGAGCTGCATAACAGTCTCTTAAGGAGGTTAAGCCTAAAGAGTTCCATTAATATCCTCCCTAAGGCCACCAGGAAATTCCTTAAAGCAAGAGGGTTTTGGGCTTTGCTGTGGATTATGCTCAAGAGATTTGCTTTCTAGATTTGCTACTACTGGGAATTTATCTCTGTCTCCATCACTGCACAGGCTTTAGGGGGAGGCCCTTTTTATTCCCAATCACTCATCAAAATCCCAGGATAACTCAACTACCATGAAATTTGGATGCCCTTACTATCCCAGTACCAAAACCAAATTAGCATTTAAGTGAATGTCAGGAATCAGATTCACTCATAAGAAATGATATCATTCCACCCAAATGAAATACACATATTTTAAGCCACAACATCAGAGGTTTCCCAATCTTTACAGATAGCAATGTTCTCTGTAGGCATGTCTGATCATTATAAATGGTGGAAGATGCTCTTATTGCATTAACCTTCCAATTTTGTTTGAATCTTTCAGCTTTGTTAGGGCATATGGCTATTCTCATCAATTTCTAAAAATATGGTACCATGTTTGCTATCTCTATAGTATGTGCGCTAAAACATTTCTTGCTTTGATTTCCAAAATTTCTATTCACAATGGAACATAGTACATATTTCTTATAGTTGAATATTTTTGAATATCACTATGTAAATTTCCACATCATTATTCATATTCTGATTACTTCAAGAAAAAAGAAAAAAATGAGGAGTTAGCTATTAAATTTTGCTCTTAAATTTCACAAATACTTTATTGCCTTGAAACATATCATTTTTAATAGAAATGCTGTAAAAAAGTATTTACTGCACATTTATGATTTTATATTCCATTTCTAAAATATGGGAATGGAAAAAGTTCTTAAAGACTTAGTTTCCCTCAAATACTTAGACAAACCATGAGGAATATCAGAAATATAAGAACAAGACATGATTTTGTGAGGGTTAAAAGCCATAAATATTCTGAAACATAAGGTACTTTCAAAAATTCTAATTGAGATAAAAATAAATGTATTTTAAATCAAGGTGATTCTCTCTTGTACTTGAAGTTGAAAGAGATTTTACTAAATGATGAAAACTAGCAGGTTAATATAATGGTCTTAATATGTATGTTTCCATAAATTTAAACTTATTAATATACTGTTGGAGCTATTTACAAGTTAATATAAAGTTATAAACTATGAACACAGATGTATTCCATTGGAGCATAGATTGAGACACAAGTCTAAGATAACAAGTGTTCAAAAACAAACCTCCTCTTCTCAGATGATTAAGGATCTGTTGGGAGATATGTTTGCCTCCCTCTTCCTCTCTTGCGGTGAACTCAAGTCTTCCAAACAGGAGAACTCATAAAAGCACTGAGTGTGAGAGACTGATACAGTCTTTATCTCAGCTAAGAATTTATTTGCTGATGAGGAGGCTTTCCCCCTAAAATGCATGGTGCAAAGGAATGAACTGATCAAAAAAACTGTGCCTTCGTGAAGCTTGTCAGTAATGTTAAATGAATAAAAGTTGAAAAAAAAGATACTGAAAGTTCACCAGCAGGTTGATATGTAGCACTGAAATAGTGATAAAAAAATACACAATATTTTGAGTTTTGCTGACTATTTAGCAATAACTGATGAGTGGGAGGTTATTTTCAAATTTAGAAAGGGGAAATAAGAAGAAAATTTGTTCAAAGAAAGTCATCTAATCACACCACTATGGACATGATGCAGCTGTATACATTTGTCTGATCCAAAATCATAGAAGTCCACATACCTTTACAATAAAGAAACAGGTATTCCTCTTTCTTAATAGTCATCCTTTTGAATAGAATGATAGAATATTCTCTATTCAGGAGGCAATTAGCCCTATGTCCAAAGGACATCTCCTATTCTGAAAGCTTACTGAATGTTTGCTATATGCCCAGCATTATGCTTTCACTATGGAATATTCACCAAAATGCACTTTCCACCTATTCTTGGTAGAAAACAATGGAACCATTGTTAGAAACCTCCAGAATTTTTATTGCAAGTCTGTATTGTCTGCTCCATTGTCATATTCTTCCAATAAACTGTCTAGACAGCATTGCTAATCTTATCTACCCCTTCTTCCAAACTAGATTGTTTCTATTTTCTCAGGAAAATCCTTGATGGGTTCTTCTTCTAACCTGCACTCTTAGTGTAGATAACTCCCATCGCTCTCCTCACTTCTACTTCCATCCACCCATCTTCCCTACTACATTAAAGAAACTCCTCCACAAAAAGTAATAATAGAAGGAAAAATCCCCCTGAGCTCTGACTGACTGCATCACATTCAGACAGACTTGGGAAGAGCTGGCTCCTCCTCATTTCTTTGTCCCAATTAATTCTTAATCTTCAGTTTCTTGACCCCTCAGAGTTCTTTTTCCACCCATCCCTCCCTAGCCTCATCTTATGCCAGTATTTTCCTCATCCGCTTTCCTTCATTCTTAGAGTTTCTCTTGGTTCCTTCCAAGACTGCCCTAACTCAGGATCCCCACCTACGCTCCCCTCTTTCTACCTCCAGTGGTCTGGTCCTTGTTCTACCACTGCCATCTCCATCTCTTCCTTTAGGTCCCATTATACTATCCCTTCCTCTAAAATGCTTGTTCGACCTCTACCTACATTTGAATAAGATTTCTCTGTCCTCTCTCACATCGTTTACTTTTTCTAACTAGCATTTACTACAACTTTTAATTACAAATTATTTTTGTGATATGATTTATTAAAATGTAATTTTCCTGCTAGACAGAGCCCCTTATGGGTAAAGATCATATTTATCATGTCCATTATTGTCTCCTCAGCTTCTAGCACCGTGCTTAGTGCAAAAAAGTGCTTGGTTAATATTTGTGGGAAAAGAATGATTGAACATCTTCTCAAGCTGTTCTTATTTCTTTATTGCTTTCCAAAGTTCATTCATCCCTCATTTAGTCATTTGTTATGATTGTCAGCATGTCCTTCTGTTTGCTGAGCTTGTGTAAATGAGAAGTTCTGCTATTTCCATTTCCAGCTTCCTTAAGTCCGATTTATTCTTTGTAACACAAGCACAGCACTGAATGAAGTCAAGTTTGCTGAATCTTCAGCCCTGAGTGTCCCTACCCTGCCTACTGTTTTGTTCTAGCTCTTTCAAACATCCAGGCTTCATCTGGCCAACACTGTTACTCCCACATCACCCCAAATGTGACATCTACCAACCAACTTCCCTGATTCCCCAAGCTTATTGAGATGCCCCTTTTGTGATTCCAAAATCTCCTCCTATTTCATTATTATGGAGGTTTCACATAATACTATAATTAACAACTTATCCAAATATCCCTCTCATAAACTCTAAGAATTATATAACATGTATTGTTCCAACTGGATCCAGAACACAATATTTAATATAATTTGATAAAGGAGTGGATTCCCATGATGATAATGGTTACAAAATTATGGTTTCAAAGAAAATAGAACACTAGCAATAATGCCAAAGAGCAGAAAGTAGGAAAATCTTTCTAGCCAATTCTTGCAGAATTTGGTAATAAAATAATACAAACGACTTTAAGACATTACTATTTGGTAAAAATGAAGACGAATAATTGAGAAATACCATATAATGACTTAGGGCCTTAAAGAACTTCAACATGTTAACTTTTATTATTAAGATATCAAATCAAATTGTTGCGGGATCCTCTTTATCACATATTTTATTATTGAAAACAATCTTCAACAGTTTCCATTCCATACCAATTAAAGAAATTTTAGCTGAGTTACTGAGTCTTTGAAACTTAAGTAAGTTAGTGCTTAAAATGGAATATATTAGAATGGCTTTTACAGTTAAGAAACAAGAAACTCTGGAGCATTGCTTTCTGCAGAATTATTGCATCTTTCAAGCATTTAAACCCATGCCCAGAGGCACAATACCCTAGCCTCTTGGGAAATAAACTAATCCCTAGAAATCCACTTTTTAAAGCACTTGTGTATATGGATTTTTCTTTAGTATATAAATATCTGATAAAATTTATGCTTATGTTTTTATCACATTATTCCAATTTATATCTGGAAAAAGTATGACTATTCCCTTCTTAAAGATGAACATATATAATATTAGACAAAAGGCAATATGCAGTGGTCATACACTTTACCACAAAACTGCCATTATCATAGGAAGTTGTAACGAGCTTTAACTAGTCTTACCAATATCCATACATATAATACTTTGTGTAATTGCAATTATGAAAATTAAATAGTTCTATGCTCTACTGGAATTTGAAAGCAATCATCTCAAATAATATTGAAGAAAACAACCCCCAAAAGGGCAAACAGTTTTTGCCAAGCAAAACTTGTTCTAAGAAGCTAAGAAAATAAAACATCTCCTGAATGTGTTAAAGGGCAGCTGCTTGTAAAACACAATTTCTAATAACTTTCCTTATATCAAACTGTGGGAGTTATAATGATTTCATACTCAAACTGTTTCATCAATCAAAACCACCTATTAAAAATAAGATAGTTCAAATCTTGGTCCATGTGTTTTTGTTGAGATTATGCTAGCCAGTTGATAATGAATTCTTAAATGCAACATGTCCATTTATTCATAATGACAAAGCTAAGTTTGCTGACCTATTTAACCTGTGTTAAACAGTAAATGGGAAATTCAAGTACAGTTTGATAGTCAGAGAAACTGATAACTATCAAGGAACCTTGTTCTAAAATTAATTTTAAGATAAAAATCTATATTTTTAGAAGAATATAAAATTTAAAAAATTCAGAATCTAGCTTAGTGTATAATGCTTACTTATCACTCATGCTGACAAAAGGTTAAATTCTATCTGTTCTATTCTACTCTTCTAATGTTCTAACATACTCCTGATAATCTATTATTTCCAGAGCCTTGGAAGAAATCACTTAGATGGGGGTAAGGGGGTGAGTATTTCTACTACACTCTACCAGAGCTTAAAAAGAGCAAAATTACATAGGTGAGGAGACTGAAAATATTCCTGTTCTTGGTCACTGATCTTTATTGGTGACTGAGGAAGAAAAGCAGAAAAGGAAGTATGCATCTCACCAGGATGACTAAACGGGAAATCATGGACTAGTATAAACTAGTGTAAGTCACTGTGCTTCACTGTCTAATGGTTTAGATCACCTACATTCCATTTGGGAACACTGGATTACTCAAGTTTTTCTGATCTTTGGGAGCATTTCCCCTGCCCTAAGGAAAACTCCTACCAAAAAAATGAGCACACTTTAGTAAGCAAATGCAAGCCTACTTAAACTTTTAGTGTAGAAGTGAGCAGACCAATGGCACTTCTCCACTTTTTTCTCTTACTTCACCAGCAGGTAACAGTATGACTCCCTAACAGCACTCACGGTAATTTGCCAGACAGTCATAATGACCAAGCTGCCAATACAAAAAAACAGCAGATACCATGTGTAGAACACTGTAAGACATTCTGCAAAACCATTAAAATACACTGAGTACAGTCCCTACCTTAACTTACAAAGTTTGCACTCATAGGTAGAGTCATGTATGTCAGCATTTGGTCTGCTATTGTTTTTAGATAATGACGATGAAGAATAATGCACCAAAAGAGGAGTCAGGGACTCTGGGAAACCCTCCCAGCACTGCCTACTGGCACTAAGCAGATACAATAAGCTCGTGCGTGATATGCACGTCAGTAACTTCCTGCTGAGCCAGGATCACCGAATGCAGCAACTTCTTCAGCCTTTTCCATGCTTTCATCACATTTGCCCCATTAACCAACCACACATACATGTACATACTTTGACTGATGGAGGTGGTACGCTCAGAATCATTTCTCAGAAGCTTGTGAGTCCCAGGGACAATAAGTATAAAACCTCAGCTGTATCAGAAAGGTTTTCTATTTGCAAAATATCAAGGGGTTACAGTGGCTTCAATTTCTTCTGTTCTACTGGAAGACTGAATTCAATAATGGGATGGTCCTTTCCCACTGATATTTGTTTAGTAGGAAAATCAGAAGAGGAAAAAGTAACAAAACAGGAATATCATATCATGCATAACAAATCTCACATCAAATAGGTTTTTCAGTGAAACACAACACCGAGACAAAATGTAAAATAAGCTTCAAGCAGCAAATTTGCAAACACCAAATATGGGCGTTTTGCCAAAGCAAACCATTCAAGTTGTTCAACAAGACTGAATACTATTTTTGAGACCTAGACTAACGTGCCAGCTCAAAACGAGTTGTACATGTGGATGGGTATATGCATAGATACATGTGCATATATAATACTATATATTAAACATTAGTTATTAGAAAGTTAAATAACAACTTATTTCATTCCCTATGGACTCATTCTTAATCTCTTCTTTAGCAGAAACCACCAATACCTCCAGAAACACTAAATGACAATTCACTTACCTTTTTATAAAATAAAATATTCATTTAACTGCAGTTTTTGAGGATTACTTAGGTGAGCCAAAAAAAAATTTCTTAGTGCCAATTTAAATACAGATCTCAGCCATAATTAAGGATATACTGTCAGGGTGAGAAAAACTGTGTTTTGAAAGGCTATTTTTTCTTTTGAGGTTTGTCCTATTCTTACAAATGCTAAAGGTGTCACACTAATCAGTCATTAATCAGATGCTCATGAAGCCCTAATGTGTGGAAATATAGCCTTATAAAGACTATGTTTAAATTAGTGTTTGCGGATGATAACATCGTAATAACATTTAAATTTCATGAAAAGTTCGATTACAAAGATGTAAGCACTTCACTATTCCCTAAATGCCAACAGGCTCTTCATATTAGTTAGAATTCAGCACCTCAAACTGCACTCATTTAAAAGGTTGCAAGGAGGTCAGTATGCAGTCTAGTCATATGCAGAAACAGCACAGCAGAGTGACTGAGTTTAGAAGTCTTAATTACAAATACATTTACCAAAAGAGATTCTATTTGTAAAGACTATACAAACAGTAATTGGTGAATTAGAATCAATCATAATTTTCAGGAGATCCTTAGTGTCCTATATGTCCTACAGAGTATTCATTTTTCCATCTGCTTGAAAAATGACAGCATTCTCATTATTCTGCCAAGGTTAACAGACCCCAAATTTGACTCTTAAACCTCAATGGATGTCTTTTTCCAATAGCCACTAATTCTCAATGGTGACATTTTTCCTAAAATTTTGTGCTGCAAGAATTTTCATAAAGTCAATTTATATATCCAAGCAACCTCTAAATCAAAGAACTAGAGTGTTATAATCATGAGACGAATTAGGAAACAACCTTAAAGATTCTTAAATGCTTCAAGAAGAATCTTAAATATGGATTTAAAAAATTATTAATGATGAGCTTGAAACTTCAACTTGTAGTAAGATGAATGAAACTCTAAATGAAAATCATAACAAGGCCAGATAACATTTTTCAATTAAAAAAATTAAAGTAATGAATCAAGGACAATAAAGAATCCACAGAGACTAAAAGCAGATGAATGAGGGACCTAGGAAATTAGTAAGCACTGAAGTCTGATATTATTTTTAGAGTATGTGATAAAGCTTAGTAATGTTGACACTACTCATCTGCACAGAGTATAGAAGAGAAGGACAACACCTAGAAAGAGTTCAAATGGTTTACAGTAGATATTCACCAAAAGGTAGATGTAAATATTTATATCATCATTGCAACTGTTGAAAAATAAATTCACCAGAGAGAAGAGATCAGCAAGTAAACCTGACTATCTTGACAGCTGACTGTCTTGACAGAGACAGTAGGTGAAAGGAGGCAGAGGGAGGGACCACATCTGAATATACGGGTCCTGAATTCCAAACACTAGAAGCCAAGAATTTAAAGCGATTCTGGGTACTAGTGCTCCCAAATGGATGGTAGGAAAACAAAGACACTGAAATATTCTCAAATAATACCCACAGAATTCTAAAGAACATAGCTTAGGAAAACAATGATTCATAGGGCACTGTGAATAGACTGTGAGATGCAGAAACAACAGAATCAAGTCTTAAAAGATGTTACATATTAGAATGTTAAAACTGAGAATGTAAAAAAAACTGTTTCATATGTTAAATAAATCAAAAGAAATACTCTAAGAACAAAGGAAAGAAGCCGTAAAATGATAAAGCTAGTCAGAGAACAAAGGAAAAAATTTAATTGAAATTAAAAATAGGAAGAATCTGTAATAGTATATAATAGACATTGATGAAGAAAAATTCATGAAATGGAAATAGATTTGAAGAAACAATCTAGATGCATTCCTTAGAAATTAAGAGGCCCAAAGTATAAGAATACATGATTAAAGATTCACGGAAGACAGAGGTAAATGGCCCAACATGTATCTATGTACTCAAATCTTCAGAAATAATACTGAGGACAAAATATTTGAAGAAATAACTGCTGAAAGTTTTCCAGATTTAGTATAAGTTCTCAACACTCCCAACAAATCTCAAACAGGATAAATTTGAAAGACAAAAACAAAACCTTACATCTCTATATATCATAATGAAACTTCAGAAGAACAAAGAAAAGAATTTTAAAACAGCGAGAGGAAAACAGATAAGCTACAGAGGCTGTAAATACACTAACAGCTGATGTCTGGGCAGCAACCAACGAAGCCAAAACACAGGGGAAGGGTTTTTTTTCAATGTGCTGAAAGTGACTGTCAATTTACAACCCTATACATACTCAAACTAATTTCTAAAGGTAAACATGGAAGAGACTTAATAACAATAACAAAAACAGAATATTTACTATTTAAGACTTTATTAACTTGGCATGTTATTTGGTTTTTCATGAACCTAGGCGAGCTAACTGAATTTTTTATGGGGAGTCATAAAGCATATGATAAACAAACCCCTGAAGAAAAACAACCGGACGGGACCGCCCTACCAATGAGCCTGCCCTATTAAATACTCTAACTTTTCCTGCCATCTTGTCCATCTCAGTTCTTTGCTTTAATGTTCCTTCTATTCTGTAAGGGGTGACTAGGATACATCATCTTTTAGCATACCATATAACTTACTAATTTAACATTTATTGTATCTGCATGTCTTCCTGTACTGGAATATATGCCCTCAGGTCAATCGTTGTTTTGTTCACTGAGTTATCTCAAACAACTAGAAAAGTGCCTGCCACCTAATAGGCATTTAATAAGTGTGTTGAATGAATGGATAAAATAAGAATTCTAAATCTGCAGACAAATTGGCCAATGAATCAAACACAGAGTTGAGAAACAGATCCATATTGTTTATAATATATTTGACCACTGAAGAAAGATAGATTTTCATTAAACTGGTCCCACGTTAACTAGTTGTCTAAATGGGAAAACATGAAGTTAGAGCTCTACTTCACATAATATCAAACAATTTCAAATGGATTAAAGATTTTACTTAATATATTTAACACATTGAGATAAAAGATTTCTTAACAGTATTTAAAAAATTACTTGAGTAAAAAGTGACAAATTCAACTATATTAAAATTAAGACATTTCTTTATCAAAAGAGAACAGTAAAAATAAGAAGTCTCTAAAAGGAAGAGGACATTTGCAACAATGACAAGGTATTAACATCGACGACATAGGGGGAAAAATTATGAATTATTAAGAAAAATCTTAGGATTTTTAGGAAAGGAAAAATGTGCAAGAGTCATAAATGCATCTCATAGAAGAATCAGAAATGACTCATTAACACATGAAAATGTGTAACCTCACTGAAAATTCAAAGAATATAAAAATTAAACTATTATGAGATACAATTTCATACCCACTGGCATGGCAAAATTAAAAAGTTGGACCAATGTCATTACAAAGGAACAGGAACTCTTATCCATCTAGTGAGAGTGTATATTGGTTTTGGAAAATAGCTTGATAATATCAATGAAAGTTAAGCACACACCCAAAAGCCATGCAATTCCATTGCTAGAAAGAATCTAGCATGTGAGGACGTAGAGACATGTATAGCAATCTTCATGTAGCACCGTTCATGATAATGACAGAGAAAATAACCAAAATGTCTATATAGTGTAAAATAAATGAAGAAATCAATTTGGATGTATTCCTACAATTAAATGTTATATAGCAGCTGAGGTGAAATCAATTCACTGGGCAGTAATCAAGTTTTTTTTTTTAGATAAAGTAGGATGGACTAAAAAATTCAACAGTGCTTGATTTTAGGAAAATACAAGTATTGTTTTATGAAACTTTAGTTTCAATTCTGCCAGTGTGTGTGTGTTTTGTGTATGTGTTTGAAAGCCATTGCTCTATTATAGTGACAATGAATGATTAATATTACATTTATCAACATGAATGAAAAACATGTCATAATGTGAGATAAGCAAATTACAGAAAAACACATATTATAAATTTTCATCATGAACCAGATATCTATATAAATAGTATATTTCTTAATATGTGGTACTTATTTCTTAATCTATGTAGTAACTATCTAGGCTTATTTTACTATTGAAATTGCCCAAATGTTTATATATAGTCTTAGGTACATATGTCTCACAATGGCATTAGCAAACTTAAAATATGAGTATTTTAAAATGTGCAATACATTTGACAAGCAGGGAATGATCCCACTGGGTGTATCTCTAATGCCCTCGTCTTATCTCCAGGAATAGAAGGTGAGTTGTAGGTGTAGAGACACCAGGCATATTCTCTGTGGTTCAGGAAATGCATTTCAGGCACCCAGAATCCCCTGGTATAAGAATTACTTCTTCTCAACAAGGAGATAATCTATTCATCCAGAGAAAAATAGGAAACAGTGGGATAAGAAACATTATCTGGACTATAAACCCTGAGTATTAATTTTAACTACTGTCTAATATTCTATACTATGATCATCATATATTTAAATTTTCTCATTGATGACCATCAAAGCTTGTTTTTTTTTTGTTGTTTGTTTTTTAGCCATAACAATTTTGCAGGGTACATAGCTGTGTATTTCTCTAGGATAATGCCTATGATTTAAATACTAAATAAAAAATTATGCATATTTTTGGTTTTGAAAGCTACTCCCTAACTGCTATTCAAATATCTTCATCATTTTTCACTCCTACCATCTGTAAAGGACAGAAACTGTTTCCCCACATCGGTGTGAGAAAGCCAACATTGGATATTATCAATCTTTATCAATTTTTCCAATCTTCAGAAAGCACTTTGTTTTAATTTTCAATTTCCAGATAAATGGTGAAAATGAGCATTTTTTCATGTGATCATTCCTTCTATGAATTTGCAATTCAAAACTTTTCTTTTTGTTTTATTCATTTCAGTTTTGATTTATAAGAACTTCTTTAATATTTTAGATATTAACCCTTTGACTGTTAAATATGATACCAGATATTCTTTGCTAATCTGTCTCTTGTTTTTTCATTCTGTATGGTGTTTTACCACATACCTATTTTCCACTTTTGTAGAGGCTTACATGTCAAACCTTTCTATAGATGAGAAGGATGACAAAAATCTCAAAAACATTTTTCAGATCAATTATTATTACAAACAATTTGGAAAAAACAGAGTTTTTCTAAATAGTAAATCTCACTAATGAGTTTAAGATTGATGTGTTATTGTGAAGATTACAGTTTTTACACTAAATAAAATCAGCTGAAATCAGAATCTATTCACTTCTAACATATATAAAAGCAAGGGAGTCTATTCTAGATTGTCAGAATTGAAAGGAATCAGCCATACTCATACATTTCACAAAAGAGTCAATCACATTTGATGCATGTGTGCCATCCTGAAAACCCATTTTTCATATATTATAGAACACAAACAAGTACCATCAAGGGTGTAAAAATATATTTTACTGCTATCCCTTACATACCTAACAATGTAATTTTTAGCCTACGAGCACAATCTGTACACTATGTATTTCCAGTTGGTGTTTTGATTTCTATAATAAAGTTTATTATAAAAAATTTCTGTAAGCAGAGTGAAAAATAAATTATACCCATTTAAAGTTAATATTTTCCACATGAAGTTGTTCAAAATAGGAAGTTAAATCCTGAATTATCAGAATATATCTTTACATAAGTGTTACATAACATATCTTATTTATTTATTTATTTATTTATTGCATTCTTTTTTAAATTTTGGTATCATTAATGTACAATCACTTGAACATTATGGTTACTAGACCACCTATTATCAAGTCCCCCCCACATACCCCACTACAGTCACTGTCCATCAGCATAGTAAGATGCTATAGAATCATTACTTGTCTTCTCTATAAATACTGCCTTTCCCGTGTCCCCCACCGCTGCATTATGTGTGCTAATCGTAATGCTCCTTTTCCCCCCTTATCCTTCCCTTCCCACCCATCCTCCCCAGTCCCTTTCCCTTTGGTACCTGTTAGTCCATTCTTGGGTTCCGTGAGTCTGCTGCTGTTTTGTTCCTTCAGTTTTTCCTTAGTTCTTATACTCCACAGATGAGTGAAATCATTTGATATTTGTCTTTTTCCGCCTGGCTTATTTCACTGAGCATAATACCCTCTAGCTCCATCCATGTTGTTGCAAATGGTAGGATTTGTTTTCTTCTTATGGCTGAATAATATTCCATTGTGTATATGTACCACCTCTTCTTTATCCATTCATCTACTGATGGGACACTTAGGTTGCTTCCATTTCTTGGCTATTGGAAATAGTGCTGCGATAAACATAGGGGTGCATATGTCTTTTTCAAACTGGGCTGCTGCAGTCCTAGGGTAAATTCCTAGGAGTGGAATTCCTGGGTCAAACGGTATTTCTATTTTGAGTTTTTTGAGGAACCTCCATACGGCTTTCCACAATGGTTGAACTACATAAAGTATTTTAATCTTTATACTTCCCTTGAAGTTGGCAAGAAGAAATCTTAGAATAATGAGTGGTGGCTATGTGTGCTTTTTATGGCTTCCAGTTTATTCCCTTTGAGGGTAACATTAACACCTGTCAGATTATACTCTATTACGTTCTCCCAAATTGACTTTCAACTCAACACATGCTTCTATTTTCAACCCTCCTTTAGCTATAGGTAATCCTTAACATGCAAGATACATTTTCCTATTTTAAGATGTGTCCTCTGTTCAAGTTTATAACTTGAAAATCTTTCATCTTTTTCCCTCTCAATAATTTGACCTAGTGTGGCCCAGTGGGGAGAAGATAGGGTAAGAAAGGTTGGTATAAGAGGTCAAATGGTAATAAAAGCACATATAAAAACATAATAACATTGTCGTATTTTAAAATATACCTAGTAGAGTAAATCAATGATGAAAATTAAGTTTGAAATAAAATGGAACATACAACATCCTTGAGCTAAAAAGGAGTTTATATTTAAGCAGAAGTTATATTTTATCATTTCTTCAACAAATACTGACTGATTCCTTTATACACATGGCACTACACAGGGCTACTTGTGTGGTGTAGGAAATCTATCACACACAGCAGCCCCCACCATCAAGATGCTCACACGGTATTGCCAGATTTTTACTTTCATTTGCGATTATTAATAACACAGATAACTAAACTTACATCTCAGGGAAGAATATTCTATATTTCATAAAGCTGAATTTCCACATAAACTATTTTCACAAATTAAAAAGTAAATTTAGCGTTTTCAACTAGTACTGATAATCAACTTTAAATGGTTATAATCCACAGCTCAGAATCAATCTCATGTTGTTGTTTTTTTCCTGTAACTCTTTTACTTGTGGGGATACTAAAATTATTTACCTTCTAAACATGGATAAATGAGTAACTTAAGAATTATTGAGCGACTTTTTTACAGAATTGTTACATATTTCCCTTATATCAGTTTGGATAAAAATAAACACAATGGCAATGAGTGGACATATTCCAAAGATAACAATCTTCTTTGGGACAGGTTCACTTGAGATTGGGTGAGAAAACGTCTGTATTGTTCTTAGCATAATTCAAGGCCAACTAGTTGTTTCTCACTCGAGTGGTTTTGATATCCTCTCCACTAACTTGCTAAAACCATTTGACAGAGTTTCAGCTCTTTCATCATACTGCACCTTATCATTACCCAAACGCAAAATTGCTATTAAAAAATTAGTGTTGCTTGAAAACTACCAGGTCAGGGCATAATTTTAGACATCAATGGTATAAAAATACAAGCAACCTTGAAAGCTTCTGAGTAACGTATGAGAACCAAAAAGAAAAGGAAATAAAGACTCTTTGGGAACAAGCACAAAAATATGTTTTGATGCAAAGAGATGAGGCTTTGGAGCCATGTCAAGGCAACTGTGTCCCTGGTGTTAAACTTTGGACAATTTAGGAAACTAAATTGTGCATGCTATTTTGTGACATGGAAATACCTCTACTTACCTCACAAGGTTGGATGGAAGACTGAATGTAAAGACCTAGCGTAGTTTCTAGAAATTAATAAATGGTAATTCCTTCTCTATCCAACTGGGAAGCTAACTGCCAAACTTTTGGCCAAGGATTGCCTCATTTTTTTCTCTCCAAGCTTCTGTTGGTAGAGTGATTCTCGAAGTGTGGCAGCAATGGCATACATCCCCTGGGAACTTGTCAGAAATGTTAGCTTAGACCCACCGAATGAAAGACTGCAGGGGGAGCTCAGAACCCGGTGCTAGTAATATATAAGGATCCCATGGGATTCTGACACGCCTTTCACTTTGAGAGTCACTGCTATAATGGCTCTGAAACTGATAAAAATGTTGACAAGTCTAGTAAAATTACCTGCTCTCCCTTATTCCAGCACATTTCCTAATAATACAGCTTCCTCTCAAGGAATTCAAAGATTCTGAGGTAGCACAAGTCAGTGAATCAGCTCTGGAGGAGTTAGGAAAGCCGCATATGGTCCAGTATACACTACAGAGTGGTTTTTTTCATCAGGAGTCAGGTTTAAACACAGGTTTTTAAAATGTTTTAAAGTTTAAAAAAATACATTATTTCAAAATCACTTTTTTCCAGCACATTTGCTCAGAAATCTCAACCAGCTATAACAGAAACCATTCTCCTGCTCCAAGGAGTTTTTAAAACATAAATGTAAGTTGGAAAATCCCTCTTGATTTTTCAGACTCATTTTAAAAAATTATTTGATTCTCCCCTTCCATTTCTTAGAAATATGTTTTATTCTTTTCTGACACTGATCCCTCATCATATATAATAACTCTTCACACCAGATGCTGGTGTGAAGAAGCATCTGGATATCACTTCTCTGTTCTTTAAGACTTTTATTTAATCCTCCTCAGTTAAGAAAACATTATTCTTTAGGAAAATGAAAACATCCAAGACTACCATAGCTCTACAGCATATAAATTCTGTATAATCATTTTTCTCCCTCCCACTAATACCCACCCATGACACCATGCTGGTGTCAATTTATCTAATATTTAGTAGCCACCTGGGAGTTTTACATCACCTCATTTTAGATACTAGAGAGATTAGAAAAGGGCTTTTAAGATTGCTGCTTTGAAAGGTAACTACCATCAAGCACATACACACAGACACATACACACACACACACATACACACACACACACACTCAATATCCTTCTATATGCTCAATCCTGAGATAAGAAACCTAAATAACAGGAAAATTTTAAGTTTTTCAAATAATTTTTAGTATGAGAATTATTCAGATATTCAGTTTTCTATGGGGCAGCTGAACCTTCTGGAATATTACCAATCTGAATTGTGTTACTCATTTAAGCTAATCTAAATTCATTTTTCTATTTCACATATTTTTCTAACTTGCTATGATGTTAAAATTTTTTCTAATTTTTTTTTCAATGTTTTCTAATACCCAGTAATTTTGCAATAGAACCAGTTCTCTCAGTGTGGGCCAGTACTTCCCATCGAGGTCCCTCCTCAAGAATACCCCTGAGGCTATAATTTTCCATTCTGCTCTGTTAGGGAGCTTTCAAGGACTAATATCCTCCCCACCAGATTTACCCTATTACATAAAATGGAAAAAGCCCTACCAAGCAGAAATGAAAAATAAGAAGAAAGGTAGAAAACCGCAACTTTAACCTAATGACACAGAGCTGCAGAGCAAGTCACTTTGTGCTGTCTTCAAGGTCCTGGTCATGGGCAACATGTAACTGACTCAAAACATGCACTATTTGGAATAAAATAATGTAAGATTAAGTTCTACTAGTTGTTGTGGTTAGAGGGGACAAACTGCCTCACAAAATACACAATTATGTTCCCCTACTGTATTCAACATTGTCAAATTACTCCAACTCTATTTGGAGTCGAAAGCTTTTTTCTAAAGACAATAGCAAAAATAAAAAATAGAAAATAAAGAAAGCAAATTTAGCTATTTTTCGTCACTTTTTTTTTTCATGCAAAGGGGATGAATTTGCATTGGTACCACAAAGAAGAATGTGCCAATGGCTATTATAGGAAATATGCCAGTAAGTATTCATTTTGTAGGAAAAGAGTGAAAGTTGGGTATAGAGACATTTCCCATTTTCTGCATATTTCATAGAGAAAAAAATGGCTTTAGAGTAAAATTTTTCATTAGGAAAGAGTTTTCCTATAGGATTGTGAAGGTCACAAAATTATTTCTCTAGCGCTATCACAGAAAACTTAAACTTAAAAATGCTTCTACATCTTTAAAACTTCGACCCTTTAATTTGTGAGCCTTAAATTTTTATTCAACTCTATTCTATATGTGATTTAGAGTGCTGCTACTGAGTAACTTAACATAGGCTACTACATTAATTTTGTTAATAGTAAATTGTATTATTTGTATGATTATTTAAGTTCTGATGGAGAATGGGTAGTGCATTTCTTATCCATTCACTCACCAAATGTGTGTGTGTGGAGAGAGGGTGAAGAGAACTACACAGTCGCAGTGAAAAGGAATTCCTCTTTTTAAAAAAATACATTAATATACTTTGTAAGTGACATTAAAATATTCGTTAAATGAGACAGGTCTCTTTACACACCAAAACCATTAGAAACCCAGCATTACCGACAATGACAGCTTTTTATTCAGGTTTACAACTTCAACTCAAAATCTCTTTTCAAAGTATTGTTCCTTATGAAGAATTTGGTTGCCAGTTCTTAGTATCATCTTCCTGCCTTTTGATGATACTAAATTTATTTCCCTACTTTTCTCCTTAACCGTGAGTGTAAGCATGCTGAATTGCCCCCCAAGATGTAAAATCTTTTTTTTTAATTGAAAAGTAAGGAGGCATCAGAAAAATGGAGAGAGTTAACGATTCAGGGGAACTGCCAGGGTGAGAGGGAAAGAAAGAGGAAAACAAATCATCCCCTTGCTCTAAAGAATACAAAGAGGATCAGGGATTTAGATGGCATATTCACATCAAATTAAAGGAGGGAGTACATGCAAGAAGCCACCACAGAGCTGCGGACAAGCTTAAGATAAAATATTTCTAAAAGAAAATGGAAAATATGAGAGTTACTCAACAGGAAGTCTGAGTTTATTGAGGTACACATTTTATAATAGGGGTTTGCCTAAAACTAGGTAACTGGAAATAGACTACTTTCTCTGTTTCACAAAGTATTTATGTCACAGAGAAAGTATAATTGACATGATGATGGGCTCTGTGCCTTGTTATCACAGTTGACCTGGACCATGGAACGTTACACTGCTATATATAAAAGCATCAAACTTGGTACTCTGTAAAGCAGTAATGAGATATAAACAGAAAGACTCACGTTATAGGACCCAAAGCAACAAGTTCACCAAAGTGTAATAACTCAAACAGGGCTGGACTTAGGAAGCCCAGTGCCTTCCTCACAATTAAAGACTAAGTGGAGCCCAGCTGAGAAAAATTACAATCTGGCAAAAATTAACTACAAAATCAACACTGTGCTACTATGTGGCACACCTACTGGTAAATACCATATAACTTTAACTTTATGATTAAAACATTCTTTCCTCAAATTATGATAATATAGGTGGATACTCCAGAACCATCTCATACAGATTTTTCTCAGTAGACCAAGGCAGGTTGTTGCCTGTCTTGAAACTTAGTTCTTTGTCAGGAATGTTGTGTGCCCTTCTGTTTGCTTCTTCGGGGACAAATTTCTATTTGAATCAAACCCTGATTTAACTATAGCCTGCTATGGAAAGGCTCTTCTTGCTTAGCACTAAGTTAGTTCTTAGGATCTTACTGTTTTCATAGTCCTTTGTCAACCAGTCTTCAACGGTACTTTTATTTAATTTACCTGTATATATACCTGCCTCTCTCCTATTACATAATTACCTCCTCGATAAGGTTAGCATCATTCTTGTGGCAGCCCCTATGCCTAGAGCACTGTGCTTTGTTGAATGAACCAATTTGGAAGTGGGGTGTTGGGAGTAACCCTTAGAGAGAAAGGGTAGGTAGGACAAATGGTGTTCTTCTAATATGTGATGGTTCATCCCATAAAAGAAGAAACAGCCTTACTAGTATTCCAGAGAGCAAAAATTCAAGGGAAGCAGAGATCAGGCAAAACCTTCTCGATGACAAGAACAGCCCAGCTGGAGGATGATCTTTCCTTCAGAGCAGAGAGCTTGTCACCAGAGGGGGGTCAGCAGGGCAGGGCCTCTAGCACTAACCAAAGTCATTACTTATAAAGCTGAATTGTACATATTTTCCAAAGGGTATAATATTACCCCCTTTGGAAAGACCATACATATTTTTTAATCAGAAAAAACATAAACATTAAAAAATTTCAGACACTTTAAGTCAATGAAACCAAATTCAGTTATTAAAAGATGTTAACTTAAACATACTAACCTCTAACATGTTAATTTCTAGATTTTACAAGGACGAGATAGCTTGTAAAAGTTTACACTGAACTCTTTATTTGCAATCTTACAAATACATAAGTGGAAAAGCCTACATTCTTACATAACCTTACTAATTATGCAAATTTACTGGGTAACTTCATTTTTGTCACTGGAATGTATGTTACACTGTAATAATTCATATAAAAGTATGCCACATCAGAGGAGCCAATCATATACCAGTGGATGTTAATTAAATGCCTCATGTTGTTGAGGGTGAAACATCCAACTGGGCAATAAATGTGTGATTTAAAAGCAAGGGAGAGACACTGTTGCAGTAGAGTCCTTTAATTTTAAAGTGAATTTTTTGTTAAGTCTTTTTGTTTTATATAGCAGTAAAAATTCACTTTCACAAGAGTGTTGCAATCCACAGAGTATATGATCATTGTAGAAAGTCTCTAAAATAAAAACCATATGGGGACAAAAGATCCATAATCACATCTCCCAGAAATAACCAGTGTAAGCATTGCATTTTCTTCACATATGTTTTCATACACACACCCACATACTCTCAGAGATACACACTTACACACACATACCATATTTTTGTTCTCTGGTGTAATTTAAAGATATTTTAAAGACATACATAATTTTATCTATTCTATACAGTTCTTATGTTTAAAATAGCGTTTGTATATTTAATATTTCTTCATTTCAGAGACACAAAATTCTAATTTCTGCGATGCAAAATAATCTGCTCTAAAACATAATAATGCCATCCATTCTATCTCCCTTGATAAATAAAATAGTATGTAAATACTTATTTATCCCATACAATCCCAAGACTTCCTTTCATTGGTCAATGGAAGAAAACCATAAAAAAAATAATTAATAAAAATAATTGTAATTTTAATTAGTAAGTTTAATTAATAAAACCGAATTATAAAATATAAGTGAAGCTAATAGATTTTCATGTTAAAAACTAATTTCAAAATACATTAAGAAATAAAAGTATTTTACCTCATTCTCAGATGTTTTGATAATCATTAAGATTTTTTTTTATTACTGGATCGGTAAGTGGAATATTTTATTCCAAAACTGAACTTCTTGCTCATTCCTTGGATCAATGAATCTCCTTTTCCCAACTTTCATAACCACTTTCCCAACACAAGGAGAAGGGGGAGTAGGGGAGAAGGAAGGGGCAAAAATACATGTTTCATACCTGCATTAGGCCACTTTCTGCACCAAAAAACATTTCTTTATATGTATATTCTCAACCAAGTGGGATGTAAGTTTGTCCAGAGCCAGGGACAGAGTATAAATCCGCCATCTGCACAAAGTACATCATTTTATATAACTAACTCCAAAGACAAATATATACCTAACTCCAAATAGCTCATTTTAGTATTACATACAGTTCTTCAAGAGCTTTCCTATAACTATATTACTTGATCCATGCAAGGATACTGCAGGGTACCCTTTCATAGATAAAGTAACCCTTGGTGAGGTTAAGTGACTTTTCCCAGATCTAATGCATAAGGTATACCCAGGTGCTCTAGCTCTAAACCTAGTGCTTTTTCAACCACATCACACTACTGCAATCAACAGATACTTAGAATCAGGCCTAAAGACAATTACTCATCAATTCATGAAATGCAGGTGTCTCTTTCAGCCCATGCTGACACAGTAAAAGTGATTTGATCACTTCTGATTTAATAACACTCTGCTGCTGAACTGAGGGAGGAGAGGAGGAGTAGGAGAAATTTCCTCTTTCCTTGCTTTTTAAACTGTCTCCCTTATTTTCCTTTTTCCAGCTCCAGTCTATTAATTCTCAGAATGCCTCTCCATTGTGTAATGGAATACCTCTTAATGAACTTCTTTGACCTCCTAATGAAAATACTAATTAATAAACATAACAACTGCTACAAAAAAATTTTTAGAATTTGTGCTTATGTTTTAATAATGGCTACATATATATACCAATTATTATTTGAATTTTAAACTCTTAACACCTGCTCTCTCTGTCCAAACACAAGTAAAAATTTATTTATTGAGTTCCTATTCTGTGCTGGTGAGACTACATCACAAAATTGATGTATTTGCTCATGAAGATGACACCAGTTGAGGGAACAGGTAAAGCAAATACAAATAAATATATAAAAAATAAGATCTACCACGAAGCACAAACAAGGTTAAGTTTTGAGAGGAGAGACACTTGATTTAGTTTGAAAGATCAGGAAAGAGAGGAGTCTTTCCTGAAGAGATAATACTTCATATGACAGCAGAAGGATGTTCCCACTAGGTGAAGAGTGGGACTGGGTTGAAGTAGTTGGAACATTCTGGATGTGTGAGTTTGCTGAGATGGAAGAAACTAAAGAGGCTTCTATGGCTGCAACAGGGGAGAGTGGTGGAGAGGAATTTGGAGAGGTAGGTGGGGCCAGGACACAGACCTATGGGCAATGTTAAAGATCCTAGATTTTATTTCAAATAAATGTAAGGCATTTAAAGTGTTTAAACACAGAGAGGACATGAGCCAGTGTATGTCTTTGGTTAAACTAAACCACCACCAATCAAGGTCCTAGAAGAAGAGTCTTTGCTCAAAGCTCGAACTCTGCCATTAAAGTAGCCAAATACCACTCATCTTTTGGTCTATCCCCCAACTTTGGGAGAAAAAAGGAGGGTTATCTAAAATCGAAATGAGCTATGCCATTTAAAGATGCCAGTGAATAGCAAGTTATTTTTTATGCTGAATACTTGGACTCTTCAAGATTTATATAACAGGGTGTCCATTTATGTGATCATGAAATGGCTGGTGATCCAACTATAATAGGGCATAGGATTTGCATTCACCATTTTTCATGGTAAATGAAAGCATTAAGTAACGAACTAGAGTGTGAGGGTATTTTCAGGGCTTATAAATCTTCTACTGTAAGTTTAATTGCCTGCTTAGAACCACACTTTCTCTTTTATCACAGTAATAATGCTATCTTACATCCGTATAGCTCTTCCGTTTCAAAGTATATCAGTTCTTAATGACAGAGACACCAGTTGCTCATTTTCCAGTTTCTCTTAATAGTGCCCAGCATACTTTGCTATATAAGAGGTGTTTTATTTTTTAAATACAACTAGTAACTATCAATTGAAGATGTCACTGAAAAGGAAATGCACTACCGTTAAAACTTTTTCTCAGCCATAGATGTTTGTGTCACAGCCCCGTCTGAGACCTTGAGTGGGTCCCACACAGCTCAAACCCAGTGCGCTCTCCACAACCTAGCAGCCACTTACTTCTGCAGGTTACTCTCACCTCATCTCCCCACCAGTCTTCTCCAACCTCTACTGCACCTGTCCACACACAGTGTTCCCCAGTATGGTATGAAGTGCCGCACATCTATGCTTTTGGTCTAGCTGTTCTTTCAGTTGGACAGGTCCATTCTCCCCTTCTATGAAATTCAACATGAAGGCAGTACACACTGACAGAGTTGTGCCATAAAATGATTCAATATTCCCTCACTTGTCCATATTGTTTAATTACATAAACTGATTTCTTTCCCATGCACAAAAAAAGGCTACCACAGAATTAATTCTAAACACAAAAGTAAGCGTGATACACTAAAATCTTATGGAAGTACAACTTAAAAAGAATCATCTAGACGATCGAGAATATAATTATTCATTTTAAAAGTCATTAAGATGGTGATGGGACACTCCGCTTGTAGCCCTCCAATTTAATATCTACCTTTAATCAGGTGTCCATGGACCAGTGTGACAATTCCTATTCAATACAATTTATTTATGTTGCAGAAAAAAATTTCTGAAAGCTTCTTCGAGAAAATCCATATAACCTCTGGGGTGAGGCCCCAAGCATGGGACTGGATAGGTCCCATCAGTATAAAGCAGGAACTACACAATAAGCCACCACAGAGAGAAGGCTTTTTGTCTGAAGGGCAATACATTCTTCAGTTGCCAAATATGTACAAAAATAAGCAAAGTAAATGCAGTAGATTTGGTTTGGGAGTGGAAAAAATTCTGTTTCCTTCTAATTGTAATCAAACTGTGTTCTTTTTTATCTTTGGCACATCACCATTTTCTTCTTGTTTCGTATTCCAGACTTTATTTTAATATTTCTGCTATGTAATGCTTAAATAAAAGCAGTTTAATTTCTGCACACAAGTTATAAAAACAATGAAATGTCTTTAAAGTAGCTTCTAATTAAGATGTGGATTGAGCCTGTACAAGTTTTTATACAAATGGTGATATTTAAAGAACATTGCCCTCATTTTGGGATGTGGTAATAAGAAACTGTACTTCTTTTCCAATTACTTGTAATGGCCACCCAGGTCACCTTTCAAATGCTTTTGATCTCAGTAACACAGCTGAAAGAGTAAAATTACATCTCCCTTTGAAGTTCAGCTTCCTACTCCTAATTTTTCTATTCACAGCAAAGTTCAAGTAAAAATTTTAAATTACATAGCATCTAAGAAACAAAGCTACTGGGCTAAATTTGGTAAATGAAGGAGAGTTCAGAAAACATAAATTGGTTACCTTGATAGCTGAAGCCTATTATTTCTTCAATTAATAATATAAATGGTTAAGTATAAGCATTCCATTTACTGTTATTTAAATAATAAAAGTAGTTACTTTTAAAATAGTACCGGTATATTCCAGCAAGGATAGCTAAAATTAAATTCCTTATTCTAAGCTCCATTTGCTGACCAAATCCAGATTAGGGAATATAGTTCACAATATAACAGACACCTAACAGGAGAGCAGTTGTCCAGAAGTGCTTCCCTCCCTTCTCTCTAGGTACAGAGGACGGAAGGCCTCTATGGCCTCCGGTGCCCTGGAGATTAGGACAGGAAGTCATTCTCAGTTGAGCAGCCATCCTGGGAACACTGGCTTCATTTTCCATTTCAAAGAGACAGTGGTGAGAAACTGATCCGTCCTTTAGAAGGAAAGGAACTTGGTCTACGTGGTCTTGTAATGCTCATTAGTCTGAATCCTCAAATAACATTAGCAGGGTTCAAACCCTGGTTCATTAAAATAGTTTCTTAGAAAAGTCCTACCCTAGATCATTTCAGAACATTGCTGGCATCAGTCCTGAAAACAAGGCATTGCACAAACAACCCTCAGCATCCACTCCTGAAAGCTGCTGCTCTGCCAGGGGAGCCCTTACACTTCGGCCTGAATCTCGCTGGGCTTCTGGAAGGAGCTCTGAACAGTCTAGTTTATCCAAGGATCCTTCTCACATCTCATTTATTTACTAACACCTTAAAGACCACGTATCATGCAATGAGTTTCAGGAAAAGCAAATACTAATGAAATGAAAACATGCAATTCCCTGCATCCCCCTAGACCTTACTGACTGGGTTAGAGAGACAAACACCAGACTGGAACTCTGAAAAACAAAACTGGAATCCCAGTCATACCTGCAATAGGAAGAATGCTGATCATGTTGCCAGGCCTCAGTCTTCCCATCTTACAACTGGGATACTACTACTTGATTTTAAGTATGAGATTAAATAACAAGAATAAATAAGTCCCTAGCACATAATAAATAGCCCTCCAGGAAATGTTGGTTGACTATGAACTTGTAGGAAATAGTTTATAATGGGGTTTTTCTGCTTTTAACACTTCTTACATTGCCGTAACATATAACCCACATCTTATCACCTCTCCTGATACATTAAAAAATGTCTCCAATAAGCAAAAGAATATAAGTAATTCACAGTTAGTTTTCAGGAAAAGGTGAGTCAGGATTTGCTTTATAGATAATACCCAATACAAAAGTTACAGGATTTAGTACATTATACTATCAGGGAAAGGCAGCCATAGCTTGAAGAGAAGGCTTTGAGCACAAGGGGGGAATGTGCTCTTACAAAAGGCCGAAACAGATGTTCTGTGAGGAAGTGAACCTGTGGGTCCAAATTTTTGAAGCTCTATTACCCATGATAGGGATTACTAATTTTACTGTAGGCATCAGAGAACCAATAGCACTTGGGGCAAATGAATAGCTAATATTAGCCTCGGCCAAGTGAGTTTGATCATAGTGTGTTAAAAATATTGAAGAGAAGAAGGAACGATTAATATTTTTGGATTAGAACTAAAGAATAAATAGAAATAAAAGGAGGTATGGGTATTTGGACATAAAGCAGAGAAATGATGTTTCTAAATGAAAAACTCTTCTTGGTTAGCCAGGAGCACAGGACAGGAACTTAAATGAAAGGAGATACTGGTATGACACTAATCAGGAGAGACAAAAGTGAAGTTTTGAGACACAAACAGCTCCCTGGATTATAATGCAGAAAATAGCTCTCAACTCTAGCTATGCATCAGAATCACTTGTGGAGCTTTTAAAATGTGTCCATGCTTGGGCCCTCCCCCGAGAGGTTGTGATCACAGTCAGGGTAGAGACTAACCAGAGCAGAGAAAGAACAGAGGGCAAAAACTGAGCCTCAGGGAACTCCCAGTGCCAGGTTGGAAAGGGAGATTTCAAAAGGAAGCAAATTTTACAGAAGCAGAAGGAAAGCCAAGAAAACGTAATATGGCAGAATTCAAGGCAAGAGAAAACTTTCAGAAAAAATAGGTGACAAAAAATAGTAGCCAATTGCTGTTTAGAGGTCAATTATGATGCCTCTAAAACAATACCTGGCTCCAAGCAGGTGCTGAATGGATAAGTACTAACTGAGTGTGTGCTGGGAAAATGTTCTCCCTCCGGGGATTAGATGCACTACAGCGGAGGAATTCCACACTAGACCAATATTTTTATGTGTCAAAAGGCCTTCATAGGGTTGAACTAGCTAAGCTTGGGGCTGCAACCTCCCACTTCCTAAACTATTTCAAATACGATCAAAAAATGGCCCTCTGGCAGGGAAGAAAATATAACTGCATTCAAAGTGAAAAGAGAAATTCATTCATTCATTCATTCATTCAGCTCATAAGCTAGCCAGTCAGCCAGTAAGTTGGATATTTATATATCCATTTTTCAATAGCTATTTACTACAGGGAATGAAGATAGTGCTTCAAAACTTAATCTTCAAGCCACATGATTTGCATTCATTTGCATATAATTTTAATCTTCAAAAATGTAGTAAAGTACATTTAATATGCATTTTGTGAAAACTTGGAATTCCTTTTGGCAGATTTTCAAGCAGAAGCATATTTCTATTGTGATCAGATTTTTTTTGCCTAATACCTACCACTGATCATCCACATGTCTCATCTTCACTAGAATTTAGTTTTGTTATCCTAAAAATGTCAGACTAATAGGTACTTTCAAAATTATCACATTAATGTCCTTAATGCAAATTTCAGCTTTGAAGTCATTCATTAACAAAGAGAAGGCCAGATCTCTTTAACTAAGCATGAACTACCTTCCTACTTCCATAACTATCACTGCCATTTTTACAGAAGTTTTAAAGGAAACCAATTAATATTTCCATGAATAGATCCTCGCCTCTGTCACCAGCTTTTTTAGTTCCCTATGTATTGTAATTTCATACAATTCTACCACTATACTGCTTTGTAAAAGCTGTATACAAATAAGGCATGACTTTGCCAGTGCAGGGCTGCTAATGTTAGTTCAATACACAATATTTCAACAACTGTGAATATAGATCATTGCTTAATTTAAATTTTACACAAATAATTACTTTTATTTTTTTAGTTTTTTTTAAATTTCTTCATGAAAGCAATTGCTAGGAAACTCAATGGGCTTCACACAGGACAACCATCAAAAAGTATGGAAAGAGAACCTTCAAGGAAAACAATGGCAAAATAAAGACATTATATTAATTTCATATAAAGATTTATTTTTTCACATGTTATACATGAAATAGGTCAAGGAATAAAGAAAAATATGTTTATTTCCAATGGAAAGATAACACTATCAACATTTTAATAACTTTTAAAAAATATCCACAGCTATAGCAGGTAACCCTTTATAATAAATATTTGAATATATTCTATAGGTAAATTACTGTGGTAGTGGTAGTCCCTAGGTATGTAAAGACAGGACTCAATTTTTGCTCTTAGGAGCTCACAGGCCAATGAAGGGAATTCATTCATTGAATGGAATGGAATTAAAACCCGGTTTACTTTGATTTGAAAGTTTAGAACCACTGACTCCACCAACTGCTGGAGAAGAACAGTGGCTGTGGTTGGATCTCTACTAAATCAACAGTTCACATGCAGTATTAAGTCTCAAGGAAGACCAATAACTCTGCTCAGTTGCAAGAGCAAGTAACAATAATTAGGGAGGTACAACTGCCAGCAAGCTCAGCCAGAAGGCCCAATAGATGTCAGGAAAGATAAGGATCAAATCCTTATGCTCCCAACCTACGTAATATCCTTCAAAGCTACAGTCTGACTATGAAATTCAAGAAAACTGAAGGGCAAATCAATTGCTTTTATGCCCGAGAAACTAACAGACAATGGCTGGATCATGTATGACAAAATAACTCTGACCCACAGACTCTGTAGCTATCACTCCAGAACAGTCAGGACTTAGGCAGTAACAACCAGCTTGCCTTTTTTTTCCCACCCCTGCTTGCAAGTGCAAACCAACCAGAGAAAGCCAAATATGCTTCCAAACCAAACCAAACCAATCAGATGTCTTGCTTCTACTAAGCCCACCCCCAGCTACACCACACCAATTACTGCCAATCAGAGCACTTTTAAAACTTTTTTCTACTATAAGGCTTTCCTTCTCTCCTGCCTCCTTGAAGTTTCTGCCCCCAAAAAACTCATGGTAGCTGACTTGCTATAGGAAGCTCTGAATGAGCAGCCTCTGTTCTCATTTGGGTGGTCTTCATGCATTTCCCCAAGCTCAAAAGCTGAATATTGGAACATTCATTGCCTCAGCTTCAAAAGCCTTGCATTTGGAAAACTAAAAAGGAAATTGTTTTACATAATCTCAAAGCAAGTGGGAAATGAGAACTAGGAAGTGAGGGAATTGGCACCTCTAGATTCTGGACCAGTCATTACCATTAACTTTGATACTTAGGAAAAGCTCATTTCTCTCTGGCCTCATTTTCATCATTTATAAAACGAAGTGGAAAGAAGGAAAAATGAGGATTAGGTCCTTGTGCCTCTGACTTTCTACATGTGTCAGTCAGTAAGCCTATGATGCACTCCAACAGGGACTATTCAAGAACAGTCTCACAGAGGGGCCGTGTACAAAGGAGCAGGCAGCTGTAGGGACACCGCAAGGCTGCAGGCATCACTCCACGGCTAGTAATGGCTGAGCTCTCAGCATGCGTGCGCCTAAAGAAGAGCAAAAGGTTCCTGATACTAGCAAGGAGAGTGTTGAGGGAAGAGCTGCTTACTGTGAGTGGTGACCTTTGGTAGAGGGACACAGCCAGCCTGAGGGAACCCTGCAGAAGCGGGTAGGGGAAACACAGCCGAACATCCCTCTCTTCCTCTCTCCCATCTTTTTCTGGGTCTCTCTTTTAGCCAAATGCAAGTAGAAGCTGAACAAGGGACCTGGACAAGTCAGCCTTCCTGTACAAAGAGCGGAGTAGGAAGGGTAGAAGTAGGTCTGGGGAAGCAAAGCAAAGACATCTAACAAGTTCTGATCCCCTGAAATTGTACACTACTTGGCTCACAGGGCTTTCGTTTGGAACTCTGATCTATGTAGATGTGTTCCTATCATCAGAATCTACATCTTTTAACCTCTTTCCTCCTCTTTATCTTTTTCATTACTTCACCTTTTTAATTCTTCCCATCCCCACTGTTTTACATTTTTCTGACATCATAGAGGAAATAGCGATCAGTGACAATAAGAAGAATACAACTTCTCAATAAGCATTCACAGGCACCTCAGTGAACACCATCTCCTGGCTTGTACTATTTTTTAATCCTGTATTAATTATATTTATATATATAGCTACTAGACTGTAACATCCATGAAGGCAGAATTGTTTCTCTTATCTCCGCATCTACCATGGCACATACACTCAAACATTTTCTGAATTAAACAGTGACGTTCCACAACAGTTCCTAAACATCGCACCACCATACATAATCTTTCTTTGTTCTTACTCTTCACAGACTCCAGAACCCCTTAAGCTAATAACCAGTTGGTTACAATAAACGCACAAGATAGCTGCCCTGCAACAAATGTGCAGAGGGCATATCATTCTGTTACACCAAAACGGGATAAACATAAAACTATGGGAAACGTTGGCTGTGGGAAAAACAGAAACAACCGGAAATGTGCCTGAAACCTTATCGTTTGATGACTGCCATTCCCTTCAGAAGAAGATGAGGATTCCAGAAGCAATGCTGAAGGACAGTGGATGAAGTGGAAGGGAAGAGTTTATCAACATGCAGCTTATTAATACTTTTGCCTTAAAAATGAAGAACGCTGGCATTTGCAAAGGATATTTCAAATGGCAGCTCCACTGTGGCACTGTAGTTCTCTAAAAGGCAACCCAAGTGCTTAACTATTTTGCTCTCAATCAAGGGAGTTAGTAGGAAAAATATGTTCCACATTACACAGCATGAGACGACTTTTAATGAGCTAAATCTGTTTTCCTCATTTCTTCCTTCTCAGTATTTACACTCAGCACCATCGATAAAGGAAGGTGGGGGGTGCTGCACTCAACCCAAAATAACTGGGAACAAGTTGTGCAACAATTTAAGAAATGTGTTCATTATATACAGAGATATAAAAATGCACTGAGATAAGCTAAACATTTTTAAATCCTTTTTTAAAAACTTAGATTTATAAAATTGAAGCTAGAAGACTTCTCATATTCCCCACACCCAGTTTCCCATCATTAACATCTTTCATTTGTGTGGTACATTTGTCACAATTAATGAACAAATATTGACATATTATTATTAATGAGAGTCCACACTTTATTTATATTTCCTTAGTTTTTCCCTAATGTCTTATTTGTATTCCAGGATCACATTTAGTTTCATGTTTCCCTAGGCTCCTTGGCTATTACAGTTTCTCAGACTTTCCTTGTTTTTATGATGATCTTGACAGCTTTGAGGAGTGGTGTGCAGGTGTTTTACAGAATTCCTTTATTTTGGATTCCTCTAATGTACTGCTTATGATGAGACTCAGTTTATAGGTTTTGGACAGAAGACCCCAGAATAAAGAGCCTTTCTCATCACATCATATCAAGGGTATGTATTAGCAATACAACATCACTGGTAGGTTAGTCTTGACCATCTGGCTGAAGTAGTGTTTGTAGGTCTTCTCCACTGTAAATTTACTCTATACTCTTTAGAAGGAAGTCACTATGTACGGCTCACACTTAAGGAGTGAGGACTTACGCTTCACCTCCTTGACAGCAGACTATCTCCATAAATTATTTGGAATTCTTCTTCATAGGAGATTGTACTTCTCCTCATTTATCTATTTATTCACTAATATTTGTATCAGTGTGGATTCACCGAGATTTATTTTTAACCGTGGGTTATATTCCCAAAGGCTATTTAAAAAACTTTTTTGCTCAGATTGTTCTAGTTTGGGTCATTGAGAGTCTTACATTTGGCCCCTGTGTCCATTTGACACACTCCTATCATTGTGGGATTTGGGGGGCACTAAAAATAACTTTCTGTCTGACACTACAAGATGCTCCAGGCTTATCTTGCATATTACCAGTTACAGGCTTAGGATCAGTCATGTATCTAAGAACTACTACTTCCTTTTACTTGAATAAGGTATTGGAATCCATGATTTGGATGCATGCTTATTGTTACTGGGGTACTGCTGTTTCTGGACACTCTCAGCATACAGATCAAGGAAATATATGTGTGTGCACACTAACCAATAATATATATACATATACAAATGTTTATATATACATCTGTGTATATATGTGTGAGTGCACATGTATCTATGTGTGTCTATACTTATATCTCCATCTGTATCTATATTAAGCTAAACAGGAATTCATATTTATGTCTCCAACTCTAATCCATTACCATACTGATCATTCTAGCCTCCTTGCTGGCTTGTCTATAATCTCTCACTCTAGTTCATATAACAAGTCCTGAATTGCACTCTGGCATATTCTCCCATGAAAATAGCAAGACTTTTAAATCAAAGTGGGATCTTCCAGTTGACAGATAGATCCACATATATAATATGTAGATTCTAAATTATATCAGGTTATTAATAACAAAGGCTAATAACACAGATTTCTTTTCAAATTATGAATCCTACCTAGTCTAAGTTAGCACAGGGGGTCTTAGCTGAGGCTGAAATGTTGAGCTTTCACTCAGTATTTCTCTTGGGGCAAGTTATAATTGGATGTCACACCTATTAACTTAGCTTCATTCTGATAATTATTTAATAATTTTCTTCATATTTCTTTTTACAACTGCATTTAGAATAGCATTAATATATGCAATGATAACATTTTGAGACACACGAACTACTTAAAATTGTAATTACTGTATGATCATCCCACAGGAATCATTAAAATTATAGTAGTACATTCAAATCGATATAAAAATAATACTGTATTTTAGATATCTAAAAAGTTCAGTGTTTCCATAAACCTTATTTTAAAAAGTCTGCATTAGCAAACATCTATATCTTCAAAATAGTCAGTGTGAATAATATCTACTTTCATTTGCACTCATAAGCTGATTAAAGCAACACTTCCATTCATTCCCGAGAGAACTGAGGATTATAGGTAAAGATATATAATACTCCTAAGGTCAGGCAGTTCTTAAATGAAAGGCCATAAATCCAATTCCTTTACTCCATGCTGTCTCACTGAGGGAAGAATACTGGTTTATTCTTGTTCCTATACTTTTGGATTCATAATCTCTTGAAAGCCTTTCCCAAGAAAGTCCTTCCACAATCTATCCAAGAGATTGATGAATGTTGAAGCAGATGTATACCTATTTGGTGAAATTATTCTCAGTAGTAGGCAGCTTATGCCATTAGTATATACCTGCACTGATCAGTAAGAGATAGTTTTGGAGTACACCTGTGTAAGCCAATTTCATCCTTTTATGAATACTCCAAGTAAACTTTCACTCCAGCCAAGATTAAGTAACAGGGATTAGGTATTTAATCCACTTGCCTCAAAAAAAAAAAATATATATATATATATATATGTAGCAGTTTGCAAGATACTTATCAGGCAATGAAGGTGACCCAAGACACAAGAAACCAGCAAGGTGAGCCCCCGAGTGCTTCAGCTCACTGTCCTGAGAGAGTTTCCAATCTATAGATGAGGGAGATGCATCCAATGTGAAACTCAGCAGACTTTCTATATTCAAGTAGTAGAGCTGAGAGTCTGAGGAGTACAAGGCAGGTAGAGTTCATAAAAAACTGGAGACAGCAAGGTTAAGAAAAGCCTCCAGAGATCTGTGAAGTCCCCACCAAATACTCAGGTGAGTCTATTACAAAATGACCTGAAAGGATTAAAAAGAACAATGCCAGCCCACACACAAGGTAAAAAATAGTGCTTCTTCCTAGTAAGCTGACTGAAACACCTCAAGATTCGGAGAACTAGGCAGACTACACAGAAGGGGAATAGTTAGACCTACACTGAACACCGTTCTGGTCTCACCTAACAAAATTTAAAGCTAAGACCTAAAAGAATAAAACTATTTCCAAGAACTTTAACTGTGTGACAGAACAATGATCAAGAACATGTACAGAAGTAAAAACAATATCCAGTATTCAACAAGGTAAAACCTACACAAAGTCTGGCATTCAGTAAGAAATTAGCAGGCATGCCAGGAATCTGAGGTGCTATAAAATCATTTACAGGTAGACTCTGATAACTTAAAGATGAAGATGAAGAATATAAATCTTAAAACCACCATTAACATAATAAAAATCTGTAGCTAGATAAAATGGAATCATTAAATTGCTCAATTAAGCCAACAGAAAATAAATAGGAAAATGAAACCCAAATAACAAGACAACAGACTTAATCTAACCATATCAAGAATTATGTCAAATGCAAATGAATACCCTAATTAAAAAGACAGATCTTGTCAGATTAGATTTTGGTTAAGACCCAAGTATATCCTACCTACATAAAATTCACATCAAATATAAATACACAAATGGGTTAAAAGTAAAAAGATGAGGGAAAAAATACCATGCAAACACCAATCAAAACATAAGCCAATCTACAATTAGAATCAGATTTCAATACTTCTGTTAACATTTTATAACATAAAATCATCAAAAAATCTATCATCTATTCCTGATAGTACATTTGAAAAATACTATCAATCAATTTAATCTAATTCAGACATTCACTGAACAATTTATCCAACACAGCAAAATACACATCCTCTTCAAATGCACCCAATACATTTATCAAGATAGACCATGTTTTTGATCATAAAAGAAGCCTCAATAAATTAAGAACATTCAAGTCATACAAAATATGTAGTCTGACAAGAATGAATTATGATAGATCAATAATAAAAATCTCCAGAAAATTCACAGGTGTTCGGAAAATAAGTAACATTTCTAAATAAGGCAGAGTCAAAGAAGAAACAAAAAGAAAATTAGAAAGTATTTTGAAATAAGTGAAAATTAAAACAAAACAACTCAAAATTTCCAGGCTGTTTCTAAAGCACACTTCAGGGGAAATTAAGACCACTAAAGAAATGCATGTATAAGAGGAAAACAAACATTTCCACATCAATTGCCTGAGCTTCAAACTTAAAAAAAAAAGAGTAAATCAATTACAAATAATCAGCAAAATGGAAATAATAAAGATCAAAGTGGAAATCAATTAACTAGAAAGTAGAAATAATAGAGAAAAATTAAACCAAAAGTTGTTCCTTCATATATTAAAAAAATACATATAAAACTGTAGGCAGGGACTTCTGGGAAGATGGCGGCATGAGCAGGGCGGCAGAAATCTCCTCCCAACACAATATTTATCTACTAAAATACAGCAAATACAACTATTCCTAAAAGAGAGACCAGAACACACAGGAAAGCGCACAGCGTGCAGCTACACCTGAGAGGACTCGGCACCCCAAGAGGCGGGTAAGATACGGAGCCGCGACCCAGCAGGACCCGAACACTCCCGCACCCCAGCGCACCGGCGGGAGGAGAGGATTCAGAGCCGGGAGGGAGTGGAAGTACACCCTGCGAAGTAGCCAGCCCTGGTGATCTAGGCGGGGAACGCTGACACACATCGCCTGGTATAGCGGAGATTGGAGAGACAGAGGGGCAGGATCTGAGCGGAGAACGCGCCAGGGTGCTTGCAGCCGGCTCCTGGGAAGGAAAAAAAAAAAAGAAAACCAAGCACTTTCTTCAGCGGTCTTAAAGAGACAGGAGCCCAGCGGAGGAGCCGGATAGCCCCGGCACACACAGCCCAGCAGGCTGGGAGTCCTGGAGAGTTTCGGACCCTTTAGCTGGCGACTGGGAAAGCGTGGCTGCACATTGACTTCCAGCAGAGATCAACAGCCTCCCATTCGTTTCCACCCCGGCCAGAGCTACAAACGGCCCTGTGGAGCGGCGCAGCCACGGCTTCGGAATAGTGGGGCAACAGCGCCACCTACAGCATCCCCATAGAAACTACTCCCACCGGGCGTTTTTTTTTGTTGTTGTTTCTTTGTTTGTTTTGGGGGGTTTTTTTGTTTCTTTTGTTTTTTGTTTTTTCTTTTCTTTCTTTTTTCTTTCCTTTCTTTCATTTTTTTCTTACTTTCTTTTTCTTTTTTTTTCTCTTTTTAAAGTCTTAAAGAGTCCAGCTGACATACATGGCAAATACCAGCGACCACTTCTATAGCTATGAAAAGACAGAGGAATATGGTACAGACTAAAATCAACCAGACAACCCCAGAGAGGGAGCCTGAAGGGATGGAAATGCACAGTCTTCCTGAAAAAGAATTCAGAATAAAAGTCATAACTATGCTGATGGATCTACAGAGAAATGTGCAAGAGCTGAGGGAGAAAGTGAGGGAAGTGAGGAAAGAAAATGCAGAAATCAGACAAGCGATCGATGGGCTTAACAGCAGACTGGAAGAGATGCAAGAGACTATTAATGGAATAGAAATCAGAGAACAGGAATACAGAGAAGCTGAGGTAGAGAGAGATAAAAGGATTTCTAGGAATGAAAGAATATTAACACAACTGTGTGACCAATCCAAACGGAAAAATATTCACATTAAAGGAGTACCAAAGGAAGAAGAGAGAGAAAATGGGATAGAAAGTGTCTTTGAAGAAATAATTGCTGAAAACTTTCCCTCACTGGGGAAGTAAATAATGTCGCAGTCCACGGAAGCCCACAGATCTCCAAACACAAAGGACCCAAGGAAGAGAACACCAAGACACATAATAATTAAAATGGCAAAGAACAAGGATAATGACAGAGTATTAAAGGCAGCTAGAGAGAGAAAAAAGATCACCTACAAAGGAAAACCCATCAGACTATCATCAGACTTCTCAACAGAAACCTTACAGGCCAGAAGAGAATGGCATGACATATTTAACTTAATGAAACAGAAGGGCCTCGAACCAAGAATATTGTATCCAGCACGATTATCATTTAAATATGACAGAGGGATTAAACAATTTCCAGACAAATGAAAGTTGAGAGAGTTTGGCTCTCATAAACCACAACTACAGGACATCTTAAACAGACTGCTCTAGAGGGAAGCACCCCTAAGGCTAAAAAGATGTCACCAGAGAAAATAAAATCACAGCAAAGAAATCAGACCATCCAAATACTAACAAAAGGCAAAGAATAAAACACCTAGTATATAAAGAATAGAGGAGGAAGAATAAGAAGGGAGAGAAATAAAGAAACATCAGACTGTTTTTACATAACTTAACAAGAAGGTTAAGTTAGATTGTTACATAGTAAAGAAGCAACCCTTGAACCTTTGGTAACCATGAATCTAAAGCCAGCAATGGCAATAAGTACATATCTATCAATAATCACCCTAAATGTAAATGGACTGAATGCACCAATCAAAAGACACAGAGTAACAGAATGGATAAAAAAGCAAGACCCATCTATATGCTGGTTACAAGAGACACACTTCAAACCCAAAGATATACACAGACTAAAAGTGAAGGGATGGAAAAAGATATTTCATGCAAACAACAAAGAGAAAAAAGCAGGTGTGGCAGTACTTCTATCAGACAAAATAGACTTCAAAACGAAGAAAGTAGCAAGAGATAAAGAAGGACTTTACATAATGATAAAGGGGTGAGTCCAACAAGAAGATATAACCATTATAAATATATACGCACCCAACACAGGAGCGCCAGCATATGTGACACAAATACTAACAGAATTAAAGGAGGAAATACGCAGCAACGCATTCATTTTAGGAGACTTCAACACACCACTCACTCCAAAGGACAGATCAACCACACAGAAAATAAGTAAAGACACAGAGGCACTGAACAACACACACTAGAACAGTTGGACCTAACAGACATCTACAGAACTCTGCACCCAAAAGCAACAGGATACATATTCTTCTCAAGTGAACATGGAACATTTTCCAGAATAGACCACATACTAGGCCACAAAAAGAACCTCAGTAAATTCAAAAATATTGAAATTCTACCAACCAACTTCTCAGATCACCAAGGTATAAAACTAGAAATAAATTTTAGAAAGAAAACAAAAAGGCTCACAAATACATGGAGCCTTAACAACATTCTCCTAATTAATCAATGGGTTAACGACGAAGTCAAAACAGAAATCAAAGAATATATGGAGACTAATGACAACAACAACACAAAGCCACAACTTTTGTGGGATGCAGCAAAGGCAGTTCTAAGAGAAAAGTATATTGCAATCCAGGCCTATTTAAAGAAGGAAGAACATTTCCAAATGAATAGTCTAAAGACACAGTTACTGAAATTGGAAAAAGAAGAACAAATGAGACCCAAAGTCACCAGAAGGAGGGACATAATAAAGATCAGAGAAGAAATAAATAAAATTGAGAAGAATAAAACAATAGAAAAAAATCAATGAAACCAAGAGCTGCTTCTTTGAAAAAATAAAGAAAATAGATAAACCCCTAGCCAGACTCATTAAGAGAAAGAGAGAATCTACACACATAAACAGAATCAGAAATGAGAAAGGAAAAATCACGACGGACCCCACAGAAATACAAAGAATTATAAGAGAATATTATGAGAATCTATATGCTAACAAGCTGGAAAACATAGAAGAAATGGACGACTTCTTAGAAAAATACAACATCCCAAGTCTGACAAAGCAAGAAACAGAAGAACTAAACAGACTAATCACCAGCAACAAAATTGAATCGGTAATCAAAAAAGTACGCAAGAACAAAACCCCCGGACCTGATGGATTCACCTCTGAATTCTACTAGACATATAGAGAAGAAATAACACCCATTCTCCTTAAAGTTTTACAAAAAACAGAAGAGGAGGGAATACTTCCAAACTCATTCTATGAAGCCAGCATCACTCTAACATCAAAACGGGGCAAAGACCTCACCAAAAAAGAAAATTACAGACCAATATCCCTGATGAACATAGATGCAAAAATACTCAACTAAATATTAGCAAACCGAATTCAAAAATACATCAAGAGGATCATACACCATGATCAAGTGGGATTCATCCCAGGGATGCAAGGATAGTACAACATTTGAAAATCCATCAACATCATCCACCACATCAACAAAAAGAAGAACAGAAACCACATGATCATCTCCATAGATGCTGAAAAAGCATTTGATAAAATTCAGCATCCATTCATGATTAAAACTCTCAACAAAATGGGTATAGACGGCAAGTACCTAAACATCATAAAGGCCATATATGACAAACCCACAGCTAACATAATACTTAACGGCGAGAAGTTAAAGCTTTTCATCTAAGATCGGGAACAAGACAGGGATGCCCACTCTCTCCACTGTTATTCAACATAGTACTGGAGGTCCTAGCCACGGCAATCAAACAAAACAAAGACACACAAGGCATCCAGATTGGTAAAGAAGAAGTCAAATTGTCACTATTTGCAGATGACATGATACTGTACATAAAAAACCCTAAAGACTCGACTCCAAAACTACTAGAACTAATATCTGAATTCAGCAAAGTTACAGGATACAAAATTAACACATAGAAATCTGTTGCTTTCCTATACACTAATGATGAACTAACAGAAAGAGAAATCAGAAAAACAATTCCATTCACAATTGCATCAAAAAGAATAAAATACCTAGGAATAAACCTAACAAAGGAAGTGAAAGACCTGTACTCTGAAAACTACAAGACACTCCTAAGAGAAATTAAAGAGGACACTAACAAATGGAAATGCATCCCATGCTCTTGGCTAGGAAGAATAAATATTGTCAAAATGGCTATACTACCTAAAGCAATCTACAGATTCAATGCAATCCCTATCAAACTACCAACAGCTTTCTTCAATGAACTGGAACAAATAATTCTAAAATTCATATGGAACCACAAAAGACCCCGAATAGCCAAAGCAATCCTGAGAAGGAGGAATAAAACAGGGGAATTATGCTCCCTGACTTCAAGCTCTACTACAAAGACACAGTAATCAAGACAATTTGGTATTGGCACAAAAACAGACCCACAGACCAGTGGAACAGAATAGAAAATCCAAACATTAACCCAAACATATACAGTCAATTAATATTTGATAAAGGAGCCTTGGATATACAATGGGGAGATGACAGCCTCTTCAGCAGCTGGTGTTGGAAAAACTGGACAGCTACATGTAAGAGAATGAAACTGGACTACTGTCTAGCCCCATACACAAAGGTAAACTCAAGGTGGATCAAAGACCTGAATGTAAGTCATGAAACCATAAACTCTTAGAAAAAAAAATAGGCAAAAAATCTCTTGGACATAAACATGAGCGACTTCTTCATTAACATATCTTCCCGGGCAAGGGAAACAAAAGCAAAAATGAACAAGTGGGACTATATCAAGCTGAAAAGCTTCTGTACAGCAAAGGACACCATCAGTAGAACAAAAAGATATCCTACCGTATGGGAGAATATATTCATAAATGACGTATCTGATAAAGGGTTGACATCCAAAATGTATAAAGAACTCACACACCTTAACAAACAAAAAGCAAATAATCCAATTAAGAAATGGGCAGAGGACATGAATAGACACTTCTCTAAAGAAGAAATTCAGATGGCCAACAGGCACATGAAAAGATGCTCCACATCGCTAATCATCAGAGAAATGCAGATTAAAACCACAATGAGATATCACCTCACACCAGTGAGGATGGCCAACATCCAAAAGACAAACAACAACAAATGTTCGGGAGGATGTGGAGAAAAGGGAACCCTCCTACACTGCTGGTGGGAATGCAAATTAGTTCAACCATTATGGAAAGCAGTATGGAGGTTCCTCAAAAAACTCCAAATAGAAATACAATTTGACCCAGGAATTCCACTCCTAGGAATTTACCCTAAGAATGCAGCAGCCCAGTTTGAAAAAGACATATGCACCCCTATGTTTATCGCAGCACTATTTACAATAGCCAAGAAATGGAAGCAACCTAAGTGTCCACCAGCAGATGAATGGATAAAGAAGATGTGGTACATATACACAATGGAATATTATTCAGCCAATTAGAAGAAAACAAATCCTACCATTTGCAACAACATGGATGGAGCTAGAGGGTATTATGCTCAGTGAAATAAGCCAAGCCAAAAAAGACAAGTATCAAATGATTTCACTCATATGTGGAGTATAAGAACAAAGAAAAAAAACTGAAGGAACAAAACAGCAGCAGACTCACAGAACCCAAGAATGGACTAATAGTTACCAAAGGGAAAGGGACTGGGGAAGATGGGTGGGAAGGGAGGGATAAGAGGGAATCAGGGGCATTACGATTAGCAGATGTAATGTTGGGGGGGCACGGGGAGGGCTTTACAACGCAGAGAAGACAAGTAGTGATTCTATAGCATCTCACTACGCTGATGGACAGTGACTGTAATGGGGTTGGTGGGGGGACCTGATGAAGGGGTAGTTTAATAACCGTAATATTGCACCTGTAATTGTAGATTAATGATACCAAAATAAATAATATAGAAGATAACTGTAGGCAAGCTAATTATCAATAAAAAAGAGGAGAAACACATTAAGACAAAAATTACCAACAGTATTACAAAGGTAATATCATAACAGAGTCTACAGATAATACAAGGCTAGTAAGGGATTATTATGAAAAACTTAACACTGATAAATTTAACAAATTAAGTGCAAAGATTTCTTGAGGGGCAAAACCAGACCTCACTCAAGAAGAAGTAGATAAAAACACTGATAAATTTAACAAATTAAGTGCAAATATTTCTTGAGGGACACAACCAGATCTCACTCAAGAAGAAGTAGATAAACTGAACAGTACAGTATTTATTAAAAAAATTGAATTTTTATTTTAAAACATTCCCACAAAGAGAACTCCAGACCCAAGCAATTAAGGAAGAAATAATATTAATTTTACACTAACTCTTCTAGGACATTAAAATGACAGAGTATTTCACAACTCATTCTATGAGGCCAGCATTACCCTGACAACCATACAGAGATATTAGAGGAAGAGAAAACTATGGAAACAGGTGCCAAACTTTTGAGCAAAATTTTAGCAATTTGAATTCAGTAATATAAAAAAGGCTAATAAAGCATGACCAAAGTGAAGCCGATTACAATTCTACTTACATTTGAGGATGGTTTAACATTTGAGAATTAATCAGTGTAATTCACCATATTAACAAAATTAAAAAATTAAAACCACATGACCTTTTAAATATGAGTAGAAAAACTATCTGACAAAACCAGATACCCATTCCTGCTCTTAAAAATAAAACACTTCTCAGCATACTAGAAATAGAAGAAAATGTCCTCACACATCAAAAGACTGTTTATGAAAAAACCTACCCTACTTAAGCTAACATTTTACCTTAAGGTGAAGGATTGAATGCTTTCCCCCCTAAAATCAAAAGTAAGACAAGGATTTTCACTCTCATACTTCCATGCAACATTGTACTCGAGGTTCTAGCCAATGAAATAGGCAAGCAAAAGAAATAAAAATAATCCAGGAATGGAAAGGAAGAAATAAAATTCTTTATTCATAGAGAACAAAACAATCTATATAGAGAACAGAAAAAAACATATATATATATATTTATATAAGTAATGAGTGAGTTTGGCTAGGTTTCAGGATACCTGATCAATACAAAAAAATCAACTGTATTTCTATATACTTGCAACAAAAAAATGAAAATTGTAACTAAAAGAGCAAGTACCATTTACAATAGAATTAAGTGATATGAAACATCTATACATTAAAAATACAAGAGATTCCTGAAACAAAAAACCAAAGCATCAAGTAAATGGAGAGTCACACTTTCCTCATGGGCTGGAAGACCCAACATTGTTATGATACAAATTCTCCTGAAATTGGACTATGATAGAAATCAATAATAAAAATCTCCAGAAAATTCAGTCAACATAATCCCATAAAATTCCTAGTAGCCTTTTTTGCAGAAATTGACAAGATGATTTTATTAAAATGCAAAGGATGTAGAATAGCCAAAATAATTTGGAAAAAAGCAACAAAGAGGAGTTATTTCAAGACTGTTACCATGAAGCTACATTAATCAAGAGAGTTATGAGTTAAGGAATAAATTCACAAGTATGAGCATCAGCTTTTCAAAAAAGTACAAAGGAAATAAAGATATAAAGTCTTGAAGAAAAAGTGCAAAGGCAGTACAGTGTAGAAGGGTACTATCTTTTAAAAATGGTATTCAAACTGTATATCATGTGCAAAAAAGTGAACTTGTATCCATGTCTCACCCATCATACAAAAGTTAACTCAAAATGGATCACATACTGGATTGTAGACCCTAAAACTCTAAAACTTCTAGAAGAAAACAGGAGAAACTTTTGCAACCTGGAGTTAGGCAAAGTTTTCTTAGCTATGACACCAAAAGCAGGACCCATACAAGAATAAACAGATAAACCGAATTTCATGAAAATCAACACTTCTATTCTTCCTATAGTTTTAAGAAAATGAAAAGATATGCAACAGACTGAAGACAGTACCATCAAAGCATGCATCAGATGAATACTTGTACGTAGGTAAGTTCAGAACCATCAGAACTCCAAAAGAAGGGAACTTATGAAACAAATGGGCAAAGTTTTGGATAGACACTTCATCAAAGAAGAAAGATATATGAATGTAAAAGCACAAAAAAGATGCTCAACACCATTACTTATAAGAGAAAGACAAATTATAATTGGCACCTATTAAAAATGGCTGAAATTAAAAAGCTTAACCATCCTAAATATTGGTGAGGATGTAGATCCAGTAAAACTCTAGTCCTGGTGCGAATGTAAAATCATACAACCATGTCTGGAAAGAGTTCACTTTAAATATACACTTATCATATGATCCATCTATTTTACTCTTAGATATTTACCTAAGAGTAATAAAAATGTGTGTTCATAAAAAGATATATGCAAACATGATTGCAGCTTTATTTGTAAGAGTCAAAATTCAGAAACAACCTAAATGTCCATTAACAGATTAATAAACAAATTGTAGTATAGCCATAAAAGGAATACTACCCTACAATAAAAAGAAATAAACTATTTATGCAAACTACAATATCAGTGAATTTCAGAATAATTATATTAAGTAAAAGAAACCATACACAAAAAGTGCATGCTTCCATTTATATTAAAAATCCAGAACATACAAACTAATATATAGCGGTAGTAAGTAGTTCATGGGTGGGATGAGGAGGTGCATGAGGGAGGGATTATGAAACAGCTCATGGAAACCTTCGGGAAAATGGGTATCTTCATTACCTTGATTGTGGTGATAGTTTTATGGGCATATACATATGTCAAAAAACATACTACAACAAAACAAATTATTGCCAGGCAAAACATTCCCAAAAGAATCAATAGTTACTATAATAGAAAAAGCACACAGAGCCAAAAGACTTACACAAACAGTTTTTAACATGGGGGCAGTCTGAGCTGGAGAAGAACTTCCCCAACCTGCTAAACTTTAAGGGTTGCCAGCTCTGCTACTGACTCGTTTGAGAATGTGTGCGGCTAGCCATCATACTGCCTCCAGACTGTACTTCAAGAGACTTAGAATGTGCTACATGGGGAACTATTACCACACAATCTACCACTTTAAGCCAATCTTTGGAGGGAAGTTCAGTAAAACTAATTTTATATACGCAGTTGAGTACTAAAGGTTTAAGAACCCACTGAAGAAAACAGAAGAAAAAGGAGAGAAAAGAGGGTGACGGGATGAAGCAGAATTTGAGGCTTTTGATGTAATAATGCCTATTAAACAAAAGGAAAGGTAAGAAAAAAAGAACTGAGATAAAATAAAAGGAATAAACTTATTTAGAATCATGTCAATTCAGGTAGGAGAAAACATAAGGAGGAGCCACAACTATGAAGCATATTCAAATAATTAGGACAATAGCTTTAATCACTGAAAATAATTCCACCACCTACCTAAGAGGGGAAAGATATAAAGAAAACCTTAACAGTAGCAGTAAGAGAATGCAGGGGTTATCAACAGTATATTTTGAGGTCTGTGGACAAATACATCTTCTTTATTTGCTTGGACTCTTTGCAGAACATTACAGAAATCGGACTCTGAGCCCATCCCACTCTGCACCCCCATTCCAGTAGTCACTTCCATCTAGCCGATCAGGAACCTAGAGAGCCCCTAAGAATCTAGCTCATTCAGCCTCAATTCCACAGCACCGATGGGCCAAACTGTACTTAGGAATTTAAAAGTCAAGTCAACTTCTATTTCTGTCACCTTCCCCCGAACACTGAGCTAGGCACTTGGAGAGATGAAATAAAGACTTCAAACATTGTACAGTCTACATATACCAGTAGAGTATGGTGCACTACGTAAACAAAGCCTAAAGTGAGCAATTTGTGCTAAGTACTTCCAACAGATAGAAAATTTGCATTCTCCCTTCTCATCCAGGGAATGCTGAGAGGCCCAGGCAGAACTCCATGAATACAAATGTAAAGTGCAAATAGATTCATGCAAGGGATACACAACTCTGCAGAGTGAGTGTATAAACAGGTGATTTCACTCCCAAGTACTATAATGCAGATAAACCTGGAAACCTCTTCCAATGTAAATAAAACAGGCTATCAAAGACAAGTACAAACAGAAATGCAACTCAATATGCAGGAGTTTTCATGAGTCAAAACTTAATATAATTCTTAAAGAATATATTGTAGATAATTTCAGCATCTTTGAATGTGACGTTATTTCCCAAGAGAATTATATTAATTTTCAAATGGCCTCCTTAGCCTTTTAAGCCACCTAAAGAAATGTGTTTTCAAATTATACAGAGCATTTCTCCTATCTCATTGGCCCAATGGCATTCTTCCAAAAACACTCTTCTGTTGTAGAAACCCTGATATGGCAATAAATTTCATTTTAAAAAGTCCAGATACTTAAGGGGCCTCTATACTAATATGAAATACATTTATTTCACAAATAAGGGAAGTCAAATAAACTATGAAGAGCAGTGAAACAGTGATGTTTTTGTAAGTTAATATTTTTAAAACATTTGTCCAAGCTCTCTTCTTTTTATCCACTTTTAATGTAATTTCCAGTTAAGTCAGTATTATTTACAGGTGTACTTCCTGGTACAATATTTATTTTAATAATAGTCCTTCATGAGAATAACGTAATACAATAACAACTATGCAAATGAGACATATTTAGCTCCTCATGGTGCAAAATGTTTTTTGAACTGATTACATTTTCCTTCATGTAATAAATTTATCAATGAAATGTGAGAATTTATTCCAGTAGTCTATTCAAATGTAAAATAAATTGTTATACCTGGAATATTTTATAGCCATATTTTAATTGAAAAACTCTCTCATATGCTATAACTCTTTTTAAGTTGTTAAATTTTGCATGATATACAAGCCAACATTTTTCTGTGAAGACTCCAACCATTTTCTATAGTCTAAGTTTTTTAATCTAATGAATAGTTTAAAATGAGTAGGGTCAAAGTACAATACAAATATATCCACATATAGCCTGGCCAGAGGCATACAGCTATTCAAAATGTATTACCTGAATTTTAATACATGAGACCAGAAACTGGAGAAGCCACATGCCAATATATTAACATGCTGAGCAGAAGTGTCATCCAGGAACGGACAGCATGGAAGACAGAGCACCTGCTAGGCTTCAAGAGGTGGTTCTGTGTGACACGTGATGCAATGAATCTTAATTACATTCAAGTTCTGCTTCCCTGATTATGCTCACTCTGCATTTCTGAATTCTGGCAAGGAGAATAAACGTTCTTAACTGTCTACTATGTACTAGGCTCACCAGTTTCACATTAACAGTCTATGTTGAGATGGGCAGAAGAGGAAGTGACCATTGAGTTCGCTAACCATTGAAACAGCTTCTTCATCTTGGAGGTGGTGAAATTCCTCTCTCTGGTGTGCTGGGTGCTGGTGGCCTTCTCCAGGTAGAATTAGTATTCTTCCCACTGTGGTGATGTGAAGCACTGTTGCCCTTTTGGTATATAATCTCTCTTCTCATCTATGATACTTGCCCTGTTTATTAATATGTAGTGCCATATTACTCTCCCTGAAATACCAGGGAGTGGTATTTGTGAACATAACAACTCAATCATGTTATGTATTTCTGAATCTAATAGATCAATGAATGTTATGCCTCAAATCACAGGATCACACTGGTAGAGGAAGTGATAGAGAACAGAATGATGACTAGAACAGCAATTGGGATTACAGAAAACTAACAATACTCATGAGCATGGCATATAGTACCTCACAAATACTACCATCCCTTTTTGCATTAATGCTTCTTTGAACTAAAGTGTTTATAATTTATGCCCTACCTTCTGTTAGGATATTTGAAGTTGCTTATAAATAATTAAATAGATACAAAAGAAATAAAAGTCAAACATGTTGAGTGATTAGGAAACGAGTCTCAGTCACACTTGTTAACATACACCTGTTAAATTTAACTTGGAATTCCTAGTCACCAAGACAAAAATTGGAAAATTACTATGGTATACAGGATCTTCATCTTAACAGAAAGGAAAATAGTATGCTGTAAGGGAAAGAAGTGACCTCGTGCTAGTACACTCTAAAAATAATACATCACACATTGATGTAACACAAGAAATAGGAAATATAAAGTAAATAAATTCTTTATTTAACTGCTGCTTATAATTGTTCTCAGTAAGAGTGAAAATATTAAAATAGAGTTCAGGATATGCATTTCTGGGCAGGCTCAGCTAATAAGTTCTCTAATGATTTAATAATACAAAAGGTTAGACATTTCTATAGCATGTCTCTCTTTCGAGAGAGAGCTTGGATTGCTACCCAGTGTTCTTTGCTGGCAACAGAAAAGAAATTCATATGCTGTGATGTCAACAGGCAACACTGGCATTTCCCTGCCAGCCTTGACCAGCCTGCTAAGCATCTTCCTTTGGTAAAAGGAAATCCCTGCTCCTTCTGTTAATCACCAACAAGCCCCAGATATTCCTCCTATCTGCCCAGTGGTCTCAGAAGTCCACTCTGGGTGGACTATGGGAGTGTCCCTTGCTCTTTGAAGCTAATCTGGCATTTAACAGTCTAAGGACTAACACTGTTTCCCTATGTGGAATGTGAAGGCATGACTCCCCAATCACTACCTGTTTGTATAAAAATTTTAAAAGGGGCAAGGCTCTACAAAATATGTTTTAATCCGCCAAAGTCATTTCTGGACTAATCAGAATGGAAACGACCATCTTTTCCTTACCTAAGCTTGGGAAAACATGAAAATTTAGCTTGGTTATTGTTCAATGTTTCATTTTGAATATTTTTACTCTTTTCATAACTAGTACTACCTATCTTGGGCTTTTAAGTTTCTGAGGAACAATGATCACCTATATTTAACTCACTTTATGCAGAAACAAACATATTATAAAAGTTAAGCAGTTTATTAAAATTGTTTATATTAATGATGATGATAAAAATGGTATAGATTAACTAGAGAGAGAGGGCAGCAGCATTTTCAAAGACAAGGACCATAATCAAAGAAACAAATCATATATAACAGGACTCACTGCCATAATACATTTATATTGGCATACAAAGCTGGCTCATACCAACTCAGGGAGCCAACTGTTAAATTTCTGGCATTTTATGAGCCAATTATTAAGCCATCACCATTTACCTTTATAATTATATAAATTTACAGTTAAATGAATTATGTTAAAAATAAATGTAATAAAAACTCATAACTCATCTCTTCATAAATATTTGACTACCTGTGTTCTTGCGACTATTTACATCTATGTTATCTGTATGGTGGGAGAATTGTATAATGGTGCGTTACTGCACATCTTTTACCAAGCTTTCTCTTAGTAAGATCACACTGGTAGGTTGGAATTGTTCACATTGGGAGTATTTCCACCATGTAATTGGCACCTGCTACAAATCAGTTCCATCCTACCTTATCCTGGCCCTGAGCATCTGTTGATAAACATTTATGAAAAAGCTTATCAACACACCACTGCAGATACTTAACCAAACTGAATTGAGCACCACGTCAGTGTACCTCTGTATAAAGGATGCAAATTACCTTTGTTAAAGTACTAATGATGCCAAATTTAAGGAAATAATTTTGCAATACTGTATTGTTACTTTGGGTAACATCTCCTTGGTTACACAGAATTTACAGAGATTTGAGTTTTAATATCAAAAGCTAACTAAAAATCTTGCATACGAGAGTTCTGACCTTCTGAAAAGTTCAGCAGTACTGTTTTGGACATTACCAATAACATTTATGAAATTCTGAAGTATCTTAACTGCTTTTCTCCAAGTCTGTTAACCACCTATGCCTGGTTAGTCTTAGCTTCTCTCAATCTCCCCAACTCCAAATACATTCCAGCACCTTTGAACACTTCCATATTGGGATTACACAAATCTAGGGTGGCCTCCAGAGTCAGAGTAAAGTGCCAGAAAAAAAGTTATAAATCATAACACTATATGCAAACATGTCCCCACATATGTTATTCAGTGATAGTAAAAAATGCAGTCTCAGAAAGCTATTTTGACATGTGTAATGATGGAAAGAAGGGAACGATTTATGCTAAAACAGGTCAATGATAAGTGGGAATATAAACAGACAAGAGAACTTACTGGGAATACCTGAACTTGAACTACACTCTCACTTAAAGGGCAACATAAAATTATATATTTTATCATATATACTTATAAAATAAAAACACATATTTTTATTAACACTGAAACTAAACCAAAATACAATAATTAATTAAGGAATCTACTCACTTTCAGGAAAAGTTAGGAATCTTTTACAATCAAATGAAGTAGAGGAGCATTGCTAGCCATTCCGGTGATGATGAAAGCAAAGGAACTAGGAAATGAAGCAAATAGTCTGGCTAAAAGAGAAGAAGGAAAAAAAATGGAAAAGAAAAGTTGGAGCAAGCCTCATATATTGTGCAAATACAAGTTACTGACAAAATCAGTGCATACTAGTCTTGGGGACTTCTTTTGATCACCATGGATTAAACAAAAACTGGTATTTTCCCTTCCTTATTCATGTTTATGACAATCAAGGGTGATTAAAAAAAAGAAGCAGCCGAAAGAACTATAAAAAGAATGTCAATAATACCACTAGCCACCAACTGCTTGTGAAATGCTAAAGGATTCAGGCGATGAATGGGTCAATGGAGAAAAAAGAAAAGAAACCTTATTATTATGTTCAGTAACCCAGATTAAGAGAGATGTAGGAGGTAATCAAGTAATTTGTGTACAAGACATCTAAAAGAATTAAAATTAGCTGAAACACACCAGGTTGTAAACTCTCTGCACTAGAAACCGTAGGCCTTTCTAATTGACTACTTAAGAAATCTAGGACTTCATCATAGGACTGAGTTTGTATTTTAGGTATGGTATTTGAAGCGTTCTGTTGCGGGGGCGGGTGTCAGGTATAGATGGTGGTATTGGGAATACAAGGATGGACAGTGGTAGACATAGAATATATGATTTTATGTTGGAAAATCCTCAATTCCAATTTTTTCTTTCCCCTTCAGCTTCTCTAGCTATTGAAAAAAAAAATCAGCCTTATTTCAAAGGGAAACCCAAAGCTTTGTCTGGTTTTCTTTACAATAAAGCACTATGAAAATAAAGCATACATAGTGTTCTTTGGTCAATATAAAACTTGATAAAAAAATACAAAGGCTTGGTGCCAATGATTTGTTTTAAGATTTCAAGTTTAAAGCCATTCTTGCTATATTCTTTAACGAGCAAAAACAGTGAAGCAGGTTCAAAGGGATAATATTTTAAGTACTTTAAGAAAAAATATAGAAGAAATATAATATGGTCTGATATTTGTGCTTTTAAAGTTCAGCACATATCCATAACCAATCAAAAGTCTAATAAATGTATATTTGCTATCAGATTCACTATTCAGAATTTTTCTATTTACCAAATTGGTGAAGTCTTTCTAAATTAGATTTTTAACACCATTCTGACTTTCATTATCAGGTATCCCAAGGGCATTAGTTCCAAAGAGCATTTTGTTAAGGGTAAAAGACATAGTCTAGCATGCTATCTGAAACTATAGCCCTGTACGCATTTTAGTAAATGTGATAAGAATAAGTTTCAGGCACTGTAAGGCAAAGGACTGTTAACATTTAAGAATTTTTAGAAGCATCCAAGTGCAAAGCTTTCTGGTTCTCAGATCTGAAGGGCAGAAGTAATGTGGATTAAAAAATAAGCAGACGTAGGCACAGAAATGGTGAAAACCAAGGTGAGATCATAAGTAGGCCCCTCCATGTTCTCTACTGTAATAATCAGGGTATAAGTAATAACAAGTATATGACATAATGGTAACTGATGTAATGGTCCTGACAAGCCTTGCAAAGTCTGATTACTGGTACAATCAATCCTTGGCTTAAAAGAATGAAGCAATCTGATATACTCAAAAAGAACAATGCAATGAAAAGTAATCAGAAAACTGGGATCTAAAGTCACCACTGTCATGAAATCACTGTCCTCAGGGGAGCCACTGAAACTGAGTCTCACTTTCTTCAACTGCAAAGTGAACTTCACTATCCAAAATGGCTTCCAAGTTTCATTCCACTCATAAAATCTTTTGATTCTCCAACATTCCTCTTTTGTAAAGCAAACTAGAAAGTGAGAAGCATGTTAGAAAATCATTTAATAAACTGTCAATTGTTTTCTTACTGCTGTGACAAGATTATTATGAATTATTTATTAGTATAAATTATTGTGAATGAATTTTAAGATGATATGAATGGCAGTTCTCTTATATGTATAAATAAAAGGAGAATATTGTAATATCGGTAAGACACTATTAATAGGTAACAATGCTGCAGAAAATTATATGAAATAATACTATAGAAACAAGACCTAAATTTGAACCTAGAGTAAACTGCTATCATTTTTATTCTGATCAGGGGGCAAGTTAGGAGTTTGTCTGTTTAGGTATCTGTGTTCACAACTCCACAGCAACCCTAAAACGATGGAGGAAAGCCTTTGAGCTTGTGCCAATTCTAAGATAAAGAGGATTTTACATTCAATTTTCTTTTGGATGAGGATTTTCTCTCATACTATAAACTTAAGTCATAAAAGTTAAGGACAATCTTTTCCATTTTCTGGACCCTTCAGGACACTGACAAACACTAAATAAAAAGCAAGAAATAAAAACAACTAGAGTCCGTGACTTTAGGAAAGCCTAATTTTTCCTATATTGACTGGTTAACTCAGAGGTTGCTTTATCTAGAGGCTCTAAATTGGCAGATTCTTAGATGGTGCTTTGAGAATAGGTGATGTCAACTCCACATTAGAAAATTTGTTCAGACAGTTTCTCATACCAGAATATAAACACCAGGACCCAAAGGACTTCCTATAACATATTAAGTCCTTATCTCTTCTATGAACCTTGACTGCAAATGAAATAATTCCCAAATGCTTGCATTTATTTAATGACTCAAAGACAATGTTTGTCAAAAAAAAAAGGGGACTGTGACTTAAGCAACTTCCTTTAAAGAGACACAAAAACCTGCTGATGAAATATATAAGGTAGAACTCTGTGCCCCTAAGACTACAGAGAAAGTATCTGGAGCAGCGCCACCCCCAACTTGTTAACTGCCAACCAGCCAACCTGAGATGCACAGCTAGTAGAAAGATGCAACTCCATCACTCTGGAGTGTTCATGAGCTATTTTTAAAAATATTAGTAAGCAAAAAATTAACTTCCACTAAATTAGAAAATTCATGTAAATGACTGGAGGAGGCCACAAGGTTCTTGGAAATGGACAAAAACTACTATGGACAATAATAATGTAATAGACTTTAAATTTCCAAAAATAGACTACCTAGGAAGGTATTTTATCTGAAGTTTAAACATGTAATTTTCACTTAAAAGAAAAAGCTGACTGGGGAATTCTGTTTGATGGCATTCTTGGTAGTTCCTGCTTCATTACAGAATTAAAACCAAACCTTGACGCCCCTTTCCTACGTTGTATAGTTGTTTTATGTTTGTGACTCGTAAGTCTTTCACGGCTTCTAAGGGATGTAAAGTAAGAATCAAATATCTTCTAATTTTTATAACACTGTTTTTACCATAATAAATGTTATGACATTTTAGAAATATATTTCAAAGTGTTCAAATAATACTTGGTCACAAAATACAACTCATTTCACCTACTTGAACTACATATTCCACTTAACAATAGAACATAGCAACTACTAACAGAGCCAAGTCATATAAACTTAAGTGAATGTAAGACAAATCTGTCTAAAGTTCCAAAAGTTGGTATTTTAATTAATGAGACACAGCAACAGAAGAAATGTTTTACATCAACACATTATTCAATATATACAATACCATATAAACAGTACTGCATAAAATGCTGTCAAAAATAGTATTTCCATGTTTGGAAAAAATATCCAGTCATTTTGTTACTACTTTAACTTGTATCACAATTTATTTACCTTGTCCTCTCCTACGTGCTTTTATATCTATCTCACTTCAATATTTTTCAATGAGGAAGCCAGGGCCCAGAGCCTTTAAGTGGTTTGTCCTGGATCATATAACAATTAGGAAAGATGTCAAGCTAGAACGCAGGATTCCTTGCTGAGAGCTCACATGCTTTTCTATCTAAAAGAAAACTTACTATCAGAAATGATGGACATCAAAAGGCTGTTCAATTTTTTTGGCCTAAAATATTTGTTATGAGAAAATATACTCTGTACCTGAATGGATAATAATACTTCAAAAGAACTTAAGTCAGATTCAGAATTTTCTACTCTGCTCAGGACAAAACCATTCATAGAGTAACAGGTAGCTAGTCATTATCTCTGTACAATCTAGACTCCTCCTCTGTGTACAGAAGGAAAATTCAACAGTCCCTATGAAGAAATGATGCAGGGCTATTACAGAAGAATATGTCTTATAAATTCTGCTGAAGTAGTCTGTCAGGTCAGAGAAGGGTGGCTAATTTCTTTGGCCAGTATCAGCATATCTCAGACATCCTACCTGAGTAGGGTGCTTGCCTTCCCTAGGTAACAGGCTCCGTTAATTTATGTTCATTAATTATACTGCCCCAGTATACCTAGTAAAATGCAAGTGGATATTCAGTTGGATACTTGAGCTTCTCCTAAGGATAACCATTAGGAAAAAAGATTGCTAACTGAACTGACATACAAATCATTCAGGAAGCATTATACAAGCAAATTTATTTACAGAACATGTATTATGTATCTACTACAGAGCCAGGTCCCATGAAGAAGTACAGAGATGACGGTCACAATGCCACAAGGAACTCAGTCTAGCAGGACCAATTGCCAAACCCAGGTCAATTGCCATACCCTACCAGGACAGATAACTTGAGGAAGGGACACCCACCTATGGTCAGCAGGAAGGAGAACACAGAGTATCACTGGCTATATATCCAACCCTGTCCATAAAGTAAATGTTGAGAGTCCTCCCCAAATTCTGTTTCTTTAAAGGCAATGGACAATTTTAAAACATGTTTTCTCCTTCAAAAGTGGTAGAAGAGAATTAATTTCTACCAGTAGATATATTGAGGGTCCAAAAATATCAATACCAGAACATGAAATAATTACACTAAAATGAGAAACCAGCAAACCTCCCTCACTTAATGTGGTCAAGGAGACACAATGCCTATTCTTACTAATATCATATCTAATCTCCAGAAATCTTACTTACTAAGTGAGAACCAAGTTTAACTTGGTGAAACTCAGTACTGAGTGTGGCTGGCCTTCCAGAACTGCCACCTCCAATGGCAATGCTGAGACTACACATTTCACCAACATAACTTCACAACTGGGCTGGAGCTCCGCCTCCTCTTAAATATTACTGACTCAATATCTGACCACGCTTAGGGGACAGACTTTCTAACACATGAGAAAAGGATAAGGGGTTAGGAGTCTCTAAGAAGGGAGAGGGCAGGACAAACACTGAAATGTGATTATCAGGTACTTTCCTGGGTGTGAATGCCAGAACAGCCCCAGGGCAGCATGAAACACGCCCCAGGTGAAGGGATCTCCCGTCCTAAGGATGAGGAACAGAAGTGTCCCCAACAGCACAGCATATGGATTCAAAAAGATGTGTGGAGTAGCTCCTGGACTGCCATAAAAACAAAGCCCGCCTTTCAACTTTGATGAAATGATTGTGAAGTTGGGTGAACAAACGAGAAATACAACTATGTTTAGTTGATGTAGATTCTAAAGAAACAGAATATTGACATCTTTTGTGCCCAGAGAAATAAGCAGTTCTCTTAAGTCCCAATCATTATAGAGTGCATGGCTGGAAAATGGTTTTTAGTCTTATTGATATTTTTTGTCTTTATTACATTGAGAATGGGAACAAAATGCTTGCAATTTTCACAGTATTTGATGCTTAGAGTATCTATATTATGACGAATATAGGTTTTCATTGCATTAGTGTGACTGTCATGCACCATCACCAAAATAACTTGTTTTAGATGTGATGTTTTGTTATTTGGTCCTTAAAGAAAATCAATGTAGATTATTTTTTAAAGTTTTTAAAAAATGGCATACTCTTCATAAATTTCTAACAAGCCCACAGCAACACTGACAAGGGAAAATAAATAGGACAAAAACTTATTAGCCAGACTAAGTTCCAGTGACCTCCTCTGGAATCCTGAGATGCAGTAATTTTTCAAATGTTTAGCTTATTGTCATCCAAGGAGATGGCAGTAAATTCAGGCCACTGCCTGGAGTCTGAAGTGCAAACAGGTCACAGGAGCCGAGCTCCAGTAATTCAGAGGAAGGAGAAAAAGCAAACAAGCAAACAAAAGGCATACACGAAGCACCTTTGCACAAGAAAGGCCTTCTTTGTTTGAGTGGGGCTCGCTCTTACAGAATCAGCAGAATCCAAAATAAAGGAATTCAAGGAGTAGTAAATTAAGTGTATGTAAAAAATGCACCTTGAATTTCCTAAATGTAAAATCCCAAAGAACCAGGCTAAGGCTACTACCAGTTTCTATTGTCATCTGAACAGTCTGCTCCCATATGACTCCTGTGGGACCCAAAATTAAACGTAGCAATTTGTTGGTTCCACACATCAATACATTTTGATACACAAATGGTACCCAGTGAAGACTCTGCATATCAGTTCATTAAAACAGTTTGGAGAGAGAAGAGTAAAAATAAAAACCTACTAATTTATTCAACATCTACAGATGGATTAAGTGCCTCCTGCATACCAGGCACATAGGATGAAATAATGGAAAAGGAGCAGTCTAATGGTCTAGATAAGGGGACTAATATATTTAACTCTGCGATAAGGGCTACAAGAAGGGCACACGCAAGTATTTTTGTAGGTTTGGTAGGGCATGGCAGGAACATCTATCTAGCCTAGGGGTGTTGTGTCTGTAACGTCAAGGAAGGATGGTCACGGAGACCTGACTTCTACGGAGAGTCCAAAGGGGAAGAACAGCCAAGACAGGATGGCAAAGGGGAGACAGCAAAGCACAGAGGTAAGAGAGCTTGCCTCACCTAAGGAACTGCCGGGACTGCTTTCAATACGATGGACATCTAAAATCCATGGGAGAGGCTGGAGAAAAGGGATGTTACAGGGAAAAGGAAGAGCCAGATTACATGGGGAACACAGCATTTATACTATTCCTAGGGACAAGTGTAGATTAGAGAGAAATTCAAAGAATGAGAAAAGTATTACAAGATATAAAGGAACCATCATAGGTTAATGGAAATTTATTAGTAACAATTGATTAAGCTTTTAGAAATGTAATTTCTTATGAATAGATAATTTACAAAATATAATAATCTTACAAAATGTAATTTCTCATGAATAGTAGGTAAAAGATGATCATACTTTCAGAGTTTGGGTACTTATTCTTTTACTGTATTTGTTTTGTGGTTTATTTTCATATACTATCTGTCACTACTGATTCTTGGAGTTTTATGGTTGTGATACTTAACTGACTGTTGATTACAGCAAGGTAGGTTTGATGTTCATGTGGGTTACATTTGTAAATCAGTTGCTTCAAACAGAAATAATTTCTCCCAGAAGCAATGTTACCCTTGGTGGTTTGGTTCCCTGACAAGCTCACAAATGGCCATTTTCCACTTAAGACAAATAAGGATGAATTCAGTTGTACCTAGCTACACTGAACTTGGCAATCAACCTTCAGGGCCCACACAAATGACTTATCTTCTTGTTGGTCTCCAACACCCCAAAGCAGAACTAATTCCTCCATCCCAGGCACTCGATATGCTGTGTATGAAGGTTTGCATGCCATTCTCCCGTCTCTCCACTGTGAACCCAGGACTGAGTCTGAATCCTGGCACAATAAATAATAAAGGCTTCCAGAATTATATTTCTACCATGGGAATTAAGGAACAGCAGGAAATATCTCATGCTTTCTCACACTGACCTGAGAGAACCGCGGCGGGGAACTGGAAGCTTCCAACATGGCCTTCCCTCCTTCTTACAGACTTGTCTCTCCCCTTCCTATTCTCCATCCTACTGCTTCAGGCTCTCCCCTCAGAAAGAGAACTGTGGCAGGGTAAAGTAGAAACAGTATTGCGGGGAACTTGGCAGCAACTGAGGAGTGGTGAGGGTCGTGCTCACACAGCAGGGGAACCCGTAGCAGTGAAAGGAAATGCGAGTATCTAGGCACAGAAGGAGCACCCCGGAAGGGTGACTGTGTCATGGGGGAGGGCAAGGGGTCAGTGTCTATACTTGGGGTATTATTCCTGTAACAGAAAGGCATAGGCTGTCCTTTAAGCATGCACATAAAGATCTTCTGGCTTAATAGGAATTCAATAACTTACAGGTCAAAACAAAAAAAATACTCCCTGACATCTTCAAGAAAATACTCCCCCTGACATCTTCAAAGTCATTCAGAGAAAAAAAATAATTAAAAACAATTCACTTCGTAAAGACTTGCCTAACTGGATAAATTCCATGAATAAAGCCTATGCTGCCCCTCATTAGCAGGCATGTACAATTTATAACAAAGCACTTTCCATAAGATAAGCCTTCCCTAAGACAGGTCAGGAAAATAATTCTTCTGCCTGAGATCATCCTTTATTTACTGCCCTATCTCCAATACTCACTCACACTTACTGTGTGCACCGGGCCCACTTCTGAGCCCAGCCTGAGTGTTCTCTCATTTATCTATCACAGCATTCCCAAGTAGGTAGCTGATTCCTATTCCCTATTTCCCAAAAAAAGACACCTTTGAACCCATAAACTCTGGCTCTCAAGTCTGCCCTCTGAATTGTTATAATAGGTAAAAAAATGAATTAAGGAAGAAAGAAAAGGCTGAAAACCAATTTTATATTCTGAACAAAAAAGCTGCAAGAAATCTCTTCTTACATTAGCCCCAAAATCAATTTAGCAAGGAAAAGCTGCAAGTAATGCCACTGGTATTTCAAAGGCAGAAAATCAACAGGTAAGGACAAAGGTTCTGAAGCCAGACTGTGTGGGTTTGAATCCCAACCCTACCTCTTACCATCTGTAAAATATTAAATCTCTCTGCATCAGTTTCCTCATATGTAAAACTGGTTGCCTGTAAATGAGTGTCTGGCACGTAATACGTGTTCTGTATGCATGAGTACTGTGATATGAACTGAACTGTGTCCCCCAAACCTCCAAGATTTCATGTTGAAACCCTGACCCCACACCCCCGAATGATGACTGTATTTGGAGATAGGGCCTTTAGGAAGGTAATTAAAGTTAGTTAAGAGCATAAGGATGGGGTCCAGTCCAAAAGGCTGGTGTCTTTATAAAAAGGCAGGGAAACAGCAGAGAGAAAATTCTCTCTCTCCCTCTCCACAAATGTGCACAGAGAAGAGGCCATGTGAGACACAGGAAGAAGGGGGCCTTCTCCAAGCCAGGAACAGAGGCCTCACCAAAAACCAGCCCTGACTAGCACATGCTGATTGTGATTATACCAGGTTTTCTCCACTCAAGTCAGTGTTGATTATTTCACAATGTCACAAGCATGTTCTAGACTTAACCACCTCCCTTGAACGAGGAGCTCAGGTATGAAGCCGCTATGAGACAGATCAGGTTGCCAAGTCAGTTACAATTCTTTCACTGCCAGATCAGTTCAGCATAAAAAATAAAGAGTTTGTGGCATAGATATCTTCTTGCTGAATCCAAATTAAAGGAAAACACCACAACAGGTAAATAGAACAGAAACTTTAAAGGGACAAGAAGTCTTTTAAAAGTGAAAAAGAATCACAAATCTGGAATACTACCCTTCCTTTTGCCAGATGTAATTTGAACTAACCAGCTTTTAATGAAGGTCCAATTATTACTAGTAACCAAGAGTATAAAAATGAAAACACTCTATCAGAAATATCCATATTTAATCCAAGAGAGTAAGGAAATTGTAAAAATGGATAAATAATACATTGCTTAATTGGAAAGATACGATAGACACATTTCTTGCACTTTAGTTGCACTGAATCTCCTTTTCATACAGTTGGTTTAAAATATTTGGTTAAAGAAAATACGGATGACTGGTGTGGCTTTATTCAAGCAGATAAACAACCAGGAGTGCCTTAATATATATTTAGCAAACAGTATCATTTTAACAAGGAATGAAACTCATAAGTGATTTGCTAATATGAAAAACAATTCTCTCATGCATATGCAGTGTGGGAGATAGCTATTTCAAACAAAGGGAAAGTCACAGCTGTAGCACGCCAGAGAACCAGAAGATTCTTAGATAATTAGGCTGATCAACATTCTGGCTTAGCAAAACCAGTGACATCACACTCTCCATACCAGAGTCTAACACACTCTCAGCTCACAACATTCATGACTTCAGTTGTTTTACATAAGAGATTTAACTTTCATTGTTTCTCATCAAGCAAACTTTTAACAGCCCTATTAGCCTAGAAACTCATAGAATTAGAAAATGGATAAATACATCAGAGAAATGCAGATTAAAACCACAATGAGATATCACCTCACACCAGTGAGGATGGCCAACATCCAAAACACAAACAACAACAAATGTTGGCGAGGATGTGGAGAAAAGGGAACCCTCCTACACTGCTGGTGGGACTGCAAATTAGTTCAACCATTGTGGAAAGCAGTATGGAGGTTCCTCAAAAAACTCAAAATAGAAATACCATTTGACCCAGGAATTCCACTCCCTAGGAATTTACCCTAAGAATGCAGCAGCCCAATTTGAAAAGGATAGATGCACCCCTATGTTTATCGCAGCACTATTTACAATAGCCAAGAAATGGAAGCAACCTAAGTGTCCATCAGTAGATGAATGGATAAAGAAGCTGTGGTACATATACACAATGGAATATTATTCAGCCATAAGAAGAAAACAAATCCTACCATTTGCAACAACATGGATGGAGCTAGAGGGTATTATGCTCAGTGAAATAAGCCAAGCCGAAAAAGACAAGTATCAAATGATTTCACTCATATGTGGAGTATAAGAACAAAGAAAAAAACTGAAGGAACAAAACAGCAGCAGACTCACAGAACCCAAGAACGGACTAATAGTTACCAAAGGGAAAGGGACTGGGGAAAATGGGCGGGAAGGGAGGGATAAGAGGGAAAAAGGGGCATTACGATTAGCAGATGTAATGTTGGGGGGGCACGGGGAGGGCAGTACAACTCAGAGAAGACAAGTAGTGATTCTATAGCATCTCAGTACGCTTATGGACAGTGACTGTAATGGGGTTGGTGGGGGGGACCTGATGAAGGGGTAGTTTAATAATCGTAATATTGCACATGTAATTGTAAATTAATGATAATAAAATAAATTATAAAAAAAAAAGAGTAGAGTCTGGTAATCAAAGCTGAAAAAAACTATCAGCACATAGTAAGAGATCTGAAATGGCACAATTCATAAGGCCATAATAAAAACAACAAAAACAGTCTATTAAGCACTTTGATTCACCAAAGAAGAATCATACTAAAAAATACATTAACAAAAAAAAAGAGAGTAAATACTAGGTTCAGGATAAGTGTATCACTATGCATATTACTGACCTCACTAGAGGATTAAACACTTAAAAAAAAAACACCTTTCTCTCAAACCAGTAAATCATTAATAGCCATAGTGATTCACATTTCTGACAAAAATAAAATTATATTTAATTTTTTAGTGGAAAGCAGTTGTTGCCATTGTACATTGACTCCACTGAGGTCTCAATTTTTATCAAAATTTTTAATTCATGTTTTAATCTGAAAAATCATTTTAAAGTTAGCTTTGTTCTGTGATGCAAGCAATTATATAAATACACTAAATTTAAGAATTAAGCTTTTGCAGTATAAATGAATAGGCAAAAGGACCTGAGTCTCTAGAACAGATGTTCACATGTATATTTTTATTCAAAAATTTTAATAGAATTAAATTGGGCCTTAAGTTTTTATTTACCAATATTGTGATACTTATTTATATTATATGCAATGGTATATAAAAGTCACTAATGTGCTCTAATGCATTCCCAAGAGTCAAGGATTGAGCTCCAAGGCAGATTAAAGTTCTGGTCACTACATTCTCCTTGAAAGTAAGCATGCACAAAAAATAAGAATTATGTGGCTGATATACATAAATTAGCTGTTCACATGTTATTACATGCAAACAAATCATTATAGTTACACATTACTAAAATCCACCCTTCCAGTGAGAGAGAACACCTTTGAAGCACTGCCTCCTCCAAAGGGATTGTGACCTGTTCTCTGAACGATGTGATGTACTAAGGACAAGACAAATATGGCAGATTCCCATTTTCCATGTCAACGTTCACCCATTCAGACTACAATCCTTGTTGAGTGTCACATTAAAAAGTGCAGTGACATATCTTTTTTTTTCTTTCTGAATCAGATGGAATTTCTCTGAACAGGAAAGAAAAAATTATTATTTTTTCAACTCCCATATTTGAAGAGCTATGGTTTTAAGAATCCACCAATGACATTTTTCAAGGTCAATATTCTCTGTGTATGTACGTAGATACATATAAGCCCCCAAATTCAGTTATCTCCCACCTAGATATGCAGCTTCTAGGTCCTATAAAGTCAGTATACCAAATAGAAGCCAAGAATTACCATAGACTTGTATTAGGATTGTTCTAAACATTGTTGGAGGTAAAAAGATAATTTGCAGGAAAGATCTTTAACAAATATACAGAAATGGCAAAAACAAATAAATAGAAGGGGGGAGGGATTATAGAACATATTATTTATAAATGTATTTAGAATGCATTTATATTATGTATAAATTATATTAGAATCTTAGTTTCATGCAAGCTTTCCTTTCTTTCTAGATGATAACCATTATTTGCCTATAAGAGGCTACAATGCTTTAAAAATCAAATTCTATAATTTTAGATAATAACTAGTACTGCTAAGGTTTCTATAGTTACCCAGGAAAGGGTCATGACTGTCTGAAACACATACACTCTCTCTGATAATTAACCACATCATGATAGACTGACAACACTTAATGATTAATTAGGCTAAGAACTCAAATCCTTAGCAGGAGGTAAAAGCAAAGAATTTCATAATGTACTGAACACCTCCCGGAGAGACATAGAATACAAATAGAGCTAAATTTTAAAATGCAGGTTTGCAAATTCAGTATTACTAATATAAATGTCTCCTTGGGAGTCCACAGCAGAAGAAATTAGGAATCTTCTGCTTGCCAAATACAGCCATACAATCACAATGAAGCTTTTGCAAAATAGCTCAACTGAATCTATTCAATGCCGCCTTATATACAAAATTCACCATTCTCCTCTCCACTTTTCAGTGAAACACAATTTATAGTTTCCTCAAAAGGCAAGTTAGGTAAGTCTTCTGCATGCCAGACCTTACATTGTTCAGAGTTTTACAGTTCACAAAACATTTTTGCATACTTTGTGATATCTGATTTCATTGGGTAAGTGGCTGAGCCCAGGTTTTGGAGTTAGATCAATCTGGCCTTGAATATCACCTACTCTATCACTTATTAGCCAAGGCACACAGGGATTGCTTAACAGGGCATGTCTATTGTGATTAATCCTGATTTACCAATGCAGTGGTTGGTAGGGGAAAAAAAAAGGCAAAGACTACCAAACATGTTAAGTCTTCAATTCTCTAAATTTCTGACCTGTACTTCTCCTAAATATTTAGACTGTCACCTAAAAGATGACCTACCATTATATCCTCTGACAGATGTAAGAAATGACTACTTATTAGACACCTAAATATTTTACTAAATATTAAATATTCTGAATGAACCATATGGCTAATCCCTACCAGTTCTGTTAAAGCCATTCATTTACCAAGAATATATATTAAAACAGCTGCCATGTACCAGGTATTGCATGGGGGATTTAGCAGTTAAAAACCAATAGAACTACTCTCTGCGCTCATGAAGCCTATTTCACTAAAACATTTATATAAGGAGGGTGAAGTATAGAAGGAAGTGGACAAGCCTAGTTAAGGGTATCAAGGCAGGCATCTATGAGAAAAAAAAATCAGAGACCTAAGGGAGGGAGTTGGTGCAGTGAAGAGGACAAGCTAAAGCAAACCAAGCAGGGGAAATCATGTGTCAAAGAAGCAAGTCTGAAGAGAGCCTGACACGTTGAAAGATGGAAAGAATGATTGCAGCCACATGAACACAAGTAAAATGGTATGAAATGAGGCTGGAATGATAGGCAGGGCTCAAAACATAAAGTTTTGTCAGTCATGTTAAAGACGTTGGTCTGTATCTTAAGAGCAATAAGAAATCATGCAAGAGTGTTAAATAAAGAGTAACCTGATCAGAAGTGCATGTTTAAAGGATCACTGTGACTGTCCTAGGAAAGTGGGTAGAGAAGAGGAAACAGCAGATTCGAGGGTACCAATTGGGAGGCAGCAGGGCAGGCAGGAGACAGCAGATTGGACTAGAGTGACAGAAGTGAAGACAGTAAGAAGGATTCACTGAGCACTTTGGAACTATAACTGCCAGGACTTGGCACACCCTGCTGCCAAGAGAAGACACTTTAGCTAGTTCCACTTTTGTAGAGTTGCTATTTACTCAATCCCACTAGAAATTTCAGACTTGCTCAACATTGCACTTTACTACTATCATCCAAGTTCAACCATCTGGCAAAATATACACATTCTACCCAAATTGGTGTCTCGGGTTAACCACGCCTCTCCATTTTCACCGTCACTGCCTTGGTTCAGGCTCTTATTAGCACTTGTCCTAATGTTCTACATCTCCACCATCTCTCTCTCAATTCTAACACAACCTCCACCTCTCAGCCAGTGCTCGGTATACCAAGCCTAGTCAAGGTATCAGAGATGAAGGAGTTGGCCCAGTGAAGAGGACAAGCTAAAACTTAACTAGCAGGGAAAATCATGTGCAAAGGAAGCAAGTCTGAAGAGAGCTTGAGACTTTGAAAGACAGACAGGATGGATGTAGCCACATGAACACAAAGCATTTCTAAAACGCACAGGTGACTGTGTCATTTCCCTGCTTCAAAATGCTCAATGGCTCTCAGTCACCCACAGAATAAATTACCAGACAGTAACATCTGACTCTACAGGAAACACTTTACAAAACTCTGTATTTTAATAAAACCACAAGATATAAAATACATAGAATGACAATCTCAAAGGTACAGAATAAGACATGGATTTAGCCACTTTCTTTTCATTTCATATAAACTTTTATGTTTCCTTCCATTACTCTGTTTTCCACCACCCTCATCCCTTAAACACACATCAAAGCAGTGCGCTAGAAAGAGTGCTGACCTGAAATCAGACAGCCTGGGTACTAACCAAATGGTACAATGCCTTCAAATGTTCAAATGAGTTCTAGCTCCAAAGGAAAAAAAAAAAAAGTTTCTATTCTTATTTCAAATGCTTTCTAACCATCAAAATGATTGGATCATTACTGGCAAACTGAATGTTCTGTGCAACTCATTTACAGGTGTCTTTCTCAACTGTGATTCTTCTAAGCCTTCATGAATCTGCAAGTCAACTTTCTATATAACAGGAATGAACATATTATTGGGTTTACTTATCATCACCACGCAACAAAGCCAAGGTGCATCATGAAATGATCGGATGCAAACCTTTGGCTTCCTTCTCATTCTCATGGGGGCATTATCTTCTACTCACTTCCCTTCTCCATGTCACACACCAATTCCCACTTTACCCACCCCCATTATACCTTTCTGCTTCTTGAGATCTCTGGTCCACAGCCTATGCATAATTAAATACTAACATAATCTTACTCTCCTGGGCTTGAAATTTCCCTCCTTAAGAGAAGGACAGAGAGGAGGCATCACTTTCCTTGACTACATCCTCTAAATGCTCTCTGGTGCCTCTGATTCCACTTGGATCCCTACCATGGTGGCTCTGAGGTTTGGCTGCTCAGGCCCAAAGCAATGGTTAGCAAACTTTCCTCTTCCTGAACTCTAACTACAGAATGGTAGCCAAGGTTTATTATATAAAAGGCAAAGTTTCACAATTTTGTTCTATCTAGGGAGAAAAAAAGAATGTACGTGGAAAAGGGAATCAGAAATATTGCATAAAATTCTGCTTTTGAGAAGTGGCCACTTGCCTACTTAAGACCTAACATAATGAAATATTACTACTGGTAACCAGACTACCACAAAAATGATAAAGATATTCTATCCCTAGTAGCAATCTGTTCTGTACTCGCATGGTAACCTAAATAGAAACTATTCGCTTACCTCACCTCTGAGACTAACAAGTTCACCCAGACTTTATTTTCAATGAATCACCTTCATATTAAAGATCTTATTCAATTAAAGCTTGTCATCCTATCAAACACTTGCAAGCTCTCAGGGCTTCCAACTCCCCTTCTACTCACTCATGTCAGTCCCAAAGAAAGAAAACATACCAACAATTATAACTGCTACCTGAAGAGTATTATTTAAGCATTTCAGCAAAATTTCTCAGGCGATTATTTCATTCAATAATACTCTTATAGAAAAGGTCAAATAATAATAAAATTTTGTGTTAGAAGATCATGAGACCAAGTATTCGGTTATTGGCAGCTTTTCCTAGCTAGCAAAAACCACAGAAATTCCGGAGTTTCTGCCGACAAAACAAGGCAAAGAAAAGTAAACTTCTATTCCAAGAGTTAAATATGGCAATACTCCTTAACTCCAGCATTCATGCTTCTAGGAAATATGCCCTCACAAAATATTCCCCAAGAGAAGGTGAGGTATGTGCAAGCCAAAAAGATTTTAAATAGCACGAATTATTCTTACTGATTTAACCACATTGTTTATTTGATTTCTCTATTCAGATGGCAGGGAGCTAACAGAGACTACACACATTGAAGGCACGTGACAGAAACTGAAGCCCTAAGAAATCACCAGGAGAGACAGCTGAGTCAGCAGAATTACTCTCTGGGGCTTTGGGTGGGGGCGGTGAACAAAAAGGCTTACACACTCTGAGGTTATTGCTCTCTTATGATGGAGAGAACAGAATCACCATCACTAACTTCAGCCAAGTCACAGAGGTTTCCTTGGGTTGAGATCTTGGGTTTGCATTAAGAGTTCCTGAAATCAAGCCCTGACCCCACCACCTCCATCTGCATGACCAAGGAGAAGTCACTTTTTCCTTTCCTCAACTCAAAATAAGGATGACAAGACACATTTCATAAATGTTTGGGGGATTAAGAGATAACATTATGTGAAGTTCCAGGATAGTCTCTGCCAAATGAGTACTCAATTGTTGTTACTCTCATTATTAGCTATATCTATGATCAATATCTAATATAACAAACTTCACTGAAAAAGAAGAAAATTGTGTAAAACTGCTCAAGGTAATTGCTTAAACTTTGGGTAGCCAAAAAATACTTTTATGCAGTATACTCATTTCCTGACAGCTCATATATGAGGGTTTTCTTATTAGTGTTTAGCAATTAAATTGCTTTAACCACTGGGTTTTTAAGTTATCCAACCATATCATCTTCATGAAACATAATTAAGGAGATTTGGGAATCTCAGGGTTATTATAATCCAGAAATTCAGGTAATAAGCATTTCTATTGACAATATAAGAAAGGAAATTAAACATTCTTAGGTCTTTAGAGAACATTCAGTAAATCATATCTTTCTAAAAAATTATTGTAAGTTGAAAGAGTTACTAATTTTGGCAAATGTAGAGAAATGCCATGATTTCTTATTGGGAGAATTAGGTGCACTTTTTCCCCTAACTCTCAACTGTAAATAACTGAAGAGTAATACTGAAGTAAATACAAGAAGATGAAAGATATACCAGGGAATTCTGACTCTGGGTGGACTTTAGAAACATACAACTTGATATGATGATAAAATTTTCACAGTAGGGTTTTTGCAAAGGTAATTTTACTGTTTTTCAGGTTACAAACTAAAAAAAAATTTTTCTAAAAGGTGATTCTAAAAGAAGCAATCAAAAAGTAGGACAGACAACATTTAAGCACAAGTGGGAAAGAAAAGTCTCAGGACAGATGTTGAGTTAGCAAAGGGTCTAAAAGGCTTTACAATAACCAACATTTGCTGAGCCCGACTGTCCCCTCCACTTATATCCCAAAACTGCTTTTCACCTATTTGAAAATGTGATTTCTATGTCTACACAAGCTTAGTTGTTTTTCTTTAATATTCAGTTTTTAAACAATTATATCAATTACATGTGCCACAAATAGGTACTGATAATTTGAGGATGACAAAAAAAAAAAAAACACTCCCCCATCTTCACAGAGCTTAGACTCTAATGGAGGGAAGAAGACAAACAAATATGTAACACCAGTGAGTAGCAAGGGCAGTGAAGAAAAACAAAGCAAGATAATAAAGAGGGGCAGGTGCTGTTTGGGAAATGGTAGGAAAGGAAGGCTTCTCTGAGGACACGGCATCTTCTCTAGACTGGATAGTTTATGCACGAGTCCACCCCCCCTGCCCAATTCCTGTGCTGAAACCTAAAACTCAACGTGATGGGATCACAGGGTGGGGCCTTTGTGAGTGGGAATGGATTAGTGGCCTGAGGTACACAGAGAACCGGCAAGTGGGCTCTTTCCACACAGCGAATCCGCCAGCACCTTGATCTTGGACTCCCGAGCCCCCAGAACTCTGAGATAGAAATTTCTGTTGTTTATTTGCCACCCAGTATATAATATTTTTGTTAGAGCAGCCCAGATGGACTAAGCATCTGAGTAGAAATCAGAAGGAGCACAGCAGCCATTAAGTATCTGAAAGAAGAACCTTCCAGGCCTAGGAAACAGAAGGTACAAAAGTTCCTATTTGGGAAACTATAAATTCAATGTACAGCACTGAAGCTAGTGGGGCTGGAGGCTAGTGAGGAAGTCAAAAGGAGTGGAAAACCCGGCCGCAGCAGCAGGCAGGAGCCACCAGCTGATGAACACTGTGGATTTTACTCTAAGTGAGATGCAAAACCATTCAACAGCTCTGAGCAGGAGGCGGCAGTCAGGATGAACTTTTATAAGTTCCTTCTGGCAGGGCATGTAGGGACACAGAGGGAAGGGGGAAGTAAGGTACAAGGAGAAGCAAGGAGGAGGTTAGAAGGCTACTGCAGTGGTCTGAGAGAGACAATGGCAGCTTGTACTACCATCCAAGCAAGAGCAGAGGCTACAAGAAATACTTGACTTCTGGACATATTTCAAAGGTAAAGTCATCTTTATATTTCACTGGTAAAGCCAAACACATTGACACTGGAACAATGTGGGGATTAGGTACACTGCCTCCCACCCCCATATCCCCTGCACAATCGAAAGTCTGTGTATAACTTTTGACTTCCCAAAAACTTAACTACTAATAGCCTATCATTGACCGGAAGCCTTACTGATAGCATAAAGTCAATTAATACATATTTTGTATGTTACATGGATTATATACTGTATCCTTACAACAAAGTAAGCTATAGAAAAAAATCAAATAATTACACATCTCCAAAAAATTTCCCAAAATACTGATTGAAAAAAAAATCCATGTATAAGTGGACCCATATTATTTAAGGGTCAACTGTCTTCCACGTGACCTCATTAAAAAGAAAGCCATCTTTTACCAATTTGTTTCAGGCTTATTTAAAAACATATCATTGATAAATCTATTCATACCAATGATACCAAATTCTCCCAGAGACAAGAAAATTAATCTTAAGATTAATGTAAAGTATATGTCAAGTCAAAATAATAAAATCTCCTTCCATGAAGCATCCAAGGTAAGGCAGAAAGTTGAGAAGGAACAGAAGTTGGCTTTGAACATAATTTGAAGGTGTCTTTCTTCCAAGTAGGCCAAATGACACATATGCCCATTTATTTTTCACAACAACCTTTAGAGAGAGCTAGAACACATGTTGTTTTATGAAAAGCAGACAAAATACAATTTTCCATTTGTTGCCTTTCAATGGGAATACTCAAATTTACCACTCACATCTTTATAAAACTCAGTATTATTGTAATTTTATGGAGAAACTGAAGTTTCCATAATTTACACTGAATTTTTCTATTTTTTTTATATTAAATCCTATCTGTCTCTGCTTTCTTGACAACAAATGTGCTTGTCAACGGTTCCCTTATAAAAATGCAAACTGTAAACGGTATAAACTTCCTTTATATTAAACTTGAGTGGCTGCTGGGGAATCAAACCAAATGAAAACTAAAATGCGATATATTCCTATTAAAACCACAAGGCTTAAAACGACAAATAGTTAATTATTCCTCAGAATCTTAACCCATTGGGATCAACTGTATTTGTGCTTGTCTTTGAATTAGACTTTTTCCACCACTGACTTTCCATCTCTGCTAGGACTAAGCAAATAAAAGTAAATTGGTTATTGTGGTTACAATGCTTTATCTACAGAATAAGAAAACCTTAACTCCTTCAGCTCTGACTATAATGAACAGAAGGTAAATACAAATGCTATGTCCTCTTGCCTTGGGAAATGTCACTAGATGGGTAAACATCTCATTTGGTGAAATTCAAAAAGTTATATGTAAAAACACTAACTATTGTAAATAACAACGATGCCAAGGCTTATTTAGAAATAGCCTAATCTCCATATTCAATATGGAGTCATTAAAAAGAAAGTCACTTTTATTAATTTGTTTTGTTCAGGCAAAGACAAGGTAAAATAAGCATAAATTGTAGTAAGGAATTCTCGGGATCTGAAACCATTTAAGTTACTTTATAAAAAGTCAAATATAGAAAAAGAATACAACATAAAATTTTTGTCTATCACACTTAAATTACAAGTCTTGCACAATGAGCACATACTATATTATGTGGTCAATAGACTTTTAAAGTCTCCCTCTAAAAGTCATACACACAAAATATCGCTGTTCTTATACGCAAGCATCAGTGCCATAAAAACACAACAAAATATAATCATGAAACCCATAGCTGTGAATGGATGTATTTTTAAAGACATTCAGAAAAAACATTTCTTTAAATCAAACACAGCAATTTTAAATGGTTCCCTGACAAACTATAATTAACCACTGAGACATGCTATTGTACAGTACAATTCTCTTATTATTTCAGAGGGCCACAGCTTCCTGACAGCAAAGCTAGAGAAGCCACCTCTGGGTGTCTGTAAGCACCACACCTCAAGAGCCCCAGAGCAGCTTAATTCACAGAGACTGTAAGGGTGCTACCCAACACATGCTTACACACATACACATTCCAACTGAGCAACTCAAGACAAAAGACAAAAAATGGAACCCATTTTGAAATCAAAGGGGAAAAAAAAAACTATAAATTACTGTAATTACTTTAATAGCCATTTCAGAAAGGATACTAACAAAGGCCTGGTTTCCTCATGCATGCACACATGCCTGCTCCCATCCTTAAGAGGGCCCAGGCTATTCTTATCTACAATTCTTACCTAACACCCGCGATTTGCTAAACAATGAGCCTAATTTATATCATTTCAATTCTGGTCTGATTGGACGTTTTTCCTTCTCTCAACAGAAACATGACAATCTGCAAGTTATTTGTTAGGAAAAGCAGAGCTCAGGCTGCTGTTTGCCAGAATGGCACAAGAGATTAAAATTTTTCTAAACACATCTTGGTCAATAACAAAACAGCTACAGAGATCCCTGAAAGGACATAAGTGCCTGTCAGGTGTTAATGCAGGTGGAAGGTGGGAGAGAGATGAGTAGTTGAGTCGGGTCGGGGGGAGTGAGGTGGTTTCAGGTGGTGCCAGGAATGTGGGCAGTGGAATCTGTTCCTTCAAAGGGGCAGAAAATAAAAATCTCATATGTACCTCTCAAAACATTATGCCTGATCCATAACAGATCTGCAAAAATATTTGTTGGCTGACTTAATAAATAGTGACCATTTCTGAGATTGAACCTGGTACATTAACAAAGGATATAGACACATTGTTTTGAAAATATCAGAAAGCAGAATACTCCATTCCAGACTCTTCTACAGGAATATTACCACTAAACTAATTTCAAAACCAACTCCGCAAATCATTTACTTCAATCAATCCCTTATTGTAACCTCATAATATACCATTTTACAAAAGGGCACCTTTCTGCTTCATAAGCTTTAGAGGCAAATTAGTTTCCTCAATTTTTTCAATTTAGGTCCTTTTGCCTTTGATTTTAAAGGCATTCATAGCTGCATTTCACTTTTCCGTGGATGAATATAAACAAGATTTCACCAGTACAGGAGCTATTCTGGCCTAGATTGGTCAAAGGCATTACAATGTTGACAGTGCATATAGCATGAAACAAAGTATAACAACAATAGCACATTAGGAGTGTAGCACAGTAATATTTTTAATAGTGCAATTTTTAAAAAATATGAAGGAACATGTGATAATGGTTATTTTGGGTAGTGAGCAAAAGTCAGGGAAAGAGATTCCAAAGGACTTTGTTATTTATATGATGTACTTCTATAACATTTGAGTTTTTTATAATGGGTAGTTATACTTTTGTAATTAGAATATTAAGTATTCTTTAAAACATGTACTATTTAAAACACATAACACAGTCATGGAGCTTCAGAAGAGAGCGTCTAAGGACTGCCAGGCATTGATCACATAAAGCAGAACTACCATCTGTGTTTTAAGGTCCTATTAAACTATTATTTGATAAGTTCCTCTGGCCATTATACAAAATAAAATATATGGGAAAATGGTAGAAGTTAAAGCACAAAACAAATATAACTATCAAGTTTTTAAGGAAAGAAAACCACAACAAACTAACAGACTAGAATTCTGTAATTCATTCATTTTTAAAACGTGCCCAGTAGTACAGGAAACCATTAATATTAACTGCTTCCGTCATAACCATTTGTTGGCAATACCTATTGCACTAGCTTAGACAAGTTCAATGGGCTCTAAATTGCTTAAATTACACTTGGTTTCATACTCCAGCACATCAAGTACCACTAAATATTTCAACCGTCCTTGTCAAGTGTCTTCTAAGGCAGGGCCTACAGGTGTTGGGAAGATTCGGGGCCATTTCTTCCATTAATCGTTTGTAGCCTCAGGGAACCTGACAAATGTTCCACTTCCATTTCCCACAGGCCCTTAAACAGAGGAAAATGAAATGGTGCATCTTCCAGGCCTTTTATTTTTAATTGCATAGCAGTAAGGGAGAAGAAATAGCACAACTGAAAGATTTTTGCAATTATTAATGCTTTGGACCATTTGGAAGAAAGTCATAGAATGCAGTTCCCTCAGTTTACAATCAGGGAACAAGGATACAGAGGGTTCGTGGTCACTCAGCTGGCAAGAGGCTAAATCAAGGTCAGAACTCAGGTTTCTTCAATCCAAGGAAAAACAGCCCATTCCCCTGATATTACTGCAGTAAGATTCAACAGACCAAAGGTTCTCCCACTGTAGAGAGCATCACATGCCCTCTCGGCAAAGTTTGTTGAACCTGAGTGCAGGTCTCCATGCACAGAGTTTCTGATTCAGTAGTTCTTCGATGGGGCTGGGATTTTTTTTTTTTTGGCCCCAAACAAGTTCTCAGGTGACACTGATGCTGCTCTGGTGACAATCTGAGAACCCACGGCACAATCACCATCCACCCAGAAGAACAGATTTCCTTACCTCTATTCTACCCTAAAGTCAGGCCAGTTAAATACCATTAGAGTAGGTTCTACCCCAGTTAATCAAAACTCAGTTTGCCCTCAAAAGAAAACGCTGGTTGGTGGTGAATCTCTGTTTAACTTTCTCTCTGTACCCTAGAAAATGAACCAAACAGCCTTTAAATTCATTCTTCCCCCACAAATCCCACGGGAATAGTAACTAGAATTACATAAAATATATCAGTTCTATCTAAATTAATTGAAAGAAAACATTGTCAAAAACTTAGGTGATCCTAGAAGCTAGGTTGGTAATATAAATGAATGAAGCAAGCCCGTGTTACATGAGAGAAGATGGAGTTAACTACGGCAGCTGCAGAATCTTTGTTCCATATAAATACATTTCATATTTAAATAAAAAATTCACTCCCCTGTTCCCATACCCTGCATGCCAAATTCAGCCTACAGGTCAGACAGCCAACTTGCCAACGTGTTTAAATTGTCACAAAATTCAGTATTGGTATCCACGTATGTGATAGATCCCTCCATTTGTTCAAGGTTTTAAAAAATTCTTATAAAAGCTCTCTCAACTGTGAAGAAATCTTCCCATAGAAAAGAAACTTGGTCTCCAGAAAAGTAAATATCTAAAGTATAGACCAAATATTCATTTCCTAAGTATTACATAGATTGAGAAATTCATTCTATTCTATAACCATGGAAGAAAAGCTGATCTAATCAACAACCAATACACATTATCTTTTCACATTAAAAGTACATACATATTGAACACGAATGAATGGCCTGGTGCATATGATTATGTATTTTCACCAAGTCTATGAGATTCAATATTTAAGCAAGAGTATTATTCCTTGAAAGTGCTCCAAATATTCTTCAGAGCTCACTATGTGGCATTACGTACATACGAAATAACTTTTAAGAAAAATCTCAGCCTGTGCATCAATCAGTAATTTCTTACTATTGATAGTAAAAATGTACTATTGATCTCCTTTAAAAAAGTGTTCATAAAGTCCTCAAATCCTTTAAAATCAACTTTATTTTCTGCATGATCCAACGTTTTCTGTTCACTGGAAACTACTGTAGCATCTGTTGGGAAAAAGTAACTCCTATATTTTGAAAAGTTTTAACTCTTTTACTAGTCTAACCAGGAACCTAATTTATCCATGCAGAGTTGCCTATGTTTCAGATCTGGAAAATGCTCTTAACATGACATATTCAGATAAATTTAAACCTTTAATCTAAATTAAAACAACAAACACACAAAGCAAACTCAATTTGTATATGTTAACTTGACAGAGGAGATCCTTGAGTTCTCTTTTAGCTAGACCAGATTCAGCTGGATGAAACAGCCGAAGTGCTGGCAACACTGAAATGAGCTTTCCGAAGCATGATGCTCCTGGTAGGTAAAGGCAAGAGATGCATATCTAGGTAGAAACCATACAGCTCTGCTATAAGGTTGCACAAAATGACAGTCAAGGGGCAGTACAGGGAAACCTAGTTGTCAGCTAAAGCAAGAGGAGCAGCTGACAGCTAAGTTTCCTAATTAGCATTTCTAAAGGAGGTATATAATAACCTTAAAAACAACAAAAAGTGGGAAAAAGTCATTGCCTGATCTAAGACAACAAAAGAAAGAAATTAAAACCCCAATGTGCAGAGTGCTATAACTGACACCTTAAAAAAAAAAGTCAATGGATAGCTTATTCCTAACTCAATGCAAATAATATTTATCTACAGATGTATCAAGGCTCAATTTTAAGTTTACTTTTTTTTTATATAATTTATTTTATTATCATTAATTTACAATTACATGTACAATATTACGATTATTAAACTACCCCTTCATCCGGTCCCCCCCACCAACCCCATTACAGTCACTGTCCATCAGCGTAGTGAGATGCTATAGAATCACTACTTGTCTTCTCTGAGTTGTACTGCCCTCCCCGTGCCCCCCCAACATTACATCTGCTAATCGTAATGCCCCTTTTCCCTCTTATCCCTCCCTTCCCGCCCATTTTCCCCAGTCCCTTTCCCTTTGGTAACTATTAGTCCGTTCTTGGGTTCTGTGAGTCTGCTGCTGTTTTGTTCCTTCAGTTTTTTTCTTTGTTCTTATACTCCACATATGAGTGAAATCATTTGATACTTGTCTTTTTCGGCTTGGCTTATTTCACTGAGCATAATACCCTTTAGCTCCATCCATGTTGTTGCAAATGGTAGGATTTGTTTTCTTCTTATGGCTGAATAATATTCCATTGTGTATATGTACCACATCTTCTTTATCCATTCATCTACTGATGGACACTTAGGTTGCTTCCATTTCTTGGCTATTGTAAATAGTGCTGCGATAAACATAGGGGTGCATATGTCTTTTCAAACTGGGCTGCTGCATTCTTAGGGTAAATTCCTAGGAGTGGAATTCCTGGGTCAAATGGTATTTCTATTTTGAGTTTTTTGAGGAACCTCCATACTGCTTTCCACAATGGTTGAACTAATATGCAGTCCCACCAGCAGTGTAGGAGGGTTCCCTTTTCTCCACATCCTCGCCAACATTTGTTGTTGTTTGTGTTTTGGATGTTGGCCATCCTCACTGGTGTGAGGTGATATCTCATTGTGGTTTGAATCTGCATTTCTCTGATGATTAGCGATGTGGAGCATCTTTTCATGTGCCTGTTGGCCATCTGAATTTCTTCTTTGGAGAAGTGTCTATTCATGTCCTCTGCCCATTTCTTAATTGGATTATTTGCTTTGTTTGTTAAGGTGCATGAGTTCTTTATATATTTTGGATGTCAACCCTTTATCAGATACGTTTTTTATGAATATATTCTCCCATACTGTAGGATGTCTTTTTGTTCTACTGATGGTGTCCTTTGCTGTACAGAAGCTTTTCAGCTTGACATAGTCCCACTTGTTCATTTTTGCTTTTGTTTCCCTTGCCCGGGGAGATATGTTCATGAAGAAGTTGCTCATGTTTATGTCCAAGAGATTTTTGCCTATGTTTTTTTCTAAGAGTTTTATGGTTTCATGACTTACATTCAGGTCTTTGATCCACCTTGAGTTTACCTTTGTGTATGGGGCTAGACAGTAGTCCAGTTTCATTCTCTTACATGTAGCTGTCCAGTTTTTCCAACACCAGCTGCTGAAGAGGCTGTCATCTCCCCATTGTATATCCAAGGCTCCTTTATCAAATATGAATTGACTGTATATGTTTGGGTTAATGTTTGGATTTTCTATTCTGTTCCACTGGTCTGTGGGACTGTTTTTGTGCCAATACCAAATTGTCTTGATTACTGTGGCTTTGTAGTAGAGCTTGAAGTCAGGGAGCGTAATTCCCCCTGTTTTATTCCTCCTTCTCAGGATTGCTTTGGCTATTCGGGGTCTTTTGTGGTTCCATATGAATTTTAGAATTATTTGTTGCAGTTCATTGAAGAAAGCTGTTGGTAGTTTGATAGGGATTGCATTGAATCTGTAGATTGCTTTAGGTAGTATAGCCATTTTGGCAATATTTATTCTTCCTAGCCAAGAGCATGGGATGCATTTCCATTTGTTAGTGTCCTCTTTAATTTCTCTTAGGAGTGTCTTGTAGTTTTCAGAGTACAGGTCTTTCACTTCCTTCGTTAGGTTTATTCCTAGGTATTTTATTCTTTTTGATGCAATTGTGAATGGAATTGTTTTTCTGATTTCTCTTTCTGTTAGTTCATCATTAGTGTATAGGAAAGCAACAGATTTCTGTGTGTTAATTTTGTATCCTGCAACTTTGCTGAATTCAGATATTAGTTCTAGTAGTTTTGGAATGGAGTCTTTAGGGTTTTTTATGTACAGTATCATGTCATCTGCAAATAGTGACAATTTGACTTCTTCTTTACCAATCTGGATGCCTTGTATGTCTTTGTTTTGTCTGATTGCTGTGGCTAGGACCTCCAGTACTATGTTGAATAACAGTGGAGAGAGTGGGCATCCCTGTCTTGTTCCTGATCTTAGATGAAAATCTTTCAGCGTCTCGCCGTTAAGTATGATATTAGCTGTGGGTTTGTCATGTATAGCCTTTATGATGTTGAGGTACTTGCCCTCTATACCCATTTTCTTGAGAGTTTTAATCAGGAATGGATGCTGAATTTTGTCAAATGCTTTTTCATCATCTATGGAGATGATCATGTGGTTTTTGTTCTTCTTTTTGTTGATGTGGTGGATGATGTTGATGGATTTTCGAATGTTGTACCATCCTTGCATCCCTGGGATGAATCCCACTTGATCATGGTGTATGATCCTCTTGATGTATTTTTGAATTCGGTTTGCTAATATTTTGTTGAGTATTTTTGCATCTACGTTCATCAGGGATATTGGTCTGTAATTTTCTTTTTTGGTGAGGTCTTTTCCAGGTTTTGGTATTAGAGTGATGCTGGCTTCATAGAATGAGTTTGGAAGTATTCCCTCCTCTTCTATTTTTTGGAAAACTTTAAGGATAATCGGTGTTATTTCTTCCCTATATGTCTGGTAGAATTCAGAGGTGAATCCATCAGGCCCAGTGGTTTTGTTCTTGGGTAGTTTTTTGATTACCAATTCGATTTCATCACTAGTGATTGGTCTGTTTAGTTTTTCTGTTTCTTGTTTGTTCAGTCTTGGAAGGTTGTATTTTTCTAAGAAGTTGTCCATTTCTTCTATGTTTTCCAGCTTGTTAGCATATAGATTCTCATAATATTCTCTTATGATTCTTTGTATTTCTGTGGGGTCCGTCGTGATTTTTCCTTTCTCATTTCTGATTGTGTTTATGTGTGTAGATTCTCTTTTTCTCTTAATGAGTCTGGCTAGGGGTTTATCTATTTTGTTTAATTTTTCAAAGAACCAGCTCTTGGTTTTATTGATTTTTTCTATTGTTTTATTCCTCTCAATTTTATTTATTTCTTCTCTGATCTTTATTATGTCCCTCCTTCTGGTGACTTTGGGCCTCATTTGTTCTTCTTTTTCCAATTTCAGTAATTGTGTCTTTAGACTATTCATTTGGGTATGTTCTTCCTCCTTTAAATAGGCCTGGTTTGCAATATACTTTCCTCTTAGAACTGTCTTTGCTGCGTCCCACAGAAGTTGTGGCTTTGTTTTGTTGTTGTCATTAGTCTCCATATATCCTGATTTCTGTTTTGATTTGGTCGTTAACCCATTGATTAATTAAGAGAGTGTTATTAAGTCTCCATGTATTTGTGAGCCTTTCTGATTTCTTTCTAAAATTTATTGCTAGTTTTATACCTTGGTGATCTGAGAAGTTGGTTGGTAGCATTTCAATATTTTTGAAATTACTGAGGTTCTTTTTGTGGCCTAGTATGTGGTCTATTCTGGAAAATGTTCCATGTGCACTTGAGAAGAATGTGTATCCTGTTGCTTTTGGGTGTAGAGTTCTGTAGATGTCTGTTAGGTCCATCTGTTCTAGTGTGTTGTTCAGTGCCTCTGTGTCTTTACTTATTTTCTGTCTGGTTGATCTGTCCTCTGGAGTGAGTGGTGTGTTGAAGTCTCCTAAGATGAATGCATTGCTGTCTATTTCCTCCTTTAATTCTGTTAGTATTTGTCTCACATATGCTGGCGCTCCTGTGTTGGGTGCATATATATTTATAATGGTTATATCTTCTTGTTGGACTGACCCCTTTATCATTATGTAATGTCCTTCTTTATCTTTTGCTACTTTCTTCGTTTTGAAGTCTATTTTGTCTGATACAAGTACTGCAACACCGGCTTTTTTCTCCTTGTTGTTTGCATGAAATATCTTTTTCCATCCCTTCACTTTTAGTCTGTGTATATCTTTAGATTTGACGTGAGTTTCTTGTAGGCAGCATATACATGGGTCTTGCTTTTTTATCCATTCTGTTACTCTGTGTCTTTTGATTGGTGCATTCAGTCCGTTTACCTTTAGGGTGATTATTGATAGATATGTACTTATTGCCATTGCTGGCTTTAGATTCGTGGTTACCAAGAGTTCAAGGGTTGCTTCTTTACTATCTAACAATCTAACTTAACTTTCTTGTTAAGTTATTGTAAACACAGTCTGATGTTTCTTTATTTCTCTCCCTTCTTATTCCTCCTCCTCCATTCTTTATATACTAGGTGTTTTATTCTTTGCCTTTAGTTAGTATTTGGATTGTCTGCTTTCTTTGCTATGATTTTATTTTCTCTGGTGACATCTTTTTAGCCTTAGGTGTGCTTCCATCTAGAGCAGTCCATTTAAGATATCCTGTAGTGGTGGTTTATGAGAGGCAAACTCTCTCAACTTTCGTTTATCTGGAAATTGTTTAATCCCTCCATCATATTTAAATGATAATCGTGCTGGATACAATATTCTTGGTTCGAGGCCCTTCTGTTCCATAACGTTAAATATATCATGCCATTCTCTTCTGGCCTGTAAGGTTTCTGTTGAGAAGTCTGATGATAGTCTGATGGGTTTTCCTTTGTAGGTGATCTTTTTTCTCTCTCTAGCTGCCTTTAATACTCTGTCTTTATCTTTGATCTTTGCCATCTTAATTATTATGTGTCTTGGTGTTGTCTTCCTTGGGTCCCTTGTGTTGGGAGATCTATGAGCTTCGGTGGGGTGCGAGACTACTGCCCTCCCCAGCGAGGGAAAGTTTTCAGCAATTATTTCTTCAAAGACACTTTCTATCCCTTTTTCTCTCTCTTCTTTCTCTGGTACTCCTATAATGCGAATATTGTTCCGTTTGGATTGGTCACACAGTTCTCTTAATATTCTTTCATTCCTAGAAATCCTTTTATCTCTCTGCCTCAGCTGCTCTGTACTCCTGTTCTGTTTTCTATTCCATTAACAGTCTCTCGCATCTCATCCATTCTGCTGTTAAGCCCGTCGATCGCTTGTCTGATTTCTGTATTGTCTTTCCTCAGTTCCCTCACTTCCTCCCTCAGCTCTTGCACATTTCTCTGTAGGTCCATCAGCATGGTTATGACTTTTATTCTGAATTCTTTTTCAGGGAGGCTGTGCATTTCCATCCCTTCAGACTCCCTCTCTGGGGTTGTCTGGTTGATTTTGGTCTGAACCATATTCCTCTGTCTTTTCATGGCTATATAATTGGTCACTGATAGTTGCCACGTATGTCAGCTGGGCTCTTTAAGACTTTAAAAAAGAGGAAAAAAAAGGAGAGAAAGAAAGAAAGAAAGAAAGAAAAAAAGAAAGAAAAGAAAAAACAAAAACAAAACAAAAAACAAAACAAAAAAAACAAAAAAAAATGCCCACCGGACGTAGATTCTGTGGGAATGCTCTAGGTGGCGCTATTGCCCCACTATTCCACAGCTGTGACTGTGCCGCTCCGCAGGGCCCTTCATCGCTCTGGCAGGGGTGGGAACGAATAGGAGGCTGTTGATCTCAGTGAGAAGTGTTAAGTATGGCTACGCTTCCTCAGTCGCCACCTAAGGCATCTGAAACTCCCCAGGACTCCCAGCCTGCTGGGCTGGTGTGCTGGGGCGATCCGGCTCCTCCGCTGGGCTCCTGTCTCTTTAAGACCGCTGAAGAAAGCGCGCGCTTTTTTTTTTTTTCCTTCCCGGGAGCCGGCTGCAAGCACCCTGTCGCATTCCCCGCTCAGATCCTGCCCCTCTGTCTCTCAATCTCCGCTGCACTGCGCAATGTGGGTCAGCGCTCCCTTCGCAGATCACCAGGGCTGGCTACTTCGCGGGGTGTACTTCCACTCCCTCCCGGCTCTGCCTCCTCTCCTCCCACCGGTGCGCTGGGGTGGCGGAGTGCTCTGGTACCGCCGGGTCGCGGCTCCGTATCTTACCCGCCTCTTGGGGTGCCGAGTCCTCTCAGGTGCAGCTGCACGCTGTGTGCTTTCCTGTGTATTCTCGTCTCTCTTTTAGGAATAGATGTATTTTCTGTGTTTTCATAGATAAATATAGTGTTGGGAGGAGATTTCTGCCGCCCTGCTCACACTGCCATCTTCCCGGAAGTCTAAGTTTACTTTTATCTTAATATATTTTCCGCCTCATGAGATTCTAGAAATTTATTTGATTTAACTTTAGAAAAGTTTTATTTAATAAATCAGCATTGATAAAACACAAACAGATTGTGGGCTCAATAGCAAGATGAGATATTTTCCTCAGATACAAGAGACGATGAGAAGACCTACCCCAGGAGCACGGGAGTGCAAACAGAAGATTTTTGGAGCTGAAAGCCTAAGTCATGTAGATGTCATGACACTAGGGCAACATACGTGATGTGTATA